>CM070721.1:22163225-22745193 GCA_036346275.1 Otatea glauca | reverse complement strand
CATAGATTGGCTTATATAGCCAAAGAGTCTTAATTGTAAAAGATTTGACTCCTAACAAACTATAAATAGTATCAAGAGATATGGTAAATTTAGATATTGAGTTATCTCCGACACGTCCCACCGACTATTGGTTAGGGCAATTGTCACACTAGTGTCCTGAGGATGTACGCACGGTTTGGTACTTGGCAAGATCCATGCTCGTCATAAACACGGACCCATGCTCGTCATAAACACGGACCAGCTCTTATAGACTGCTCGAAAGGAAAGAAACAAGCATAGCACTCTAGACCAAGAGCAGAAAGAGATTATGGCTTACTTACAGCAAGTGCCCGAGCTGGTGCCGGCATGGTTCCTCTTGTTGACCTTCCTCGGCGGCCTCTACATCGTGGCATTCTCGTTCCGCCTTCTCGCCTACCTCGCGCTCTGTCTGCGTCGGCCAAAGGTTCTCCGCCGCCGCTACGGCGCATGGGCCGTCGTGACCGGCCCGACGTCCGGCATCGGGCGATCTGTGGCCCTGGAGCTCGCTCGCCGGGGCCTCAACCTCGTGCTTGTCGACCTCAACGAAGCCAGTCTCCAGGAGATCTCTGACACGATCAAGTCTCGCCATGCCGTGCAGACCAAGACCGTGGTGTTCGACCTTTCGCTCGTCTCGACTTCTCAAGGTGCCATGTAGTATGACGTACACAATTGCACACGTGCATAACTGCCTTTATAACAACGAACATCTGATCACTCTCATCGTCAGCAGGTGACCAGGCGTTGCGGTGGCTCCGGAGGCCGTCGATGGGCTGACGTGGGAATTCTGGTGAACAACGCCGGGGTGGCGCAGCCGGGCGCGGTTTTCCTTCACGAGGCGGACGTGGAAGAGTGGGTGAGGATGATAAGGGTGAACCTGTGGGCGGTGACGGAGGTGACGGCCGCGGTGCTGCCGGGGATGGTGGAGCGGGGCAGGGGCGCCATCGTGAACATGGGCTCGGCGTCGTCGGAGGCCATCCCCTCCTTCCCATTGTACACCATGTACGCCGCCACCAAACGGTATGTGTCAGGTACATGTAGCACATACATACATGTGAGCATAGTTGCAAATCATAACAATTTATAGGCAGTGATGCTCAATGTGCGCGCGACTGGTTTTCCTGCATGTTTGGTTCATTTCAAGCAGGTACGTCGCTCAGTTCTCCAGGAGCCTTTACGTTGAGTACAAAAGCAAAGGAATTGATGTCCAATGCCAGGTATTAACCCAATTTCACGGCGCTCTGAATTCATACTAGCATGGATAGTCAGCATTTGAACAGTTCTCCCGGTAATTTTCCAATAGGCAGTCATGCGCACGCGACAGATTGATTGATTGATTGCTATGTCACAATGTCAAGTAAAACATAAAAAAATAAAATTCGGAATAAAAAAATAAGAAAAAATAGCAATTTGATTTCCATAAAGACTTCGAAAGTAACAGCCCAAAAAATTATTTTCCAATAAAACATAAAGGGAAATCAGCTATCTAATTTCCATAAGACTTTCAAAATAACATCCAAAAATAACTAAAATTCAAAATAAAAATTAGGAAATCAAAAGAAAAAGTCCACGTCCAATATAATCTAAATTCAGTAAAATTCGGTGTAAAAAATAAGAAAAATTAACAATTTGATTTCTACAAGAATTCCAAGGTAAAATCCAAAAAGAACTAAAATAAGAAATATAAAAAGAATAAAATTAACATTGTATTTGTATATACATTTCAACCTAAATTTGGGGGAAAAAATACCACATCAATCACAGTAAAAATATGGAATTCGTAAGAAAAATAAATAGCAATAAGAGATTTGATATGTATATCAGTTCCAAAGTAAAACGATAAAAATATTAAATTTTCCAATAAAAATTAAATAAAAACTGGAGATTTATTAGGTTTAGGATCCCACAAATATACAAATTTATATTAAATGAAATACCAATTTCATGTACAACATAAATTTAGAATAACAAAAAATAGCAAAATATAAATTAAAATAAAGACTCTACGTAAAGTACAACATGAAATTCATAATTTTAAAAGTAAACTAGCAATTTGATTTTATACAAATTCTACAATAAAATAAAAAATACATAATATTAAGAATAAAAATAAAAATCCACAATTGGAATTGTATATGGAATAAAAACTTAAATTTTTGAAAAATAAGACTTCATGTGTCATGGCAATTTTATTTGTGTAAGATTCAAAACCACAATTCAAAATTTTTAAAATTTGCAGCAATTACTAAACGTAATATTAAAAATTCAGTTTTACAATAATCATAAATCAAATTTAATTAAAATTTAGAAATTTGATTTCTATACATATAAATTATGAAGTATAATTCTAAAAATGTTACAATCTTTAAATACAAAAAAAATGGATTTTAAGGCATTAATTGGTTTGAGGCTTCTCTACCTCTTGTTTTTTTTTTGGCTTTTAGTATTTTAGTATGAATGTGAGATATACTTTCCTTTATTACAATATCAATTAATGATACGTGCATCACCCATTTTTATGTTAGTTGGGAGAAAATGGAATCATCGAACTATAGATATAGAATTAGAAATATATGAAGAAATTAAATTAGACTAAGAAAATATTGTGTCAACTATTTGTATAACATCTTAAGCCACCAACTTTTTCTTTCTTAATTAGTCATGCAAGCAAAGTAGCTAGATTTTATGTCGTCTCTGTCAATCATGCTCCGCTTTCTTCCCTATTGCATCAATACAAGTGTTACTGAATTGGTGCATAACAATTTGTCAATCATGAGCACTTTGTCCTTTATAGAACTTAAACATGTTCTCCGTCATTATTGATTAAAGTTAAAAGTAAAATTAGATTGTACTTTAATCTACTGTTGATAAATTTTATATTAAGTACCATTTTTATAATCTATGAATTTTTACTTAATTATTTTAGCTTTTGAGATGGAGACTAAATATTATATGTAAGTTAGTCCCTACAAATGCACGTGTTGCCAACTAGTTAGTCTAGCACTTCAAACGTTGTTGAAATTAATGGGTTCTTGTGTTGTTTTACCTTTGGAAATCTACCACTAGTACTTTTCTAAATTATCAATATAAAGTTGACGATCACGCTGAATAATTTTGAGTAAATTTCACAAAACCCTAGGTTTTACGGTCATTGTTGCACAAAACCTTAGATATTATGGCTTGTGTCACTTAACCTGTATTATGGTCGTAACATTTCACAAAACCCCACCTTATTACAATTATTCCTCCACGATAGCGATCGGACACGATGACGCTGAGTTGTTCTCCTACTCGATGCCTCGGCCAAATGACGGAGGATCTCGACGCCACTACTTCTAGCACTCATCTTCGCTCGTGACCATAATACTTAGGGTTTTGTGAAATATTGTAACCATAATACTTAAATTAAGTGACTCAAATCATAATATCTAGGATTTTGAAAACAACGTCTACAAAACCTAATGTTTTAAAATTTTAGTCAATAATTTTATACGATGGCACAGACATGTCCTCCGAATTTGTCTCGAGATTATTCGTGTTCCTTCTTGTTATGCTTATGTTCCCGTTCACAGCGTTAACATCGAGTTAATGCTGTGCCCCGAACATTACGTGTGTCTCGCTGAGCATTAGATGCCTGCCAATTGCCATAGCATCTCTACAGCTCCATCCATGCGTGTTTCGACTTCCGATCGATGACTGCACAAAGCAGAGGCAAAGGGTGAACTGCAGCACCTCTACAGCAGAAGAGTACCTTATATTTCGCTTGCTGTCGTCATTTCAGGACTTCTTGCGTAGTACTAATCATAGTTATCATCCGAATTGTGGTATCGGATTCGTGGTTCACTACTTTTTTTTCTAATTTTTACTGTAAATATGAATCCCGCACCCTAAATTAGCTTAGATTCGACGAATCCAATTCGCGATTCCCTAAAGCTTAAAACGAATCCGGGTAGCTATGGCACTAACAGGAAGAAAAAACCATTCTGATATGACTCCATCTTGACAAAGGGAATCTTCCGTTATTTTCGTTTGAATGAAACTGTGTCCAGTGAAATTACGATTAAATTGATGGGTTTCAAGTAAGCCCTATAAATTTGCATCAATCGAAAATTTTCCTCTGTACAACTGTATCTCAACAAAAGATTCCTTTTTTATGTTCATGGGGTTGCGAAGATACTGCCCATGCCATGTCGCCGTCAATGTCTCTTACAATCCGCACATGCACGCATTAATTATAGCAGGTGGCCAATTAATTCTTGTTCGTGCGAGAATCACTGGCTAGTACTAGCATTTTAGCCTTCTGCTGTTCTGCAGGCCCCGTTCTTCGTGGCGACCCCGATGGCGTCGAGCTTCGCGGAAGCCAAGCGCCTCTCGGCCTTCACTCCTACCCCCGACGCCTACGCGCGCGCGGCGGTGCGCTGGGTCGGGCACGGCCCGCTCTGCGCGCCAACTTGGGCCACCAGCTGCTGTGGTGCATTGCCGCCGTCGTGCCGGAGTCCGTCCACGACGAGCTGCTCCTGCGCGAGCACCTGTGGCAGAGAAAGGTGTTTCAGAGGATGATCGTCAAGAACGTCGTCGCGCGTGGGCGTGGCGGCAAGTGACGATCAACAACCAGGACAAAGTTAGCCAGAGCAATACCGTATATAATATGTGTGTGTATGGCCGGTAATAACTAGAAATGTTAAGCATGGATGATGATGCATCAAACTTGTGACGTCCATACTACGTATATAATATACACCATCTAACATTACGAAGCAAATATTTTGAACTTTTCCTTTAACTACCACGGTGCATCTGGCACACATCTGATACGTGCAAATTAACAGAGGTAATTTCTGATCCTAGCATTATTGTTTTGGTTTTGTATTCTATTCTAAACAAATATTTTATTCCAAATCATACATATATTAACGCGCCTGAGTCCCCGGCCTCCCAGCGCGTCCGCGCTCGCTCGCTCGGCCAATCAGCGCTGCGCGCTCCTTCGCCGTCCGATCCAAAGGATCTTTGCGCGCGCGTCCACGTTAGCGCTCTCACTCGCGCACCCAATCGCCGTCCGATCCGAAGGATCTTTGCACATCATGGATTGGGACCTTCCAGAGACCTCCACGCCACAATCTTTCCGGAGCCTCTCCTCGCCTCCTCCGCTTCCCTAGCACGCTCGCTGTCCACCCATCCTCCGTCGCACCCCCCGCACCTCACCTCCCTCGTGCCGTCGCGCGGTCCGATTGCTTGCAATCCCCAGCTCAGACCCCGCCGCCGCCACCCCCCGATCCCCAAAATCTTTTGTGGGCGCAATCACTCTCCAACGGTTTGTTCTTCCCCACCTCGCTCGCATCGTCCGTTCCCCTCAAAAGCTTCGCCGGTTTCCTGCATCGGTCCCTTCGCTGCTCCGTCGCTTCTCCGGTCGCCCGTCTCACTCACGTGCTCCGCCGCTTCTTCGTTCGCCGGTCTCACGCGCTCCGCTGGTGCTCCCCCCTCCGGCTTCCCTCTTGCGTCCTCCGATGATTCTCTGCCACACCGCTGGCGCGCTCATGTGCTCCCCCGCCGACTCTGCGTCGCGCCGCCGGTGCTCCCCTTCCTCGCCGTCGCTCTCCGCCAGTTCTACCGATGCTAGGTGCGTGGGGCGGTTCCTCAAGGATTCCACAGGTTCCACGATACTCCCCCCTTTCAGATCCCTCTTCCACAAGGTTGTTTTGCGGTTTTTCCAGTTTTTGTGATTTCTTTTCGAAATGTGCTATTGTTGGTGATGGCGTTTTGGTTTGTATTTGTTTCTCTGGATCTAGCTATGTGTAGGAAATCGGAGAAGATGATAAGCGGCTTCCTCTCCAGGGGCCACCTGATTGTGCTTCCTCTCCTGGGGCCGCCTGATTGTTGATTAGTTAATTGATCATGGCATTGGGGAACGCATGGATTGCGGCTGATTGCCTCTGCTCTTCCAGGAGGAAAAAGCCGATTGCTCTTCTGATTAGCTCGTGTCCATGTGGAGTACGGTGAACTTAACTCATGTGCTGTAATGATTCGGGAGTTCGAGGTTTTTCGTTGCTTCTGTTCATGTTGTTCTTATGCCGCAGGAGTGCATGGACTAAGGAGCAATAATTGCGATGCGGCCTCAGTGTCGGACTGCCATGAAATCGTAAATTCGTTTGTGCCTTGTCACAGTGTGTGGTGGGGAACGAGCTTTGCACAATTTCTGTCATGGTGTTCAAAATTCTTAAAATCTATACATGATAAAGATCGAGGCCTGTTGCTGAATAGATATTAAGTGATGGTCATAGGATGTTTTACATGAACTGCTAAAACCTTTTTATTGACGTACTGCCTGTGGCTTGACTGATGCTCCTTTATTTTTTTGATCTTTAGATACTTTGTTCAATCTGAAGCCAAATACTCATATCATTGTCAATGACAACCTTCAGTTCGGAAATTACGGGAAGGTATGCAGGTCATGCACTGATAATTCCTGGTGACAGACCGCCCATTTATTAAGTGACCTGCAGTGGGAATTGATGCGGTCTTGCTCTCCTAACTGCAGTCTATTTCTCTGACTAACCTGAGCCATAATTTATTTATGTCTACTATTTTATATTTATTTTGGTTGGTTTAGTGAGACTGTCTTCCCTCATTCTTCAATTATTGCTATAGTGCCACTATAGCAATAGTCTTGCGTTACAAAGTATCTTATGCTTTCAAGAATTGATGTTGCAGGCTGGAGCTATGGTTCCCAAGTTGACCGAAGAAAAGTAGCGAATACTAATAACAGGGTACCCTAACAGCCCAAGGTGACTAACCAGCCTCAAGCACAGCTCAAGCCCAACAGGCCGCTTCGACCCACTCACCGACCTAAGTACCGCAAAGCCACACGGGACTTCCTTCCCGACCAACCAGGGAAGTGTCTCCGACCGAACCAAGCTCCCGACCTCCTCGGTGAGAGCGGCCCCGCCTCGACTAAACAGGCTCCCGACCCTCGCGATAGAGTCGGAATCGACCGATCGTGCCAAGATCACTCCTGCCGAGGGTCACGTGTCGCAACCTCTACCAAACGACCGCCACGCACCTACTTAACGGCGTCAATCAAAGTGACTATACAAGGCGGCGGCTCCTTCCCGTAAGGTTTAAATGATCGATCGAAGTCACGCTCTCGATCCCATCGGCCGGTCACATACAAGACGAAGACACGCCTTCCCGGCGGCGCCCGCCGAGCGCAGCGACGCCAACACCGTAAGGTTCGCAGAGGCGGTACGCCGCTTCCCTGAGAAATACCTAACCGCTTCGACCACTTAAGCTACCGACCCGGCATGGGCAAGATCGAGATCGACAACAACGTAACGAAGGACCAAAGCTCCTAGTGTAGGTCGCCTTGTCCTCCCCAATTCTCGATGTAACTCGCCCCTTCCTTTCGTATAAAAGGAGGCAGGAGCTCCGTAGAAAGAGGAGAGGCGAAGAAGAGAGAGAGCGCCATCGAACCCATCCGACTAAGTCATTGGCACTCTTGCTTGTAAACCTTGTGCGATCATGCATGCATAATAGAATCTGCGCCACCACACGGCTCGGAGTAGGGATCTTACGCCCGAACGTTATACATCTTGGACTTTTGAGTCTAACCATTCGGGAGAGGAACGCGACCCCTTAGACTTACAAATTTACTTCTTGGTGCTCAAACGCCGGCGGTTGGCGCGCGCGGTAGGGGTCTTCGTGCGTCTTCATCATCATCTCGGATTCCGCTTGCCTCCTGATGGCATCCTCCACTGCGGCGGCATGGCTGGTCGTACTGGAAGCGATACGACCGCCTCCCTCAACTTTGCCGTCACCACGGAGGGAGGGCTTACGCTCGTCCCCGCCGCCACCAGAGTTCCAGCGCCCACCGAAAGCCTAGGCGCCATCTCCAACGACCTCGCCACCGCTTGGCAGCGCCCTGAGTCCAGAGCGGAGCCCGAGGAGCGCCCGCCACGCCTGGCGAAGCTCCCGCAGTGCACTGGCAGTGATCGTGTCACCCCTCGCAGGCTCGCGACTTGTGGCTATGGCGGCTACATGCGGCCTCTATCCACGAGCTGTTGGAAGACTCTTCCAACCACGACTCCAGCTCCGATACGGAGTACCCTGCCCGTGGACGGCACTCTCGTGAGTGCAACATGGCGGGCACGGCCGACTTAATCATAACCCCCGCGGTTATGGGGGTCCCCATCCGGCGACCGAGGCGCGGAGAGGAACACCCACGATCATCTTTGAGCAGCGCTCAAGCCGTCGCCACGAACTCCAGCCGACAACGTGAAGAGCCGGATAGGCAAAGGCGAGCTCGACCAACTCGTGCCAACCGGAGCGGGATGAGCCAGCGACTCGCCAGTGCCCGACGGCCAGCGACGCTGCTGGCAAAGCGTCAGCACCAAAGCCCAGCCGAAGAATCCGCGGTCCTCGCTTCTTCCATGCAAGCCGTAACGTGGCGCGGCTGCGATGTTTGCCGAGGCCTTCCGAACCGGTCGACCCGGAGGCCAAGGCCACATACCGTAACCTCCGGGTCGGTGGAGGCGCGCGTGCAACACATGCGTGCCTCGCTCTATCGCCCGGCGCCACCTCGCCATCGGGCCCGCACACGCCGCCGGCCGACTGGTCCGGCCAAGGCGACGCCACACCACGAGCTGCCCCCAGCCTCGCGCACCCGGTGTGCGCGCCTGGGACGCTTACGACGTTCGCGCCACCTCGAGGCGCCAAGAAAGGCGGCGGAGGAGGTCGCCCACTCGCGTATAGTGGATCGGGCGCCACGCGCAGCCAAGCCTCCCCGATGGTCCCGAACCATGGGCTTCGACGAGGATCCGACAGCGGATTTCCTGCCGATTCCGGCGCCCACTAACATCGCCAAGTACATCGGGCCACGAACCCGGTGTCCGGCTTGAAGACTACCGGCTCGCATACGCGGGCGGGAGCGACGGATGATCTCTTCATCATCGGTGACTCCCCATCTACCTTATGGACTCGGCCCGAGCTTGCTTGAGTACTTGCCCGCCGTAATCGTCGAGAACTGGGCCGACTTGAAGACCCTCTTCGTCGGCAACTTCGAGGCACTTACAAGCGCCACAGCAACTCTGGGACACGAAGGGCTGCAAGCGGCGGCCAGTGAAACCCTCCCGGATTATATCCGACGGTTTTCCGCCAATGCAACGTGCTCCCGACATCTCAGGCACCGATGTCGTGGGAGCATTCATCTACGGTACCTCCTGCAAATCTCGGTGCATAAGCCGGGCTGCCTCAAGCCCAGACTACTCAAGGAACTCCTCGACATCGCCATCAACCACGCCTCGGCGAGGAGGTCGGGGCTATCTTCGAAGGAGGAAAGGCCTCAGATAGAGCCCGCGTCCGAATCGGATCCCTCCTTAGGCCGCTCCGACAAGCGAAAGCGGCATGGAAAACAGTCCGCGAAGCTCGGTGGTCGCCACGATCGACCGCCTATCAAGCGTGGTAGCGACCGACCGTCGCTACCGATCACTTCGAGAAATTGATGGACAGCCTGCGTTCGAACCACGGGTTCCCGTCAAACATAAGTACCGGATGCGAAGTCTCGAGGCACTTCCTTTCTGCGCCCCGCATAGCGCCGCGGCAAAGGAAAGAAGTTGCCACGCCCTCGCCGGCCGCGGAGAAGAAGGCGGACGACGAGTTCCCGAACCCGACGGTGCCTCATGATCTTTGGCGGACGGTGTGCTACGCCGACAAGCGCCGGCTCAAACTTCGCTACCGTGAGGTCCACATCGCTTCACCGCCGTCCTCAATACCTCCGTGGTCGAATTCGGTCACCTTTGATCGGCCGATCACCTCAACCACGCCCCAGTACCGAAGATACCGCGGTGGTCGACCCCATCGTGGGGAAGAAGCGCCTCACCAAGGCGCTCATGGATGGCGGAAGCGGCCTCAACATCCTCTACGTGGAGACGCTCGACGCCATGGGGATTCCTCGTTCGAGTCTCCAACCGAGCAAGGCTCCTTTCCACGGCGTCATCCCTGGCCAACATGCCCATCCGCTCGGGCAGATCGACCTGCCCGTCACCTTTGGGGAACCAGGGAATTTCCGCACCGAGACCCTCACTTTCGAGGTTGCGGATTTCCCCGGCTCCTATCACGCCATCTTGGGGCGGCCATGCTACTCCAAGTTCATGGCAATCCCTAGCTACACCTACCTCAAACTGAAGATGCCCGGGCCACAAGGAGTTATCACTGTGGCATCATCCTTCGACTTCTCCTACAATCGCGCTGATTGTGAGCTTCGCCTCGGCGATCATCGCGTCTGCCGAGCTCGATAACTCGTGAGGAAGCCTCGAGTCCGCCCCAGTCCAAGCAAGTCGGCGGGATCTTTCAAGTCCGCCGAGGACACGAAAAGTCGCAATCGATCCTCGCGATCCGACTAAGACCGTTCGTCGACAGCCACGCCCCGCAAATAGGAAAGCGCTCGCCGACTTCCTCCGCGCCAATAATGACGCTTCGCATGGAGGACCTCCGACATGCCAGAATCCGAGGGAAGTCGCCGAGCACTCCTTGAGCATCCCGCCGGGCTCAAAGTCGGCCGCCTAACGCCTCGTCTCGCCGGCGAGAAAGGCGCAGGATCATAGGGGAGGAGATCGCCAAGCTTTTGGCTGCAGGGTTTATAAAAGAGGTCCGCCACCCCGAGTGGCTGGCCAACCCTGTGCTTGTTAAAAAGAAAAATGGGCAATGGATGATGTGTGTTGACTACACCATCTCAACAAAGCGTGTCCCAAGGACCCGCTCCCTTGCCCCAGATCGACCAAGTCGTCGACTCCGCCGCGGTGCGAGTCTCTTTCCTTTTGGATGCCTATTCAAAGCTATCACCAGATAGCACTAAAGGAGTCCGACCGGCTCGCGACTTCCTTCATCACGCCATTCGCCTCGCTACGCTCATGTTACAATGCCGTTCGCCTAAAGAACGCGGCGCTACATACCACCGATGTATGCAAACGTGTTTCAACAACCGATCGGCCGCAACGTTGAGGCCTATGTTGACGACATCGTCGTAAAGACCAGAATGCGCACGACCTTATTGCCGACTGGAAGAGACTTTCGCGAATCTCAGACGGTTCCGTATAAAGCTTAATCCCAGAAATCGTCTTCGGGTCCCCAAGGAAGCTCGGCTTCATCGTCTCGAACGGGAATCGAGGCCAATCAGAGAAGATCTCGCGATCGCAAGAATGGGCCCGATTCCCAATCTCAAGGGGTCCAGAGGCTAGCAGGATGCCTTGCCGCCTTTGAGTCGTTCGTGTCTCGCCTCGAGCGCGAATGCCGCTACAGTCGCTCAAGAAAAACCAACCGCCGTACCGACCCGAGGCTCGAGAAGCCCTCACACTGAAGGCCTTCTTGTCCTCCTCAATCTCGAGTCGCCTCTACATCAGGCGAACCGCGCTCCTTCACGCCGCCACATCGCTCAAGTCGCCGCTCGGCCCTTGTGGTGGAACGAAGGAGGAAGGCCGTGAACTCAAGGTACAACGGCCAATTTACTTCATCATCGAGGTTCTCTCCGAGTCCAAGGCTCGTACCCACAGAAGCGGCGCTCTCACGCGGTGCTCACCGCCAAGAGAAAGCTTCGTACATTATTTCACCAGACGCCATCATCGTGGTGACCGTGATCCCCACTCGGCGAGATCGTCCGCAACCGCGACGCCCGGAGGATAGCCAAGTGGCGCTCGAGCTCAGTGGTTGCGGCATAACGTATCCTCGGACAGCGATCAAGTCGCGAGTCCTGCGGACCCGTCGCGAATGGACGAAGCCCAGCGCCACGGTGATCGAGGACCCCAGTCTCGGACAATGTACTTTGATGGATCCTACACCAAAAGCGGCGCGGGCGCAGGAGTAAATCATCATTTCTCCACTCGGGAACAAACTGTCAATACGCCATCAGTCGCTTCTTCGACGCGACCAACAACATAGCCGAGTACGAGGCTCTCATCAACGGTCTCCGGATCGCTGCCGACCTCGGCGCTCGCCGACTCTGCGTCCTGGGGACTCCAAGCTCGTCGTCGACCAGGTCATGAAGGCTTCGGAGCCACGAGGCGCGTATGGTGCATCTTGTCGGGAAGTCGCGCAAGCTCGAGGAAGCGGTTCAAAGGTTTCGAGCTCCACCACATGCTACAGAGCGCCACAACGGTGAGGCGATTGCCTAGCCAATCTCGCCTCCGGCCAAAGTCGATCCCCACCAGAATCTTAAATCACGACCTCCTGCAACCTTCCATCCCGTTGAACTTGGTGGCCGAGCGGTCTCCCGATCCACCTAGCTCGGTCACCCCGACCGCCGCCCGGTCGGGAGCAGATTTGGTCGGATCAAACCGCAGCGTGCTGGCAGCTGAATCCGACTGGAGGAAGCTCTTCATCAATCGGTTGACGGATGGGTCGCTCCCCGACGGCCAGCCAAGGGCTGGCGCCTCGCTCGGCAAGGCAAAATCTTTGTCTGGTCGGCCCCAGGACTTTACAAAAGGAGTCCTCGGGGTCCTCCGAGTGTGTTACGGTGACCAAGGGCGGTCTTGCCGCGATATCCATGGCGGGTTTGCGATCACCATGCCGCCCCGATCCTCATTGGAAAAACCTTTGGCGAGAGGTTTTTATTGGTCGACCGCTGTGTCCGCCGAAGCGGATCGTGCCGACTGCGAAGGTGCCAATTCTTTGCCGCAGCAGACACATCTGCCAAATTCAAGTCTTGCAGACTATCCCCATCACTTGGCGTTTGCGGTTGGGGACTCGATCACGTCGGGCCCTTCAAGCGCCCGGAGGCTTTACTCATCTCCTAGTCGCGGTGGATAAATTCACCAAGTGGATAGAGGCCAAGCGGTCGTGAGCATCATGTCGATACAAGCAACCATCTTCTTCCGCGACATCGCTTTTTGGTTGAGTCCCCAACTCTATCATCACCGACAACGATACGCGATTCACGGGAAAGGAGTTCCTCGAGTTCCTGCGGCGACTTCAACATCCGTGTCGATTGGGCGGCCGTGGCCCATCCGCGGACTAATGGCCAGGTCGAGCGTGCAAATGGCATGATCCTTGAGGCTCAAGCCGCGGATCTTGATCGGCTCAAGCGCCGGCGGCGCTGGGTGGCGAGCGCCTCCGTTCTCTGGAGCTCGCGACCACGCCCACCGGCGATCGGGTTTACCCGTTCTTCATGGTGTTCGGCGGCCAAGCCGTTTGCCGACGGACACGGGTATGGCGCCCAAGACTACAAGCCTTGATGAGGCTCGGGGCTCGCCTGCAACAAGACGCCATCGACCACTCGGCGAGGCGCATGGCGTGGCCATCCGATCGGCAAAATATCAACAAGCTCGCGACGCTACCACAGCCGCCAAGTTCGAGGGCGATCCTTTGTGGTGGCGACATTGTCCTTGCGAGTCCGGATCAAGAAAGACAAGCACAAGCTATCGCGCCACAGGAAGGCCCTTCACCATCGTAGAGGTTCTCCGGCACGCACCTTCGACTCAAGGATGCCGATGGTGCGCATCCTTCCGAACGCTTGGAACATAGAAAAGTTAAGGCGATTCTATCCTAAACTCTTTTTCTGGCGTACTCTTTATCTTTATCTTTCCGCACACTGGTCGCCTTGCGGCGCTCGGGCTGCCTTTGGCGCCCCGTTCAAGCGCCTCTGTCGGCGTTTATGCGGTCGGTGACACGACTAACCATAAGGTCGATCCCAGCGGTAACCCTCGACCAAGCGTTACGGCCTCGCCCGGGGCTATGGTTGCTAAGTAGCGCTGCGGAAGAAGGAAGTGCCCGAGTGGAATGACCTTTAGTCGATCGAACACTCCTCCGCGCAAACTCGGCTAGCTCATGCACTCTTGCGGTCGGTGACTGACTAACCACGAGTCGATCGAGCGGTAACCTCTCGACCCAAGCGTTACGGCCTCGCCCAGACTATGGTTGCTAAGTAGCGCTATGGAAGAAAGAAGTGCCCGAGTGGAATGACCTTTTAGTCGATCGGGAACACTCCTCCCAAAGAGACTCGGCTAGCTCACGCGCTTATGCGGGTCGGTGACCCGACCGTCACGAGTCCTCTGCGGTAATCCTCCCGACCCAAGTACTATGGCCCTCGCCCAGTGCTATGGTTCTAATGCTTTGCGGAAGAAGAAGCGCCCAAGTAGAGCGATCTTTTGTCGATCAGAACACTCCGATCCCTCACAAGTGCGATAAGCTGGCGAGTAACCAAGATCCTATCCTCTTAGCCCCCTCGAGGCAACCCGACCTACGCATAAAGTGACCTTTCTGTCCTTAGTGCTATGGCGGTCAAGCGTTCGCAAAAACACGTAAGGAGCAAGGCGTCTTGGAACTTGTTAAACTTAAAAATTGCTTACGAGCATGATAAGTCTTTACAAATTACAAAGTTAAATCTAACTATTTCGTCCTTCCTCGAGGCGACTGCGGCGATGTGGTGGCAACCTCCAGAGCATGCGGCTCCACGAGAGCTCGAACACATCGACCTCTCCGTCGGTCGGTTCCGTGGCCGCTGCTGCTCACCGCAAGGTCAATACCATCGTAGTGCGAGATGGTGTTGACCAGCGTGAAGAAGCTCGGCGCCGCGCGATCACCGCCTTCTCAATGCGCTCGGGACTCGGGCTAGCGAGGCGCTAAAGAACTTCGGACTGCTTGCGGCTCAGGACCCGTGGTGAGACGTCTGGCGGCCTGCGAAGGGCCTCTGGCTCCGCGCCGGCTCGGCCGACCTTCCGGCAACCTCGGTAGCCCAAGGCTGCGTCGCACTGTGGACCGCCGTCACGGGCCTGCTTGGCGTCCTTCCTCCTCAACCGCAAGGCTCAAGTTCTTCGTCTCTGCGGATGGCAACGGCGCCAGATGATCACGACTCACAAAAATTCTACGCAATTAAATAGAAAGCCGAGACCCTTACCGACCGCGGAGGTTGCGGCTTGTCGGACCTCTTGCCCGACCGCCTCGTGGAAGTCTTCAAAGAGGACAGTCCTTCCGAAGCCTCCCGCCGGGGCGGACTCGGTCGGCGTCCTTCCGAGCCTGGTCTCGCTCGGTTATGACGGTTCGCTCGCTTGCACCGCCCACAGGGTGGTGGTGGCGGCATTCCTAGCAACGGTGGCCTCTGCCAAGGAGGACTCGAGCTCCGCCACCTTCGTCCTCAGGGACTGGGCCCCAAGGCGCTCATCGAAAAGAGTTTTGGCTGCCCCCTCAAGCTCTGGCGGACCTTCGCGCCTCGATCGCCTCACGCTCGATGCCTCTTGAGCCAGCGCAACTCAAGGCGCGGCCGTCGCGTTTTTCCACGACCACGCTCGCCGGGTCGTCGAGCGACGCAAACGCCGCAAGGTGATGACTAAACATTAGTCTCACGGCGCGTCGCCGAGCTTTATAAGTTGGGTTCTTTCGCCAACTTACGGTGATCGGCTTGACTCCCGACTATCGCGGCCCAACGCTCGGTTGGAGGATTCGGACAAAGAGTCGCCCTTTCGGACCAGCTCCATCTCCGCCGGCGTCGTAACGCCTTTGTCAAGAGCGACCACTCGCTCTCGTCGGTCCCCCCCACCGACCCGACTCGGGGACCTCTCCGAAGCGGGCCTCGGCCGTCTCGCCAGGCGGGCGCTACCATCCCGCAGTACCATCGGCAACGATGATAGGATCGGTCCCCTGTGGTCCCCTGGTGACCTCCTCTGTGGGACCTCGGTCGGCGCCTCCACGTGGGCGTTGGGTCGGCACCGTACCAAAGCCCGTTTGGTGGGCACGATCGCCGGCGGCGCCGCCATCTCTTCCTCGCGCAGGCCGCCACATCGGACGGTGGTGTCCCCAACCGAGGCGTTGAAACTCCTCGCCTCGACCTGCGACGCTCGTGGCGGCGTGCCTCGATCGCAACGGCATGTCGGCGCCGACCGACCGGCTCCTCGGAACTTCTGCGGCGTTGTCCCTTGCGGAACCGCCACGAGACGCCCCACGGTCACACGATTATAAGCGCCGCACATGGCGACATTACAAAAAGCGATTGAACGACTTTTGGCAAAGATGTTTGAACAAAAGAAAAGTACTTATCGAGTCGGCGGGTGCGCGGGGTAGCGCTCTCTTCGCGGTCCCCCGAGAAGCGGATCTGCCGTCGCTTCCCTAAAGCGCCTCCACCGAAAGCGCGATGATGGCAAAGAACCACACCCTCCGCTTTGAGGCCTCTCGAGCGCGGTGCAATGGTGTTCCCCTCTGGTGGGTCCACGATCGGATCACCACCGGTCGGGCGGGTTGGAAGAAACCCACAGTACGTGGCCGGGGTACTTCCATCATTGCCGATGGAGGTTGCACCCGCAGCAGATGGCCTCCGACACATCCTCGCCACGCGCCTCGCCCGCGGCGCTCCTTCTTTCTTCTTCTTCTTCTCCTCCTTCTTCTTGCGGGAGGAGTCGAACGCCTTGCCTTCGCCCGGCGCCGCCCTGCCTCCTTGTCTCCGGGAGCGGTGCGGAGGACATGCCCAAGAGTCCACGGAAGGTAAAAGCACCGGTCGGACCAAGTGTTAAACGTAGGGAAAAGCGAGGGCGGAAGAGGTCGGGACGACCTACCAGTTTGGAGGCGGGCCGAGAAATAGCTCGAATGGCCCCCTGCCGCCTCCGTGGCGCCTCCTCCCATGGCGGCGGTCACCGAGCCGACCTCCGTCGCGGCCAGCTCGGGCTCGCCATCCTCATCTGGTGGGCGGCTCCTCGTAGCGGAGCAGGGGCGAGGTCGTGCACAAGAGGTTGCACGCGCATCCCCATGAAGGCACGCACGACCACGTCCCGGTGAGTCCTCGCCTCCTTAGGGCCCCGATGCGCTCCACGATCGGGGCCACCTTGTTCTTCTCCGCTTCGGCACAGTTCCACTCCTCCCCGCCACGGGAAGATTGCGGTGAAGGGCGGGCCGCTGTCTCCGGCGTTAGAGCATAGAACCACTCGAGCGCCACCCTTGTTGGACGACGGCAGCTTGACCTCGAGGTACTCCAGACTCGGCCGGACCGGCTGGAGGGCTAGGCCACCAATGGCGCCGCCCGTGTCAGTCGGCTTGTCCTTCGAGCCTCGCTTGGAAGAAATGCCTCCCTGGCGCCCAATGCGGCTCGATTAGGAAAGCCTGCAAAGGGTAATGAATATGGCGATGTGAAGGACCCGTTGGGGTTAGATGGTGCGCCTCGCCTTGTAATGGAAGAGCAGCCCCGGACGAGCGGGTGCAGCGGCAAGCGAAGCCGCTCGAAAAAGGAGGCAAGGACCACGACCGTCATCCCTCGGCGAGGCAATTTGCTCGATCGGCACCCTCAGCGGAAAGATCTGCGCGGGGAGGAAGCCCTTCTTCACCAAGCCAAGCGCCTGGCGGCATGCGGCGGAGCTCCTGCCACGACATCCTTACGAAAGAGGCAGCGGAAGGCAAGGAGAAGAGAAGGTTGAGTTTTCTTTTCCTTGGCTCCTTGTCGATCTTTTTGTCTTAGGGGCGGAGGCGAGGAAAGCCGCAAGCGTAACTACTCAAAGTGCCCGGCGTAGTATATATAGAAGGCGAAGGCACCAGCCAGCGAGCGCCCCCTCGGCGAGCGTCGTGCCCACTCACGCCGCCTAGTAACTCCGATTTCCAATTCCACTCGCATTTAAACCACGACAAACCCGAGCCGTAAAGCCGCCGCCGCGGCGGTCGTCCTAACCTCTCGGTCTCGCCTTGAGGCGGGATGGTTGCTCCGGCGCGCAGCCGAATGGCCGGCGCCAGCGCGACCCAAAGCGGCAAAAGCCCGTGGCTTGCGCCAGGCCCGACTAAAAGCTGCGGGTTCAAAGGCCTACCCGCGGATGGGCATAGGGCACCTCAAAGAAAACAGGCAAGGGGCAAGTATGAGGTGAGCCACGGTGGGCCCTCGGTTAGGTCGGTGACGACCCAATCACCTCTACTCGCGTCAGAGACCATACTTAACACTCTCCCGGAGCTCATCAATGGCGACGGCCGGTGTGCCACTGGTCGTGAATCGACCAGGGGCCCATCTGGATTAGTAGAAAGGTTTTTATGGGTCGCCCCACAGCGGTAGGCCGGACACCTACTGGGACCGTCGGCTCCGGAAGGGTCCCCGCAGGCGAGACCTCCCGGGACCCACTCGGACTACACATTATAAAGCTCCACGAGCACGGCGTTCAAACCAGCGCAGAGTAGCGTAAACGCTCACCCCCTCCAGTCCCACACTGCGGATGGGGTATCGTGTGGGATAGGCGGTGGCCACTCCTCGCGGCTCCCTCGCGGGCGAGGACTCGGGATGGGCGCCCACGTCCGGCTACGGCGTAAAGCGAGCCTACGTCCGGCTACGGCGTAAAGCGAGCCTACGTCCGGCTACGGCGTAAAGCGAGCCTCGTCCGGCTACGGCGTAAAGCGAGCCTACGTCTAGCTACGACATTAAGCGAGCACTCGGACACCGAACCTCACGCGAGAGGCATCGCGGTCGTCCTGCCGACCAAGGCGCGATCTAGCTACGACGTTAAGCGAGCACTCGGACACCGAACCTCGCGCGAGGCATCGCGGTCGTCCCTATCGACCAAGGCGCGGTCTAGCTACGGCGTTAAGCGAGCACTCGAGGCCCGAACCTCGCGTAGAGGCATCGCGGTCGTCCTGCCCACCAAGGCGCGGTCTAGCTACGACGTTAAGCGAGCACTCGGACACCGAACCTCGCGCAGAGGCATCGCGGTCGTCCTGCCGACCAAGGCATGGTCTAGCTACGACGTTAAGCGAGCACTCGGGCACGAACCTCGCCAGAGGCATCTCGGTCGTCCACGCCGACCAAGGCCGCGGTCTAGCTACGACGTTAAGCGAGCACTCGGGCACGAACCTCGCCGCGAGGCATCGCGGTCGTCCTGCCGACCAAGGCGCGGTCTAGCTACGGCGTTAAGCGAGCACTCGGGCACCGAACCTCGCCGAGAGGCATCGCGGTCGTCCACGCCGACCAAGCCGCGGTCTAGCTCGACGTTAAGCGAGCACTCGGACACCGAACCTCGCGCGAGAGGCATCGCGGTCGTCCTGCCCGACCAAGGCGCGGTCTAGCTACGACGTTAAGCGAGCACTCGGACACGAACCTCGCGCGAGAGGCATCGCGGTCGTCCTCGCCGACCAAGGCGCGGTCTAGCTACGGCGTTAAGCGAGCACTCGACACCCGAACCTCGCGTAGAGGCATCGCGGTCGTCCACGCCGACCAAGGCGCGGTCTAGCTACGGCGTTAAGCGAGCACTCGGACACGAACCTCGCGCGAGGCATCGCGGTCGTCCTGCCGACCAAGGCGCGGTCTAGCTCGACGTTAAGCGAGCACTCGGCACCGAACCTCGCGCGAGGCATCGCGGTCGGGCAGGCGCTACGGCGTTAAGCGAGCACTCGGGACGCGAACGCCCGCGGTGCGTCCCTGCCGACCAAGGCATCTCGTTAAGCGGCGCGTCCACGAACCCGCGCAAGGCATCGCGATCGCCCTCTGCCGACCAAGGCGCGCTACGACGTTAAGCGAGCACTCGGGCACCCGAACCTCGCGCAGAGGCATCGCGATCGTCCCCGCCCGACCAAGGCACGGTCTAGCTACGACGTTAAGCGAGCACTCGGGCACCCAACTCGCGCGAGAGGCATCGCGGTCGTCCCCGCCGACCAAGCCGCGGTCTAGCTACGACGTTAAGCGAGCACTCGGACACCGAACCTCGCGCGAGGGCATCGCGGTGCGTCCTGCCCGACCAAGGCGCGGTCTAGCTACGACGTTAAGCGAGCGCTCCGGACGCCGAACCTGCGTGCGGAGGCATCGCGATCGTCCCTGCCCGACCAAGGCGCGGTCTAGCTCGGCGTTAAGCGAGCACTCGGGACACCGAACCTCGCCCGAGAGGCATCTCGATCGTCCTGGCGACCAAGGCCGCGGTCTAGCTACGGCGTTAAGCGAGCACTCGGGCACCGAACCTCGCCGAGAGGCATCGCGATCGTCCTCGCCGACCAAGGCGCGGTCTAGCTATGGCGTTAAGCGAGCACCGGACGCCGAACCTCGCGCGAGGCATCGCGGTCGTCCACCCGACCAAGGCACTACCTGGTCTAGCTCTGACGTTAACGAGCACTCGGGACCCGAACCTCGCGCGAGAGGCATCGCGATCGTCCACTGCCGACCAAGGCACGGTCTAGCTACGACGTTAAGCGAGCACTCGGACACACGAACCTCGCGCGCCGAGAGGCATCACGTCGTCCTGCCGACCAAGGCACGCGGCCTAGCTACTGACGTTAAGCGAGCACTCGGGCACGAACCTCGCCTCGCGAGCATCGCGGTCGTCCTGCCAGGCCAAGGCGCGGTCTAGCTACGACGTTAAGCGAGCACTCGGGCACCCTAACCTCAAGCGCGGTGGTGTAACACCTAATTTTTGCTCTAACTTAAATTTTGGAGTATTTTTATTTTTGTGATTTTTTGGGAATTTATTTAAATTTAATTGGATTTATTCAAATAGGGCTTTTCTTGAAAACAATTGAATTGGAATAATGGAAAGTTTTATTGCAAATATTTTAATTGAGTTCCAAATATCTCAAAGTAATTTCGGAATTTTTCTAGAATTTTTGCTTTTTAAAAGCTCCAAATGATTTAATTGAATTTCTAGAATTATTTTAAATGTGAAATGATTTTAAAATCAGTTGAGCGATAATGGGCGAGCCCATTCTTGTCGTGTCGCCAGCCCAACCGCGCGAAACCCTAGCGTCGCCGGTCCGGCCGTTCGATCTGATCGGATGCACGTGAGTGAGCCACGTCGTCGCGTCGTGCGCCTTGGATCATCGCGCCGCGAGCGGTGGGAGAGGCCACGTCGGTCGTCTTCGCGAGATCACGGAGCTAATGCCGCCGACCGTTTCCGCTCGTTTCGCGCTGTAGCGCTGCGTCGAGGCCCTTAAAGTGCACCGAGTAGCGCGTCGACGAGCTCCTTTCGCTGCGTCTTTTGACTCCTCGCCGCGCGTCGAGGCGCTCTAGAGACCACGGAGAGCTCGCCGTAGTTGTTCCTCTGCGCGCCATCGTTTCTCCGCCGTTTGCCGCCGTCGGTCCATTTCGCCGTCGCCGAGGTCACGATGCTCTGCCGAGTCAAGCCTCGTCGAATCGCTAGATCTTCTCGCCGGAACCACCGAAGCGCCGTCGACTCGTCGTCTTCCTCATCTCGGCAAGCTTGCACCGCCGCGCGCCATCGCCGGACTCGAGCACCGTTGACCGTCGGATCGCAAGGAGGGTAAGGATCGTGCCACGTCGCCCTTCTCTGGTTACATTTAGTTTGTATCTGTGCGTTAGATCTGTTATGGGCGGTGCGGATTAACCCTAAGGTTTACCGTTAGTTGATCTTGATCGTTAGATCTAGAAGCGACGGCTTGGATTAGATCTAGTTTCGCGATATGTTTTTGTCTTAGCCGTTGGATCGTTAGTGAGCGCGTGAGATTGTGCCGCGTGGCGGGTGAATAATAAACGGCTCGGTGCAGTGGGCGTTGGATTTAGATCGAGCGGCGGTGTGAGTAGATCGGTGGCGCGCGGATCCGTGCCATTCAAATTTGAGCGTCTGGCGGAGATGGCGCGCACCCCATCGAATCACGTGCGGGCGCGTGTGGCGTTGGTGAGGTGAGACCGGATCGAGACCGTTGAGTTGGGCGCACCGTTGGATGCGTGGCGCGTGGGGCGTGGAGTGCGGCGTCGCCGAACAGCGGGGTGAGATCCGGCCGATTGGATGGCGGCGATGCGGATCTTGCCGCGTGTCGCGTCGGGATTAGTCTGCGCATCGTCGGCGGCGCCACGGCTGCGTCACCGGTGCATGAAACGCGATCTTGCCGATCCACGGTGGACGAGCCGAGCCGTGGACCCGACCCATGAATCGAAACAGCGTGGCGGCACTAGAGGTGCCGCGTGTCGTCTTGGCGTCATCGGCGTCATAAATATATTATATATAAAAATATTTTGACGAAATTCTTTTATGTGCTGGCGTCATCATGATGCAATGCTGACGTCATAAATGCGAATTTTCAGTATAAAAATAATTGGGAAAAATCGGATTTCTTAATTTCGTATTTTGATTTTATTCAAACTTCAAATGACTATAACTTTTGCATTTTAACTCGGTTTGGGTGATTCAAATTTCTAAAATTCATAAAATTATGATCTATTTAATGATGAATTTTATTTGAATTTTGAGGCCATTTAGTCCTCTGTATTAGATTTTTATTGTATATTTTGTTGTCGCGTAGACGCAAATTTGCTTGAAAGTTTCGAGGAAGAATTAGTCGCTCAAGACCAAGCTTGAACACGACCAGCAACTCTTTGAAGGCAAGTGATGCTTTGATCATTTTGATCCCAGGTTTTAAAATGTAGTTTATGCTTTGAAACTATGCATGCTTATTTATTTAAAATGAATTTAAATTGATTTGGGATAATGTAGTTAATCAACCCATTTTGTTATGCCACCTTGAATTATTAATTGTATGCCTAAATCATTGTCACCCTAAGTTTGATTATATTAGTTGGATGTTAATATTGTGCCAACACGGGAGACTAGGCCGTGAGTAGATGCTTAGCCTTACAGCGAGTCATGAATGATCTTTCGGAAAAATGCTACAAAATTGACTAATGGAATATTGAATGTATTTTGAAAGTGGTGTGATGATGCCACATGATGATATGGAAGTATGGTGACTGTGTGGTTCCATATTGATGTTGAGTTATTCTTGGCATGTGTTGCACAATAATCAATGGGTGGGAAATGATTTAGGCTGGGGCAAGTGGCAAGAGGTCATGTGCAGTGGGCTGTGTGGCATTGGGTTGATGAGTGTTGTGAGTCTGTGCCACAATGGGTGTGTGCCCTTGTTGAGTGTTGGAAGTCTTGCCTTGGTGATTAAGGACTTCACCTTGCAAGCCTTTGATCTGAGTCACCGTACAACCACATGTCGATATGGGACAGACCTAGTTGACTAGGGTTACGATATCTTTCCTCGATACCTCGGGGTGACATACACAGGGTGTATCTGTATGGGGCGTACTGTGCTACGGCTTGGTGCCCATCCAGCGGTGATTGGCGGTCCTATACTTGGCTCTGTGTGAGGAAGTGATAGTGAAGGCAATACTGGAGAGGTTCTTTAGTTAAGGTAGAGGTTCTGAAAAGCTTTGTTGCGGACAATCACATGTGGTGGTGGCGGTGTATCTTGTGGGTAAAGTGTACAACCTCTGCAGAGTGTCAAAACTATTGAATAGCCGCTCATGGTATTGAGCATTGCTCGGGATTCTGATCAAGGGTAGATTTTCATAAACAAAATGTGGGAAGGGTGGCTGTGTGCCAAGTGTTAAAATGAATCTATTAAAGGTTGTGTGCCGAGAATCTTGAGGAAAAACCATTTGAAGAAATTAGTATTACTTATAACTGTTCCAATGCTTTAATCTAATTAAGATATTGGTTTAAAATTGCTGTTTGATGCAAAAGAACCATTTAAGCCAACCCTTTGGAATAAGCTTTGCATGTAGTAATAGCACCGCATTCATGCATTACTTGTTGAGTGCCTTGTGTACTCACCCCACCTTATTATCAACCCCAACATCGGTGGATGAGACTACACCGGCTTGGGAGGAGGAGTACATCGAGGATTGAACAACTAGGGGCAAGCCCGATCGGTTGCTGTGGCAAGATGAAGGCTTCCTCGACATTTGTTTATGTTCATTTGCTATTTCTTTTCTCTGAATAATGTAAGCCCGTGTGGTTGTCTTATCGTAAGGAGACCATAAGGTCGTACAACTCAGTTTATATACATGTTTGCACTAATTATTCTTATATCTTCGTGAATGTCATGATGTGCAACCTGTATGTGTGTGTGCTAAGCGTGATCTGGGTGGCACGAGAATACACAGAGGGTCGGATCTGCGAGTTGGGTCCGGCGGAGGTGGTATCGAGCAAAGTGTTGTAGGACTTGACCCTAGTTTGGTTGTGCCTAGGAGGGTAAAACTATTTTCTAAAGACCTAATCAACTTGAGCAAGAATATCAATGAAATCTTGACTTATCTCTTCTCTCTTGTTTCATACCTATCTTTGAATTTTTATTATTCTCTGTTTAATTTAAACAAGGTTTGTTTTGGCGATGAGGATGATCCATACCTATGGAGCGCCGGAGGATCGCCCGCGAGTTATGGCGTATGATGCGATTGCTCGGAGGTTTTGAGACCAGCATGTCGAGGACTTGGTGACGGCAGGCGGGACTTGGCGTCGCACAGGATGTCAAGATCACGATGTATGCTCGGGAAAGGGCGAGGGCGAGCCGTCCTATCTACATCACGGTCGGAGGTCTTCTTTTGAGGCGGAATCCGAGAGGCAACCGACGAGCGTCATGGCGGTGCCCGCACTCACTCCGCGAGTTGGAGGCACCGTCTTTCGTCACCATCCACGTCGAGACAATCGTTTGGAAGGATGGAGCTTGCGAGGAGGGCGCCACTATCACCCACTGGCGAGTACGTCGCCGCCCGAGGGCGCCTTGGGCGAGGCAGTCCGGGGCTGCGAGAGGACCCGCGGCGAGTCACGGAGGCGAGATCCAGTGCGGGAGGGCTTAGCCCACTCCATGCGAAGATCCGGGAGTTGGAGATGGCTTTATGCGGACCGAGCTGAGCGATCCACGGAGTTACGATCGAGATCCGGAGGAGCAGGCGAGAGCACGGTCGCGGAGGCGAGCGGCCGGGACCAGCAGAGTCGATGGGGTCTTTTGCACCGGTGCAGTAGGTCTTGAGATCGATTCGCCCGATGCGAGCACCCACGATGTATGCTCGGGGAGCGCGGCCGGGTTGGCTCGATGAGTGATCGAGTCTAGCGAGGTAGTGTTGAGACTCGAATAATTGAGTCGCGTCTTTTCTTGAGTCACCATTAGGTGTGAGTCGTCATAGAGTCCTATGTTTGCTTACTTGTTTTTCGTTGTGAGTGTCTGTGTTGAGTGTCTCGTATGTGTTAATTTAAGTTACACTGTTTCCCCACATAAGTTCTTTTACTCGTCTGTGCTTTCTTCTTTTCTTAACCTTGGAAGCTTGCAGCAGATGGTGAGGACACGTGGAAATGTTGGAGCAGTGGAAGTGGAGCTAACGAGCGGACAACGAGAATGAAGAGCCGATTCCTCAACGCGCGTCGATATGAGAACACAGGAGCCTTCTTGATGCCCGGACTCAACTTATGAACACGATGGTTCAAACCATGCGGCGGATATCCAACCAAGGCTGCTGCGAATGTTCAAGCAGGGGTAACCATGGACCACACCCCTACTCAAGGTTGTCGGAGTTTATGAGAACCCGTCCACCTACCTTCTCGAACAACGCCAATCCACTTTGGCGGACGATTGGCTAAGGACAATCGAAAGGAAGCTGCACATTACCCAAAGTGTAGGACATGAGAGGTACTCTATGCCTCTCATCAACTCGAAGGGCTGCCGCGAGAATGGTGGGAAAACCTGCGCGACTCATGAGGACCCACAGTATCACGTGGGAGAATTCACCTCGACTTTCCGCCCGATACCATGTACAGAGGTATCATGGATCTCAAAAGGAGAATTCGGAGCCTCAAGCAAGGGGCGATCGGTGGCGATTACGAACAAATTCACCCAAGCGCACGCTCGCACGGAGGGCGTGGCTACGGATAAGGCGGACAATCCCGCTTCATGAAGGGATTGAATGCGAGGTTGCAGTGGGGTGATCACCCACACATTCCACGACTTCCAAGAGCTAGTTAACAAAGCTCTTATCTTAGAGGACAAGCGCCAGAGTTGGATGACAACAGAGCGCGAATGGCGCAACAAGGAGGTCGTCGGGGCAGCGAGAGGCAGAGGGCGGCACCCCAGCAGTTCATCCGGTACCGGCCGGAGGCAATGATAGGGCACCACTGGCGGCAAATCGCCCGATGGGTGAATGTTCGAACTCGGCCCGAGCGTAGCGCACAGTGGAGGAACCTCTCGAGCGGTGGGAAGGCGTTGCTATCATTGCAATGAAATGGGGCATTTGCCAACAATTGCCCTAAGAAGGAGGTGTCACCCGGTCGCTTTAACACAGGGAACACACCGCAAGGACTCCGCATGTCGTGAACCGCGGGCATCAACAGCAACTCCATCCCAAGGCGCACGAGGCCGAGTCAACCACATTCTGACGGATGAAGTGCGAGCATACGGATGTTATCTTGGGTAAGTTCTAGTAAACTCGATGCCATCTCTTTATTCGATTCGGAGCTTCACATTCATTTATTTCCGAGATTTTGCTGTTCAAAATGATATGGATATAGTGAATCTTAAATGTGTGCTTATAGTCCAATCCTGGATCGAACTCCGATCTAAAGTAGGATGTTACGGGTAAGACTAATAATTAATGGAGTTGAGTTCTAGCAAACTTAATCGTCCTTAATACCCAAACCTTGGATGTTATCACAGGAATGGATTGGTTAACCAATCACAAGGCGATCTTGGGTGTGGAAAGAGAGTCATATCGGTCGAGAGCCGGATGGAAAGAAGATTGAATTTGAAGCAAAATCGGTGCGAGATGGACAATTGATGGTCAACGGCATGAAGGCATCGACTTAGAAGAAGTTTCCATAGTCAATGAATATCCGGATGTTTTCCGGAAGATTTACAGAATGCCGCGGATAGAGATATTGAGTTCGTGATAGAGCTGGTTCGAGGGACAGCTCAATAGCTAAGAGACCTTACAGGATGTCCACAGAGGAATTGGTGGAAATGAAGAAGCAAATTGAAGAACTCTGGAAAAAGGATTTATAAGACCTAGTTCATCGCCATGGGGAGCACTGTCTTATTCGTCAAGAAGAAGGGCGGGAGTTTTAGGATGTGTATAGACTATCGTGCACTCAATGATGTGACGATAAAGAATAAGTATCCGCTACCGGGATCGATGATTTGTTTGACCAGTTGAGAGGAGCGGAGTATTCTCAAAATTGATCTCCGATCGGGATACCATCAATGAAGATCCGATCGGAGGATATCCCAAGCGCATTTTCGTCAAGATATGGACACCACGAGTTTACTGATGATGTCTTTTGGTTTGACAAATGCACGGCATATTTCATGAACTTAATGAATAAGGTTTTTATGGAATATTTGGATAAGTTAAATCGTCGTATTCATAGATGATATCCTTATCTATTCCAAGGCGAGAGAAGAAACCTTGCGAGCATTTGAGGCTAGTCCTTGAAAAGTTGAGAGAGCAACATTGTTTGCAAAATTTAGCAAATGTGACTTACGGAAAAATAAGGTGGAATTTCTTGGACACATAATGGCATGCAGAAGGAGTTGCGGTAGATCCAAAGAAAGTGGAGCGGTTCTACATTGGGAACAACCCAAGTCGGTAACCCAAATCCGTAGTTTCCTTGGAATGGCGGGGTATTACCGTCGATTCATCGAAGGATTCTCTACGATTGCGAGACCTCTTACGCAATTGTTGAAAAGGAAAAGAAATTCTTATGGGCCGAGTGTGAGAAGAGTTTTGAGGAGTTGAAGAGGAGTTTAACATCGGCTTTGTATTAGTTTTACGGCGTTCATCAAGGCTTGACATCTATTGTGATGCATCGCGTCGGGGATTGGGATGCGTGTTGATGCAAAATAGGAAGGTAATTGCCTATGCATCGAGGCAATTGAGACCACATGAGGAGAACTATCCGACCCATGATTTGGAATTAGTTGCCGTAGTGCATGCACTAAAGATATGGCGTCATCATCTCATCGAAATAGATGTGAAGTGTATACAGATCATAAGAGTCTTAAGTATATCTTCATAAGTGACCTAAATATGAGGCAAAGAAGATGGTTAGAGTTAATCAAGGATTATAATGTAGAATTCACTACCATCTGGTAAAGCCAGCGTAGTGGCGAGGCCTTGGCGAGAAAGAACCACGGTGTAAATATCTTTGTTGGAAACAGTCAGTAGGAATTGTGTAAGGATTTCAGAAATTAGAAGCTGGAAATGGTACGGAAGGATTCCTAGCAACTTTGGAAGTAAGACCTACGGAAGATCGGATCGGGGAAGGCGAGAAGATGATGATAAGATCAATAGAATTAAGGGCAAAATGGATGAAGGCAAAGCAAAAGATTTCAAACTGGATGAACAAGGTACTATGTGGTTTAAAGAGCGCATTTGTGTGCGAACAAAAAGAGTTGAAGCGATTAATGGAGGAGGCTCATGACTCCAAGTACTCAATTCATCCAGGAAGTGCGAAAATGTATCAAGATTTAAAGGAAAGATTTTGGTGGCCAAGCATGAAACGAGAAGTCGCGAATATGTTGCATTATGTGACATATGCCAAAGAGTCAAAGCTATGCACCAAAGACCGGCGAGGGCTATTACAACCCCTAAAGATACGAATGGAAATGGGAAGAAATTGGTATGGATTTCATAACGGATTGCCCGAGCATAAAGTGGATATGATTCTATATGGGTCATAATAGATCGTTTAACTAAAGTGGCACATTTCATACCGTGAAGACCACTTATTAGGAGACCGGTTAGCGAGAACTTTATATGGCGGATCGTGCCTTGCAGAGTCAGAAGAAGATAGTGTCGGACGAGGTACCCAATTTACCTCCAGTTTTGGGGTAAGCTACATGAGGCAATGGGGACTCGTTTGAACTTGATCTGACCTACCATCCATGAGACAGATGGTCAAGCGGAAGGTTAACGGTATTGGAAGATATGTTGAGAGCTGCGCTTTAGCATATTCAACCTCATGGGACAAGTGTTTGCCTTATCTGAGTTTAGTTACAACAACGATTATCGAGCGAGTTTACAGATGTCTCCATTTGAAGCTTTGTATGGTCGGTCTTGTCGAACACCATTGAATTGGAATGAGACAGTGACGACATGTTTTGGACTAGACATTCTTGAAGCGGAAGAACAAATCACCTGATCGGGGAAAGATTGAAGATTGCACAATCAAGGCGGAAGAGTTATCGCGACAACCGTCGCGAGGCCGAGCTTTGAACCGAAGATTTTGTGTACCTTAGAGTCACACCTCTCAAAGGAGTTAGAAGGTTCCATGCAAAGGAAAGCTCGCACCGGATATATCGGACCATTCAAGATCTTGAGCGCAGAGGTGAAGTTGCTTATCGGTTGGAGTTACCACCATCTTTGGCGGAGTGCATGATGTATTCCATGTATCTGGCCCGAAGAAGTGTCTTGAGTACGGAAGAGCAAACACCTTTGGAGGCAATTGAGCGCAAGAAGATCGACCTACAAAGAACATCAGATGAAGATTACGGGCGTAATGGACGAGAGACAAGGAACAAGTCAACACGTTTCTGCGAATTCAATGGAGCAACCATTCGGAAAGTGAAGCAACATGGGAGAGAAGAAGATCGAAGAAGGAGTTCCTAACCTATTTACGTAAGCGACCACAGAATCTCGGGGCGAGATTACATTAAGAGGAGGTTTGTAACACCTAATTTTTGCTCTAACTTAAATTTTGGAGTATTTTTATTTTTGTGATTTTTTGGGAATTTATTTAAATTTAATTGGATTTATTCAAATAGGGCTTTTCTTGAAAACAATTGAATAATGGAAAAGTTTTTGCAAAGTTTTATTGCAAATATTTTAATTGAGTTCCAAATATCTCAAAGTAATTTCGGAATTTTCTAGAATTTTTACGCTTTTTAAAAGCTCCAAATGATTTAATTGAATTTCTAGAATTATTTTAAATGTGAAATGATTTTAAAATCAGTTGAGCGATAATGGGCGAGCCCATTCTTGTGCGTGTCGCCGCCCAACCGCGCGAAACCCTAGCGTCGCCGGTCCGAGCCGTTCGATCGATCGGATGCACGTGAGTGAGCCACGTCGTCGCGTCGTGTCGCGCCGGATCATCGCCGCCTGAGCGGTGGGAGAGGACCACGTCGGTCGTCTTGGCGAGATCACGGAGCTAATGCCGCCCGCCGTTTCCGCTCGTTCGCCGCTGTAGCGCTGCGTCGAGGCCCCTTAAAGTGCACGAGTAAGCGCGTCGTGAGCTCCTTCGCTGCGTCTTTTGACTCCTCGCCGCGCGCGTCGAGGCGCTCTAGAGACCACGGGAGAGCTCGCCGTAGTTGTTCCTCTGCGCCGCCATTGTTCTCCGCCGTTTGCTTGCCGTCGGTCCATTTCGCCGTCGCCGAGGTCACGATGCTCTGCCGAGTCAAGCCTCGTCGAATCGCTAGATCTTCTCGCGGGAACCACCGAACGCCGTCGACTCGTCGTCTTCCTCATCTCCGCAAGCTTGCACCGCCGCGCCATCGCCGGACTCGAGCATCGTTGGCCGTCGGATGCGCAAGGAGGGTAAGGATCGTGCCACGTCGCCCTTCTCTGGTTACATTTAGTTTGTATCGTGCCGTTAGATCTGTTATGGGCGGTGCGGATTAACCCTAAGGTTTACCGTTAGTTGATCTTGATCGTTAGATCTAAAGCGACGGCTTGGATTAGATCTAGTTTCGCGATATGTTTTGTCTTAGCCGTTGGATCGTTAGTGAGCGCGTGAGATTGTGCGCGTGGCGGCCAATAATAAACGGCTCGGTGCAGTGGGCGTTGGATTTAGATCGAGCGGCGGTGTGAGTAGATCGGTGGCGTAGCGGATCCGTGCCGTTCAAATTTGAGCGTCTGGCGGAGATGGCGCCGCACCCCATCGAATCACGTGCGGGCGCGTGTGGCGTTGGTGAGGTGAGACCGGATCGGACCGTTGAGTTGGCGCGCCGTTGGATGCGTGGCGCGTGGGGCGTGGAGTGCGGCGTCGCCGAACCGCGAGGTGAGATCCGCCGTTGGATGGCGGCGGTGCGGATCTTGCCGCGTGTCGCGTCGGGATTAGGCTGCGCGCGTCGGCGCGCCACGGCTGCGTCACCGGTGCATGAAACACGATCTTTGCCGATCCACGGTGGACGAGCCGAGCCGTGGACCCGACCCATGAATCAAAACAGCGTGGCGGCACTAGAGGCGCCGCGTGTCGTCTTGGCGTCATCGGCGTCATAAATATGTTATATATAAAAATATTTTGACCGAAATTCTTTTATGTGCTGACGTCATCATGATGCAATGCTGACGTCATAAATGCGAATTTTCAGTATAAAAATAATTGGGAAAAATCGGATTTCTTAATTTACGTATTTTGATTTTATTCAAACTTCAAATGACTATAACTTTTGCATTTTAACTCGGTTTGGGTGATTCAAATTTCTAAAAATTCATAAAATTATGATCTATTTAATGATGAATTTTATTTGAATTTTGAGGCCATTTAGTCCTCTGTATTAGATTTTTATTGTATATTTTGTTGTCGCGTGAGACGCAAATTTGCGGAAAGTTTCGAGGAAGAATTAGTCGCTCAAGACCAAGCTTGAACACGACCAGCAACTCTTTGAAGGCAAGTGATGCTTTGATCATTTTGATCCCAGGTTTTTAAAATGTAGTTTATGCTTTGAAACTATGCATGCTTATTTATTTAAAATGAATTTAAATTGATTTGGGATAATGTAGTTAATCAACCCATTTTGTTATGCCACCTTGAATTATTAATTGTATGCCTAAATCATTGTCACCTAAGTTTGATTATATTAGTTGGATGTTAATATTGTGCCAACACGGAGACTAGGCAGTGAGTAGATGCTTAGCCTTACAACGAGTCATGAATGATCTTTGAGAAAAATGCTACAAAATTGACTAATGGAATATTGAATGTATTTTGAAAGTGGTGTGATGATGCCACATGATGATATGGAAGTATGGTGACTGTGTGGTTCCATATTGATGTTGAGTTATTCTTGGCATGTGTTGCACAATAATCAAGCTGGGTGGGAAATGATTTAGGCTGGGGCAAGTGGCAAGAGGTCGTGTGCAGTGGGCTGTGTGGCATTGGGTTGATGAGTGTTGTGAGTCTGTGTGCCACAATGGGTCATGTGCCCTTTGTTGAGTGTTGGAAGTCTTGCCTTGGTCGATTAAGGACTTCACCTTGCAAGCCTTTGATCCGAGTCACCCGTACAACCACATGTCCGATATGGGATGAACCTAGTTGACTAGGGTTACGATATCTTTCCTCCGATACCTCGGGGTGACAATACACGGGGTGTATCTGTATGGGGAGCGTACTGTGCTACGGCTTGGTGCCCATCCAGCGGTGATTGGCGGTCCTATACTTGGCTCTGTGTGAGGAAGTGATAGTGAAGGCAATCTGGGAGAGGTTCTTTAGTTAAGGTAGAGGTTCTGAAAAGCTTTGTTGCGGACAATCACACGTGGTGGCGGTTTGTATCTTGTGGGTAAAGTGTACAACCTCTGCGAGTGTCAAAACTATTCGAATAGCCGCGCATGTGTATTGAGCATTGCTCGGGATTCTGATCAAGGGTAGATTTTCATAAACAAAATGTGGGAAGGGTGGCTGTGTGCCAAGTGTTAAAATGAGCTATTAAGGCTATGTGCCGAGAATCTTGAGGAAAAACCATTTGAAGAAATTAGTATTACTTATAACTGTTCCAATGCTTTAATCTAATTAAGATATTGGTTTAAAATTGTTTGTTTGATGCAAAAGAACCATTTAAGCCAACCCTTTGGAATAAGCTTTGCATGTAGTAATAGCACCGCATTACATGCATTACTTGTTGAGTGCCTTGTGTACTCACCCCACCTTGCTTATCAACCCCAACATCGGTGGATGAGACTACACCGGCTTGGGAGGAGGAGTACATCGAGGATTGAACAACTAGGGGCAAGCCCGGTCGGTTGCTGTGGCAAGATGAAGGCTTCCTCGACATTTGTTTATGTTCATTGCTATTTCTTTTCTCTGAATAATGTAAGCCCGTGTGGTTGTCTTATCTGTAAGGAGACCATAAGGTCGTACAACTCGGTTTATATACATGTTTGCACTAATTATTCTTATATCTTCGTGAATATGCGTGATGTACAACCACAGTATGATTGTGTGTGCTAGCGTGATCTGGGTAGCACAGAATACAGAGGGTCGGATCTGCGAGTTCGGGTCCCGACAAGAAGCATGCTGATCGTCCTGCCGACCCGAGCGCGGTCTAGCTACGGCGTTAAGCGAGCACTCGGACGCTCGAACCTCGCGAGAGGCATCGCGGTGCGTCCACTGCCAGACCAAGGCGCGGTCTAGCTACGACGTTAAGCGAGCACTTTCGGGCACCGAACCTCGGCGAGAGGCATCGCGGTCGTCCTGCCGACCCGAGCCGCGGTCTAGCTACGGCGTTAAGCGAGCACTCGGACACCCGAACCTCGCGCGAAGGCATCGCGGTCGTCCTGCCGACCCGAGCCGCGGTCTAGCTCTGACGTTAAGCGAGCGCGAAACGAAGATATCCATAAAGGAAATTTCATTATAGGCCAGCGAGCTCAAACTTTACACAATTTTGCAATATAGTACTCGGCGGTACAAAAATCGTTCACGCTACACTACGGCAAGGCCTCCTCGCTCCAAAGCCTTTTAACATCCGTGACGGCACCGGTAGCACCGACGACATGTTGGTAGGCCCTTGCACGGTCGACGGGGCGGCCGCGCGGATGTGGAGCGATGCGGCCGTCGCCTCTGCCGCCGTTCGGCAACATCGACGAAGCCGCACCAACTACGATCGGCGTCCTCGCGCCATCGCCTCTAGGAGGGCCTCCTTGCTGCCTCGAGCCTCGGGCGACCTCGAGCAACGCATCGGCGGCAGCGACATCACGGCTGCGACTTCTTCCTCCGGAGTTCGGCCATCGCTGGTCGAACTCACCAACTTCGACCAAGGATCCTTTTCTTACGCCCGACATCATCACCAAAAGCGAAGGCTAAAGGGTGCCCGAAGCCATAGTTAAGAAAACAAAGGGATTCGTTTAAGGGTTCATCACTCAAGCAAACCGTGGCGTCCTTATATACGGACGAAGGAAGATTGAGCGCCTCGAATAAATGCAAGCGTCGGAAAAGCGGCGCCCTTCAATGAATCCGGCGATCCAGAAGACGGCGGCGCGAAGCGCTTAAGTTGTGCGCTGACGTCTTGTGACAGGTGATTCTAAGACCCGTGATTCGAATGACCAGGCAAAATTCCAAGGCGTGTCGTCAGATCCGTTGGGGTACACAGTCGCTTGACCCAATCGGTCGGTGGCCGTATGGGCCCGGCCACTATTCTCAACCCTCAGCCGAATCTGCAGAAATCGCTCAAGGGTTGGGGCTGCTAACGAATACTAATAACGGGTACCCCAACAGCCCAAGGTGACCAACCACCGCCTCAAGCACAGCTCAAGCCCAACAGGCCGTTTCCGACCCACTCACCGACCTAAATACGCAAAGCCACACGGGACTTCCTTCCCGACCAACCAAGGAAGTGTCTCGATCGAACCAAGCTCCCGACCTCCTCGTGAGAGCGGCCCCGACTCAGACCAAGCAGGGCTCCCGACCCTCGCGATAGGTCGGAATCCCGACTCGATCGTGCCAAGATCACTCTGCCGAGGGTCACGTGTCGCGACCTTTACCAAGCGACCGCCACGTACCCCTGAGCGGCGTCAATCAAAGTGACTATACAAGGGCGGCGGCTCCTTCCCGAAGGTTTAAATGGTGACCAAAGTCACGCTCGATCCCATCGGCCGGTCACATCTGATGCGAAGACACGCTCTCTCCGAGGCGGCGCCACGTCGGTAGCGGCGACGTCAACACCGTAAGGTTCGCGAGGGCGGTCGCGCCGTTTCAGAAGAAATACCTAACCGCCTACGACCAGGCTAAGCTACCGACCCAGCATAGGCAAGATCAGTCCGATCGATCAGCGAGCGAAGGACCGAAGCTCCTAGTGTAGGTCGTCTTGTCCTCTCCCAATTCGATGTAACCTGCCCCTTCCTTTCGTATAAAAGGAGCGGGAGCTCCGTAGAAAGAGGAGGCGAAGAAGAGAGAGCGCCATCGAACCCATCCGACTAAGTCATTGGCACTCTTGCTTGTAAACCTTGTGCGATCATCTCAGGCATAATAGAATCTGACGCCACCACAGAATCGAGTAGGGATCTTACGCCTGAACCAAGGTATACATCTTGGACTTTTGAGTCTAACCATTCAGGGAGAGGAACGTGCGACCCCTTAGACTTACAAATTTACTTGCCGGTGCTCGAAACGCCGACAAAAAGAATTACGTAGTTCAACAGAACCATAAAATTAGACAGAAGCTTGTGAGTGCAGTATTGCATTTTGTCTTTGTAGCCTATTTTATTGTGGCTACATATTGGAGGTATTAAAAATATAGAACATATCTAATGCATGCCACCACCTACTAGGTGCTACCATTTTTAGGCATCAAATGAATACAGAAAAAGACCAGCATAATTTAGAGATAATCCTCAAATAAGTGATCTACCATCATATAAAGTTTAAAGTCTAAATTCAATTGGCACTAGGAGTAACACAAAAAAGAGAAATTTGTTGTGAACAATATCTAATTTGTCGTCAGTTGTGCCTATCATTAAGTACATGCATTGAAATGTTACCTTCGGGTCCTATGGATTTTACTGTTTATTTTGCCTGTGATTACTACAAGCAGAACATTGTGGTACCTACAAGAGCTCACCTGGACGGCCACCACTTTCGGCTCCTTTTTCTATTGGAAGTAAGGTATTGCAGATTAGGTTATGGGTTTTTTTTCCTGTCAACATGATATATCACTCTATCTTCTGCTTCGTTGTGTTTGCTTTAAGGAGTATCCTCATCTAGGGTGGGTTGGACCATCATGAGGTTATCTTGCGTTTTCGTGGTATCTTTTGTCCCAAGATCTGAAAATGGTTAGTACTATTTTTATGCATATTCTAAACCCATTATAGTATTCAATATCAATGCTTAATGAGGGGATAAATTTCAAGGAATTAAACCTGACCCAAAACATTGGCACTACTACAGAATGGTACATCACTATCGCTTCATCTGTGTCGGTTCTTAAGTTTTTTGGAAGAAACGATTGTGATAGATGACTTAGGAGAGGCATTAATCTAATCACTATCGGTTCTCAGGTTAGAAGTGATAGTGATGTAGCACTGGGAACATTACAATCGGTTCTTATGCGAGAAGTGATAGTGATGTGCATTATCATCACTATCGGTTTTCATATAAGCGATAGTGATGAGCGCGTACACATCACTATCGGTTCTTATTTAAGAAGCGATAGTGATGATAATGCACATCACTATCGCTTCTCACAAAAGAACCGATAGTGATAAGCAACCGATAGTGATGTGTACGTGCTCATCACTATCGCTTTTTATGTGGGAATCGATTGTGATGACTATGATAATCACTATCGCTTGTCTTGTAAGAACCGACTGTGATGTGCATGATCACATCACTATCGCTTTTTATATGAGAACCGATAGTGATGTACCTCGTTAGGTTATTTATACCACTCGAGCTGAACTCTTCTCTGTTATTGTTCCAGAGGAGGTTTCTCCGCCGCCACAAAAAAAATAGCTCATATTCTGTGGTTGGAAGCAATACTTGGGTGAGAAAATTTGAAATCCTCAAGGGTGGGTGTTAAGAGGGTAAATTTGAAGCCCTAACTTGAGGAGATTTCCCCTCATTTTGCATAATTTGTGGTTTTCTTCAAAATGTGAGCATTCCTTCAAACCCCTTTAATTTTGCACTATGTAATTTTGATATGTCATGAAGAAAGTTTAGATTGCCTTTGGTATTGTGTATATCCTATCAGTTTCACACCCTTTATTCACAAGCATGTACACATGTATTTAATTATCTTAATTTGTAGTGCTTTGATGTTAATATGGAATTATTATTCTTTGTCACTGATGAATGCTAGAGTTTAGGGTGTGGAACCTCGTCTCCCATTCGAGGATGCTTGTTTATAAATATACGAGCGAAATGGCATATTTATAAGCGGCGATCTCGAATTGTCCACGTTCTTTGGGCGATTCGAGGATATGTACATGCCGTGCAAGTTCTGGTGTGTTGTACAAGCTGCGAGTAGAGATTTGGTAGCGTCTCCTGGTATTCTCGGATACACACCCTCTTGACCTGTTGTCGAGGCGTGTATATGGAGAATAGCGAGAGATCTTCTTGAAATTTTCTCTAGAGTTGTACAACGGCTTAAAACTTGTCGAACCACATATCCTCGAATGGGATTAGGACCAAACCTATTTAGAGATTAGGAGTCATCGTTGGTACCCTTGTATTGTTTCGTTGTAGTCAAAAGATCATGAGGCTCTTGCACTATATAATTAGATTGTTTGATATCATTGTTCATGTTAAAAATGTATGTCTCTTATCTAGGAAATTGGAAGCTCTAAACCAGGGAAGAATCTAGGTATCGATCGGAGTACATATTTCATATATGTTGCGAAAATTGTCATCTATTTTGCAAAGGTAATATTAATCTGAAATGATGTCTCAATATTTCAAATAACTAGCTTCTTTGTCGCTCGGTTTGTGCATAATTTATTGGGTGAAGTTTAATTGCGGATGAGCCGTAAGGAATGGATGTATGCAAAAAGTCGTGTGAGTGTTGAATTTGGAGGGTGTTAAGGAGTTCAAAAAATTGCGAAGAGGACATGGTGAGGAGGGTGTAAACTTCATATATTGTCCTTGCATTGATTGCACCAATCTGAGAAGATTTAACAACTCGGCTCAAATTGAGGACCACGATTCGGCGTGGCCGTGAGGAATTACGTGTTGGATCCATCACGGGAGGCAGGTAGTACCTGCTTTGGTATGCAATGAAGACACGGTGGAACCGGATGATGAGTTGCAATTTGATATGTTTGAGGAGGAGAATTTGGAGCAAATGTTGCGGGATGTGGAGGTAATTACACGAAGAGAGTTTGGAAAGTTTAAAAGCCTGATGGAAGGCGATGCGAAACCACTTTGTTCACGAGTTGCAAGCGAGAATACACTAAGTTAGGTTCGGTCCTTGCATTGTTGAGCTGAAGGCAAAACACCGTTGGACGGATACAAGTTTTAATGCACTTCTAGTTCTTCTATCGGATCCGCTTCGGAGAAGCGAGTTGCCAACAAGCATTTATGAAGCGAAGAAGCTACTATGTCCCATGGGAATGGAAATAGAAAGGATACATGCATGTCAAATGATTGCATCTTGTCTGTGCGCACATCGAGAGCTGCACATTTGTCGGTTTGCGGTGTGCCTCGGTACAAACAAAAGGAGAAGCGTAACGACAAGAAGCGTAAGAGCGAGAACAACGAGGTGAAGAGGTCACTAAAGGTGCACGGCCAAGGTATTGTGGTACTTGCCCATCATTCCCGTCTGGAAAGGTTGTTTGCAAATCCTAGAAAGCAAAATTGTTGCGTTGGCATTATGAGTCTCGAAAGGAAGATGGCAAGTCGAGACACCTGTTGATTCGGCTCAATGGAGAAACATCGATTGGAAACATGAGGAGTTTGGTGCGAAATGAGGAACATAAGATTTGGATTGAGTATCGATGGAATGAATCCGTTTGGTAACATGAGCGATCGTCACGACCGCGTGGCGATTCATTGTGTATCTACAACCTCCCTCCTTGGTTGTGCATGAAGCGGAAGTATATCATGATGTCGTTGCTAATCTCGGGACCAAAGCAGTAGGAAATGATATTGATGTGTACCTCGCTCCATTGATCGAGGATTTGGTAAAATTGTGGAATAGCGGGGTCATTGTGTGGGATGCGTCTGAGAAGAGCATTTCACCCTACGGGCTATGGTATTTTGCACCACAAATGATTTCCGGCTCTTGGTAATTTGGCGGGCTCTGATCTGAAAGGAGCAAAAGCGTGTCCTATTTGTGAAGAGGAGATCGAGAGCCTATGGTCGCGAATTCCAAGAAAGCGTGTATATGGGTCACCGTGGGTTTCTACCTCGAAGTCATCGATCTAGTAAGATGGATGACAAATTTGATGGGAAGAGGAAGTCCGTTCGACCGCAGCCTATGAGTGGAAGGCAAGTATATTCACGTGTAGAGGATATCGATGTTCGATCGGAAAGAGTCGTAAATCTGTTCGTTCTAGGACCATTTGGAAGAAGAGGTCAATATTTTGGGACTTACCGTCTTGGAAGGAGTTAGATGTTCGGCATTGTATTGATGTCATGCGTTGAGAAAAATGTCTGCGACAATTTGGTTGGTATCTGCTTGAACATACGGAAAGACAAAGGATGGTGTGAATGCTCGTCGCGACATGGCCTACATGGGAATCAGGCCCAGGCTTGCAGTGATAGAGGAGGATGGAAAAGGTCCGTATATGCCCGCTGCATGCTACACCCTGTCCAAGAAGGAGAAAGAGGACCTTTGCAAATGTCTCCATGGTATTAAAGTTCCATCGGCTACTCATGAACATTAAGAAGCTTGTGTCCTTGGATGATTTGAAGTTGTTGGGCATGAAGTCCCACGATTGCCATGTCTTGATGACCCAAATGCTCCCAGTTGCAATAAGAAATATTCTGCCAGAGGATGTCAGGTTTGCAATCACGAAGTGTGTTACTTCTTCAATGCGATCTCCTGCAAAGTTATTGACCCGACGTGCTAGACAACTTGCGAGTGAGGTGGTGCGGACTCTATGTCGACGAGATGCATTTCCCACCGTCGTTCTTGATGTCATGGTCCACCTTGTTGTTCACCTCGTTAGAGATTAAGATATGTGGACCGGCATTCCTCGTTATATGTACCCGTTCGAGAGGTACATGGGTATATTAAAATCCTACGTGAGGAATCGGTTGAGCTTGAGGTAGTATTGTGGAAGGTTATGGTGCTGAAGAGGTTATTGAGTTCTGCGTGGACTATCTCGGGAAAAGACAAGCAATCGGTGTTCCTCTATCTCGCCATGAGGCGGACTTGCGGCAAAGGAACCGTTGGTCGAAACTAACGAGGCCACGGTTTGATATGTATTGCAAAGCGCATCGGCAGTCTTGCGCGAGAGCGCGAAGTTGCGAGGTACATCGAAAGGCACAAGTCGATATTACGGAAGAGAATCCACAAATGGATGAGCTTTCCATCATGCGAGAACACAACGATAGATTTCTCACATGGTTCAAACAAAGGCGGAGGTCTCTGTTAGTGAGACTATCAAATGGTTGGTGACGGACCTAGATTTAATGTCTGGACATGGCGAAGTGCGATATTAATGGGTACACCTTTTACATTTGAAAGTCGGGATCACGAAAGTCTTGTTCAAAGCGATGGTGTAAGCATAGATGCTTTTTCCGATGAACATCACTCGAAAGGAGGATCCTCAATGGCAATGAACTCTTACTTCGGGGTGATCGAAGAAATTTGGGAGCTCGATTATGGAATATACCAAATTCCATTGTTCCGATGTAAGTGGGTGGGACTCCTACATGGAGTGAAGGTCGACAAGAGAGGTTTTACTCTTGTGGATCTCAACAGACTCGCCTATAAAGATGACCCATTCGTACTTGCGAAGCAAGCAAATCAGGTCTTCTATGTGCGTGATCCGGCCAATCCGAGGTTGCACGTCGTCCTTCATAGCAAGCGGCGGATCGTTGGAGTCGAAAATGTCATAGATGAAGAAGAATACGACCAATTTGATGAAATACCTCCGTTTGCGGATGGGGCCTGTCTTAGTGGCGACGATGACACACATGGAAGAAATTACATGCGTGTAGATCATCAGGAAGGGTTGTATTGTAAATAAAAGGAGTACGTCATTGTATCAGTTGCTATGTGTTTGAAATGTTTGTATTGTACATAACTGTAGTTTCGTGTTTGCAAAGGTTACGTGTACGTATGAAACTTGAAGCAAATTTTTTCAATGGATTGTGGTATGTATCATCTACTTGAAGCAAGAAAAAGAAGGCACTCCACACCAAATCATTTCTCGCAATTTTCAAAATACTTGGACTTCATTTGAGAAAGATTTGACTTTGAGACTCTTTCAACAAAGTGACTTTGGGCTTCTTTTTTTCAATGCTAACTCTTTTTCCCAGAATCCTTTTTGGAATAGTTTTGTAGTATCACAAAGTACGTTCTGCAAAATTTCAAAAATTCCAACTATGTTTGCAAAATTTATGGCCTTTTCACTCTTTGATCGGATATTTACGCAAGTTGAAATTCATGGTTTGTCGGGAAAGCAAATAGTGCTTTGAACAACATTTGTGTCGGTTTTAGTAAAACAACGATAGTGATGTCTCCTTTTTGTGTCGGTTTTGAAAAAACCGATAGTAATATTCTCTTTTTGTGTCGGTTTTATCGAAAAACCGATAGTAAAATTTATTGTCGGTTTTGTGTCGGTTTATGAAAAAAGCGATAGTAATATTTTTTTTGTCGAGTTTGGTCCAAAAGCGTAGTGATGTTTATTTTTTTGTGTCGGTTTTTTTAAAAAAACCGATAGTACTATTAACTCTTTTGTGTCGGTTTTTTAAAAACACCGATAGTAATATTAAGTTTTTTGTGTCGGTTTTATCAAAAAAACGATAGTAATATTTATTTTTTTTGGCAGGTTTTATCCAAAAAAGGTAGTGATGTTTATTTTTTTGTGTCGGTTTTTTGAAAAAAACCGATAGTAATACTATATTTTTTGTGTCGGTTTTATTGAAAAACACATAGTAATGTAAATTTTTTGTGTCGGTTTTTTAAAAAAACCGATAGTAATATTAACTTTTTTGTGTCGGTTTTATCAAAAAAACGATAGTAATATATATTTTTTTGTCATGTTTGATCTAAAAACGGTAGTGATGTTTATTTTTTTGAGTCGGTTTTTTGAAAAAAACCGATTGTAATATTATATTTTTTGTGTCGGTTTTATCGAAAAATCGATAGTAATTTAAGTTTGTTGTGTCGGTTTTTAAAAAACCGATAGTAATATGAAATTTTTTGTGTCGGTTTTATCAAAAAAACGATAGTAATATATATTCTTTTTGTCAGGTTTGATCCAAAAACGGTAGTGATGTTTATTTTTTTGTGTCGGTTTTTGAAAAAAACCGATAGTAATATTATATTTTTTGTGTCGGTTTTATCGAAAAACCGATAGTAATTTAAGTTTTTTGTGTCGGTTTTTTAAAAAAACCGATAGTGATTGTTGATTTTTTGTGTAATGAAAAAACTGCTGATTTTTTATATTTTGTGTCGGTTTTATTAGAAAACCGATAGGGATATTATTATTTGTGTCGGTTTTCTAAAAAAACCGATACAAAAGTTTTTATTTTTTGTGTCGGTTTTAATAAAAAAACCGATAGTGATTAGATTTTTACGTAATGTAAAATCGGTGATTTTTATTTTTGTGTTGGTTTTATTAGAAAACCGATTGGGAAGTTTTTATTTGTGTCTGTTTTGTAAAACACCCGATAGTGATTTTTGGTTTGTGTCGGTTTGAAAAAACCCGATACAAATGTTATTATTTTGTTTGTGTCGGTTTGTGTGGAACCGAGCGAGAGATATGCAACCCTTCACATACATTTTGGCAAACCCTAATTAATTAAGCCTCCAACTCCACCCCGCCCAACTCCACTTCCGCCGGGCGCCCCAACTCCACCCGCCGCCTCGGCCTCCGCCCCGCCTCCCCCAGCCCCGCCACCCGCCGCCTCCGCCACCAACTCCACCCACCGCCCCCCGACTTCACCCACCCGCCTCCCGCCACCAACTCCACCCGTCCACCCCGCCCCGCCGCCCCTACTCCACCCCGCCGCCCCTCGCCCTATTCCACCCGTCGCCCACCTCGCGCACCTTGCCCACGCCACCCCGCCCCTCGCCCCGCCGCCACCCGCGCCCCTCGCGCCAGCGCCCACCCCGCGCCCCTCACGCCCCTCATGCCGCCAGCCGCGCCCCCCTCCACCTGATGCCCCTCCGCCCCACGCCCCGCTCCGCCCGGTGTCTTTGCGCCGCGAGGCCGCGCTCTGCACCCCTGCGACGAGGAGGTGCACGCCTTGAACAAGCTCATTGGAAGCACCAAAGACGTGCCGCTCCTCTCCGACAGCGCCTCCCGTGCCCGCCATTGCTCGGCCGTGCCCAAGTCGACATCTGCTGGTGAGGCCGCCGCCCCACCCGCCTCCCTTTACGTCTCTCGGTTGGGGTGGTGTGCGCGGAGAAGGAAATTTTAGGCTGAGGCGTTTGTTTGATTAGCTAAGTCCACTGTTTGTGAATTGGTAGCTTTGGATCTTTATTCACGGAGAGTTTAGTTAGTGAAACAAAATACTATACACTTTATCGGCAATTGAGACTCATGGCCCTTGGTATGACAATCATGCAAGCTTCTTTCACCAAGCTCTACATAATTGATATGTGAATGGTTCTGACATCATGAAAAGAACAACGTACTTAGTTCCCGATGCATATAACTTTGCCTATTCGTACATGCTTTCTATATTCAATTTTTCATGATATGCATGTTGCATCCCGTGCTTGCTTTTGATGGGTTGCCCTCATATCTAAACCCAAATAACAAGAATTATAGATTGATCTATTTATCACATAGAAATCTCATCATCTGTTTCCATTATATATTCAATTGATGGGTTGCCCTCTACATTCAATTATTCATGATATACATGTTCCCTCATCCTGTTTCCATGAATATTCGATGCTTTTTCATTACTTTCTCATATGTGTACATACTCGGCATATGTTAAGAGTTTAGGTTACGTAACCTCGTCTCCCGTTTGAGAGTGCTTATTTATAAATATGCCGTAATGACATATTTATAAGCAAGCGATCTCGAATTATCCACATTTTTGGGCAGTTCGAGGATATGTGGTTCTTGCAAGTTCCTTAGGCGTTGTACAACTCACGAGTAGATTTGATAGCGTCTCCTGGTGTTCTCCGGATGCACACCCTCTTGACAAGTTGTCGAGGCAGTATACGGAGCAGTGAGGGAGATCTTCCAGCCTCGGAGTTGTCGAGGCGTGTATCCGGAGAACGGGAGATCTTCCAAATTTTCTCTGAGTTGTACAACGCCTCAGAACTTGCCCAACCACATATCCTCGAATGGGATAGGACCAAACCTATGTAGAGATTAGGAGTTATCGTTAAATGCGTATTTAGAACAATGATTTATTATCAAGTTCACATAATAGCTACGAAATTTTCTCTGTAGAACTTTTCTTGAAGATCATTCTTTCCTCTGTTAATGTCTTGCAATATACTAGAACAGTGATTTATTATCAAGTTCACATAATAGCTACAATTACTTTCTCTCATGTCAAATATTTCTCCATGGTAGATAGGAAAACTCAAAATGTCGCAATTAGAGCATCGGCTCATCGCGAGAAGAGAAGAAGGTGCTCTGAGGCGCAGCCAACTTCCTAGTGTCGAGCCGACCAGGTTGAAATGTCGAAGTCGAGTAAGGTGAGGAAGGCCCGAGGACCGAGCAAAGGGCCACGGGAGAACGCCGCAAATTCTCCACTTCAATGCGACGAGGCGTTTGCAGGGTCCTCTCAAGTGTAAGAGGCGATACCGCTCATTCCTCGGGCAGCGGTGAGGAGAGAGTTCCCATAGCGGTTAAGGATTGGAGAAAGGAGGTCACGTCGGCGAGAAGAACCGGTTGTGGGGCGAGGTTAAGGAAAATGGATTATAGAAGAGGAGGATGAAAACAATGCGGGCAGATGCGCCTTGAAGAGGATGGGTGTGGCTCGAGGCGCCGGGGTCTACATGCACGGTGAATACGTCTTTGAAAGGCCGTACACCATTCGAGAGGTATCCGTTCGTGACTCCGATGTTTGGGAGGAGTTCACGAGGATCAAAATGCGCCCGGCGGAGGCCGAGACGAAAAAACGTTGCTACCCGGAGGTGAACACGCATGCGCACCACCTCGGTTCAGCGGCTCGAAGGAAGAAAGCGAAATGGGCACGACTAGCCGAGAGTGCGCCAACTCGGACAACGATGCCTTACTCGCACATATGTGAGGCGGGCACGTGGCGGGTATTAGCGAGGACAAAGAAAACCGCGGACGGGCGGTGGTAGTACCAAACCCCACTACCTCGCAAGTCGTCTCCACCATCGTAAGATATCAAACTTACTACATTGCGATGAGACCATTCCTCTTGTATTTGGATCTAATTCGTACTCGCTTCTTGCGGAGGAGGTAAGCGGAGGAAAGAGCGGGGACCTTTCTTAGCCAAGGGTCAAATGACATCCTATCCCTCTGCGATCGGAAGCTCGACCATAAGGGCGGGTGCTTGCCGCGGGTCGGGGCATCTGAAGAAGTCCTACTTCCAAGATCTTTGCCAGTACGGATCAAGAACATGGGAGGCACGTGCGGGCGCTGAAGGACAGCAGGGAGCGGTGAGGAGGAGATCTCGGAGGAGATGAGGAGGAGATGAGGTGCGGATGATGGCACGTGAGGAGGAGATGAGGTGGAGATGATGGCACGTGAGGCGCCTAAGGGCGAGATGATGGCGATGATCTCCCAGTCGAGCGGATGCCCCGCCTCTTGTAGAAACACGTGCCCCACCAAGTAGCTGCGGTTCCAAAATGATAAGTCCGGTCCCAGTGAAGGTAATAATTAATTTTGCCTTACTTAATGGTGCGAGGTAACTCTTCATATGTTTTCTCTCAAGTTGCGCACTTTTTGCGGCACCTACCAAGTGCCGACTCACCACACGGAAGACGGATTTCTGTTGAGGTTGCAGCGGGTTGCATTTCCATGCAAGGAGGCCGACCACGGTGCATGGTCAGCCTTTGGGAAGGGCTACATGAGGTCGGTGGACTCGTCCACGAAGCCTTCTTATCACATGTGCTCGAGTTCCCCTAACGAAGACATCACCACTCTCGGGCTAAGCGCGGATGTCGTTCATCAAGTGGCCCACGACAAGCGTCGTCTTGGTCAAGGTAAACATCCCTCACGTCTTACGTACCATTCGGTAGTATTGCAACAAGTTACTTAATTATGCGCGTGCTTTGTAGGTTCCTACCGTACTGCGCTGCTCCCCACGATCGTGGAGCCACCGCACAAAGTCTGAGCTGGTGCATAAAAGGACTAACACGACAACCACGTAACCACTAGAGGCCTCTGCTAAAAGGCTAGGCTCACAAAGGCCACAGCGCCCCTCGGTACATGAAAAGCCCATTGCCCGGCCTCGGAGACTCCTTGGCCCAAAAGGAGAGCCAGCACGGACCACGGTGAAGCCTTATGAATTTAAGGCCTACGTACATGGAAAGCCCTTACGCCTCCCAGCAAATTGAGCGCTCTAGGCATATGGACTCGATACTCCATGGATGGTACATTGACAAAGCGAAAGAGAGCGGCGTGTCGACTTCAATGTTAGATACGAAAGGACATTTCCACCGCGAGGAGGATGGGACATTCGATTAGTTTTGAGGATCTGTTCCGTCTGTACCAGCCCGATAGCCATCGATATTTCTCTTGCGATCACGGGCGTTGTGAGTATCGCACCACGTTGCGCGACCTTATGACTTCCATAGGATTTTGCATTCGCTTTTTAACATTCAATGCGAGTTGCGGGCGATGAGGCAGCGGTCGTGACGAATCGACAACTAGTTGGGTTAAATCGACCACGAGCTTGTGTCGCGACGATGGCTAGGCTTCAACGGAATGGGTTGCGGCTACATCAAGACGGCATTGCAAGTTGAGTCGAAGAAGGGCTTCATTCTATTCCGTACCACGAGGAGTAAGTACTACTTCATTGTTCAATTACTTCTACACTGAAACCGTATGTGAACTTATTTTCTTGACGCATACCATTTAATAAGCAACCATTGGGTTCTACTCGTGCTCCTTCCGAGCGACAACAAAGTGTACACTTTTAATTAAACGATAAGAGACCGATGGCCTCGCGATCAAGCCTCCTTTGGAGCGATAAGTGCACCACTCTTATCTAACATTTTCTGTATTTAACTACATTCATTATTTTTTTACTCAACGACATCTTTCCAATGTATATAGGGGTTTCAAGGAATACGTCGAAGCAGAAGGGACACACGACGACAAAAAGGGCTCCAAGCTAGAGTATGTCAGCTTCAAGGTACAAGTGGCTATCATATATAAGATTTAGATTTTCTGACATATTTTCTTTGTCTCTTAATTTATTTTTCTTTCTTCACAGTGTCATCAATAGGGCAGCGACGACCGCTGTGGTTTGTATGTCATGCAACACATGGTGATCTTGATTGTCGGCTCTGACCGTTTCCCTAAGGTAGTACATGCATATACAATTAGTCTTTCACATGAAAATTTGAAAACTCAAATTAGAGCACTCGTTTCTATCTTGTAGCATACCGTTATCCCCCAGAAGAGTGTAGACGGCACTGCACTCAACAAGATACGAGACCACTTATGCCAGTGGTACTGGATAGAATGCTTATCGGAGGACGGACGGTTTAGAGATCCCAAAAGTTCCTACTAGACCAGATGTGAACAAATATTACATATCTGAATGCGATTGCATGTGTACTTATGGTTAAGCATGTTTACGTTCTATTTTGTTAACGAATGTGATATGTGTTTGTTGTAACAAAGTGTTCATGTTCTTTGAATGTGATATGTTGTCTGTAATTTCTGTGTGAATGTGATATGTGCATATTGTGTGGAATATGTGCTGATTAGAATGTGATAGCACACCACACCCTTCATCTCTGTCGGTTCTCACAAGAAAATGATAGAGATGTGACGGTCATCTCTATCGGTTCTTTGAAAGAAGCGATAGGGATGATAAACTCATCTCTATCGGTTCTTTACAAGAAGTGATAGAGATGAGTATCTTCATCTCTATCGGTTCTTTCAAAGACGTGATAGAGATGATTAGATTATCTCTATCGGTTCTTTTTAAGAAGCGATAGAGATGATACAGTCATCTCTATCGGTTCTTTATAAGAAGCGATAGAGATGATGGTATTATCTCTATCGGTTCTTTGAAAAAAGCGATAGAGATGGTATATTCATCTCTATCGGTTCTTTATAAGAAGCGATAGAGATGATGGTCTTATCTCTATCGGTTCTTACAAAGAACCGATAGAGATGACTGTATCATCTCTATCGCTTCTTACAAAGAACCGATAGAGATATGACAATCATCTCTATCGCTTCTTATAAAGAACCGATAGAGATGACCATATCATCTCTATCGGGCAAGAACCGACTGTAATAATGCCCGCCTCATCTCTGTCTCGTGACTTTGTGTCACCATTAGAACCGACTGTGATGACGAAAAAGAACCGATTGTGATGTATATTTGTGTAGTAGTGTGGTTTAATGGAACTGTTCAGGCTGTCCTTTTCTCAGTGATGTCATAATAGCTAAGCATATCAAGCATTTAATTCAGGTTTGTATGGTTCCTTACTGTGTTTATTTCAATTTATTCCATGCCTTTTTTTAATTATTTGCATTACAAAAATTATTATCTTGTTTTTTATGTTCTATTGAATATGCAGTGGGTGTTTCATCTAGCTACATGTGCAGAACCTCTTCGTATGGCTATGCTGAATACTTCCTATGGTGTGGGATGCAAGTGTGTTTGCTTTGTCAATTTATATGTTAGCTATGCATAGCTGAAATACTAGAATTAAAACTATACATCTCTACAGACAAAAAATCTTTAGTGGTACCGTGCACATGTAGGTTGTAGGATTGGTCATCTGTACTGTTTTTACATCATCTGTTTACCGCACTTTCATTGCAAGCATAGTGTTATTCTTGGCAGCAAGTAAGTCCCAATTAGTATGTTATCCGCTTAGGACCATCAATTAGTTGATTCCATTTGGTTTGTTGTTTTTCTTATCATGAGCTTCTATAAAAAAAAATATTCTTTTGAGTGCTCTAATGATTCTGTGATGTCCAAAGGTTGTAAGGCATCCGGTGAAAAAATTGATATGGCAAGATCTCTTAAGTGCATCAGCGCGCCTTGCAAGGTTTGTATTAGGCGTTTTAGCTTATGCAAGCTCTATTTTTGTCCTAGGAATAATACTCTTACAGTTTTTTTGGGTCTCAGAACAAAGCTTTGAAACTTGAGCAACAAAGACATGTAGTCTATGCTGAGGTGCTTCTTTGTTTGGAAATTTATGAGGAAAGGTATGGTTTTGTGAAAATAATATGTTAAACTTTAGTCACACATGCTTATTTTTAAGGTGAGATATATGTAGCTTATTTTTTGTGATGATCTCTGTTCCCAGCAGATCAAGGACTTCCTCGTGTTGGGAAGCCAGCTCCTTACAGATCTTAAGAACGATATTTACTATTTGACTGTTAAGTTTATGGACATGACCAAGTAACACGATCATTCTGGCTATTTTCTTATTAAGGTTTTTTTTTGGGTGAAAATTTTAGACATGTCCTTAAAGATAAATTGCAACTCTGTTAATCTCCCCTCTCTTTTATCAGGGTATGCCAAAAGGACTTACTGAGTGGTTTGAATATTTCAAATGTGCCTGAGTTTAAATCTGTAAGCATGCAAAGGATTCGCTTTCCTGACCTGCACTTTTGGCTTTGTGCTGGATACCTGTGCTGCCATCAGGTTCTCATCTATTCTCTTTATGCCTTAACCGAACTGCATTGTCTTTGAGAAAAGTTGGTGTGCAGTTTCTAATTACCTCCATTGTTCTGATAGTTTTGTTATATTGTTTTTCATATGTTGAAATCAAATGGTCATTCATCGCTGTAAAATGTTTTGTTGGCTATCCTTGTTTTCAAGTAAAGGTAATAAAACAACGTGATTTATGTATTACTTTGTTATGTGATGTTTGCAGTATAATCTAAAATTCGCCCGGCGCAGCGTAGCGCGCGAACCCATCCTAGTATATCTTACTCCAACTAACTCTTGTGCATGAATGCTGCTTGATTTAGAAAAAAAAGTTGAGGCTTGATTTTTTTCCTTCAAAAAATGGTTGATATCTGATTGATTCAAGTAGTATTGCTAAGTAAAAATTGACGATTTGCGTCAAAGTTGAGAGGCAATTGGAAAAGAGCTTCTACGGTACACTAAATTCAATATAAATCGTTCATTCTTTTTTATTCAATAGATTATATTAGCTAGAATTTATTTATACTTCCTCTGATAGTAAAGTAGTAAAAATACTATTAACAAATGAACGACTGGATCTGATTTCTACTACCCACTAATACATCGTAAATTTTCTCTTGGTAAAATGGCAAAATGCCCTCCTTGACATGTTCACAGATAAAATACCCTAAAGTTCAGGTGCCAATGTATCATTTGCCCTTTCTCGATTTTTAATGCTTTTTGTTCCCTAGGACAGGTTGTATAGTCTCACATAAAATGACCGGAATGCCCTCACCTTCTTCTCCTTCTCCTCTCTCCTCTTTTTGCTGGCCGCCGTCCCTGTCATGGTTAAAAATTTCAGCAAAATTTGGAGAAATCTTGTTTTTTGGTCGGGGATGAGAATCAAAATCCCATCAGTTGAAAAAAATTTTAAAATTAAATTGCTACAATATTTTTTGGAAAACTCAACGAGATTTCACTGAATCTCACCAAAATCTCAGGGTTTTTTGACCGGATTTGGCCAAATAACCCTTAATAATGTCATCTTCCATGAAAATTTGTTGAAAAACTGAATTTTTGATTTGTTTTATAATTTCTGCAGAAAAACTATTAGAATTTTATAAAATTGTACAAGCTTGATCGTACTCCGAAAAATTTAAGGTACCATATTTAGTAGTCTAGGATCATATAGAAAAATTTTCAAAATAATTTAACTTAATTTATTATCTTTAAAAAATCAAAAACAGAATGAACAAAATTGAGACAGTAACATTGTCAGAATTTTATAATTTTTTTTAGTGTGATCATGATCCAAAATTTTTATGAGAGTTTAATCATTGCCTGAGAACCCTTTTCTAAAATTTTAAAAATTAAACTTTTTTTAGTTGCTCAATCAAATCTATGGAAGCATTAAACTTCATTTGTTATCTTTCAAAAATCAAAAACAAAAGGGACATAAATGGTACAGTACCATTGTAAGAATTTTATAAATTGACTGGAGTGTGATCATGATCTAAAATTTTTATAAAATCTTAAGAATTGCCTCAGAACTCTTTTTAAAAGTTTCAAAAATTATAAACCTTTTTTGTTTGCTGAAGCAAATGTATGTATTGATCATTAGACTCTTATTAGAATAGTAGCACTGTTAGAATTTTTTTAAATTACTCATGCTTGAGAGTCATCTAAAAATTTCATTGAACTATTGATGATGAATCAGGACCATCCACAAATGTTTTGAAAATTTTCTAACATGGTTTGAACTATTTTTTATTCGATCGAAATTTGTCCGTAAGGCTTTTATCAAGATAGTAGCACTGTCAGAATTTTTTAAAATTCCTGAGGTTTGATCATCATTTCAAAATTTTATGAAAATATTATTAATGCATCAGGACCATTCACAAATTTTTTTAAAGTTTTCTAACTATTTTTAATTTGGTTTAAATTTGTTGATCAGCCTTTTATCGGGACAGTACCACTGTCAGAATTTTCAAAAATTCCTCAAACTTGATCATTATCTGAAATTTTTATGAAAACATTAGTAATGTGTCAGAACCATCCACAAAAATTGTTAACATTATTTTGACTAGTTTTTCACTCAGTTGAATTCAAGGTTCAAAATTTCGGCGAATTTCGGCGAAATTTCGCCAAAATTTCGGACCACCCTGAAATCTCAAGTACCGGCCGGGGAAAAAAAATTTTAAAAAAATTTGAAATTGCTACAGTAAAAATCCGAAATTTCGTTTTTTTGGGCGAAATTTCGTGTTTTTTGGCCGGTTTTGAAAGTTTTAGGGGCGGATTTGACCGGATTTAGTCCAATAACCCTCAGGAAAGTCATATCCTTTGAAAATTTGTTGAAAAACCTAATTTTTAAAATATTTTAAAATTTTGGCAGAAACACTGTCAGATTTGTATAAAATTGTACAAGCATGGTAATAATCTGAATATTTTATGGTACTATCCTTAGTAGATTAGGATCATACATAAAAAATTTCAAAATAATTTAACTTCATTTTTTATCTTTAAAAAATCAAAAACAGAATGAACATAATTGGGACAGTTATATTGTCAGAATTTTATAAATTTTTTTATGTGCGATTATGATCTAATTTTTCTTTGAGAGATTAATAATTGACTCAGTAATATTATATAAAATTTTCAAAAAATTTAAACTTTGTTTGTTTGGTCAATCAAATCTATGTAAGCATTGAACTTCGTTTGTTATATTATATTTCAAAAATAAAAAAGAAAAGAACATAAATGGTACTATGCCTTGTAAGAATTTTATAAATTCACTTGTGTGTGATCATGAATCACAATTTTTATGGGATATTAAGAACTTCCTTATAACCATTCTTTAAAATTTTCAAAAAAATTTATGGTTTACATAATTTTTCATTTTGTTCAAGTTTGCCGGTAAGCCTTTTAACATGGCAGTAGTACTGTTCGAATTTTTAAAAATTCATACAGTTTGATCATCATCTGAAAATTTTATGAGAGCATTATAGATACATCATAACCATACACAAAAAATTTCAACAGTTTCTAACTTCATTTGTATCATTTTCCATTCGGATCAAACTTATCGGTCAGTGTTCTATCAGGACAGCGCCACTCTCAGAATTTTTAAAAATTCCTCACATGTGATAATCAGCTGAAATTTTTATGAGGACATTATTTATGGATCATAACCATGCACAAAAAATTTCAACAGTTTATAACTTTATTTGTACCATTTTCCATTCCGATCAAACTTGTCGGTCAGTGTTTTATCACGACAGTATCACTCTCCGAATTTTTAAAAATTACTCAAATGTGATAATCAGCTGAAATGTTTGTGAGAACATTAGCATTGTGTCAGGAAACTTCAAAAAAAATTTCAAAATTTTTCGATAAAGTTTAGACCACTTTTCAGCCAGTGCAAAAAACCCGAAATTTCGGAAATTTCGCCCGAGATTTCGGGTTTTTTCGGCGAATTTCGGTTTTTTTTTTTCGGATTGGACTGGATTTGAATTTTCAAATTCAAATTTGGTCCGAAATAATTCCGAAATTTCGAAATTTCGCCGAAATTTCGTTATCCGGCCCAGGGCGAAATTTATTCCGAAACCGAAATTTGAAACCTTGGTTGAATTTCACCGATGTTTTGGCAATTTAGGCCGAAATTTTGGCAATTTTGGCAGAATTTTTGTTCAAATTTTCCTTTTGAATTTTGACCATATTTTATCTAAAATTATGATATTTCACCAAAATTTTAAATTTCACCCACCTCTAAGAGGTAAACCAAAAACAAAATTTGAAACTTGGTCCCTGTCCCCCGCACTCCGATTTGCTCCACCTCCCAGTCTTACCGCGCCCCAGAGCAGGCCACCCACATGGAACGCCGCCTCCACCTCGGCGCCGCATTGGGCTTTGCCACCGTGGCACCTTTACTTCTTCCTGCTAGTGCTGCTGCTACTGCTCTTCCTGGGCTTCTCGTGGTACATGAGCTACCAGTCGACGGCGGAGATCTTCGCCATCAAGGCCTGGCTCTTGCTCATGGCGTCGCCGCTCGCACTGCTACTCTTCGTGCGCCTACTGTCTGTGTTGGATCCTTCTCAGCAAAGCTCGTGAACAATCAATACTTCCGCAGAAACAGCACTGGAACCTACGCACAAAACTGAAAACAGCAATCTGTTTTGTGGCAGTAGCACTAAAAACATAATACTTCTTAGGCTAATGATAAAGCCAAATCGCAATCAGTCTTGTCGGATTATGAACAGTAATCTGCTCCGGCAAAACTTGTGTAGAGCAACAAAATAGAGAAGTGACTAATTTTCCTTTTGCCTAGCGCTACCACCACCATATTTTCTGTATTTCTTATATAGACAGATAATAGATCAAATCTGTTTGATACAACAAAATTAGACTCAAACTAAAACCGATCTTTTGCTTTTATCTGCTAGTATATCTGGACTCCAGACGCAATACGATAACACCCAAACGGAAACAAATCAGCAAAGCTAACAAACCAGGATAACTAAAAAACTGCAACTACTATCGACACCAAAAACCTGAAAGACCGGAACCGAACAAAAAAGACAACAAGATTACAGATAACAATCTCCCCTCTAATCTTGTTGTACTAGCTTCACATCGACAACTCCTAGTTTGCAACGCAGCTCCTGAAACTTTATATGGCCTAGCGACTTTGTTAGCAAATATGCTAACTCTTCCTCTAAACTCACATGTTCCACTTCTATCTTTTCTTCTTCAATACAATCCCGAATAAAATGATATCTTGTATCAATGTGTTTGCTTCGTGTATGATAGACAGGATTCTTAGTGCAATTGCCGACTTGTTATCAATAAGCAACTTCACTTTTTCTGACTTCCTCTTCATCAAATATGCCACTAATCGGCTCAACCAAACTGCTTGACAAGCCGCGGTTGAAGTTGCAATATATCTAGCTTCACATGAAGATACTGCCACAATCTTCTGCTTTTGTGACACCCAAGTAACTAGGTTTGAGCCAAAGAAAAAAACTGCTCCCATTGTGCTTTTCCGGTCATCTATGTCACCGGCGAGATCGCTGTCACAATAATCAACTAGCTTGGCCTCCCCATTGCCTAGTTTCTTCTAATAACACCCAAAACTGAGAGTACCTCTTATATATCTTAAAATCTGCTTTACTGTAGCCAGATGCTGATTTGTTGGTCTCTCCATATAACTGCTGACAATGACCACAGCAAATGCTATATCCGGCCTTGTATTTACAAGATACCTGAGACTTCCTACAAGACTGTGGTATCTCGTTGCATCAACAACAGGAACTGACGTATTCTTGCTCCGCTTGAGTTGGTTTTAATTTGGAGTAGCACATGAATTGCAATCCTCCATACCAAACGTTTTCAGGATGCTTGCTGCATACCCTGCCTAACATAAGATGAATCCACCGTTCAACAGCCTTACCTCAATAATGAGATAATAACTCAAGCATCCAAGATCACTCATACGAATAGCTTCTTCATTTGCACTTTAAACTCATTCATCATCACAATTTCAGCTCCTGTAATGATTAAATCATCTACATATACCCTCACAAGAAGAATCATACCTTTCTTTTCTCTTCTATGTACTGCATGATCAATTTGACTTCTCTCAAAGCCCAATGAAACTAGAGTTGCATCTAGTTTACAATTCCGTGCCCTCGGCACTTGATGGAGCCCATAGAGTGCCTTCTTCAATCTCAACACCTTTTTAGCATTCGCATTATCTATAAAACCCGATGGATGTGTAACAAACTTCTTCAGCTAGTTCTCCGTTCAAAAATGCCGATTTCACGTCCATATGGTGGATTTCCCAACCACCTTGAGCTACCATTGCAATGAGGACCCTTTCAGTTTTCAATCTTGCAACCGGTGCAAAAACCTCATCGAAATCAATACATTGTTGCTGAGCATAGCCCTTTGCAACTAGCCTTGCTTTATATTTGATTATGCAGCCTTTTGCATCCTTCTTTGCTTTAAACACCCATTTTAGCCCTATGGTTTTGTGCTTTGGCGGCAAATAAAACATGCTCCTAGGTATCATTACCGAGTATGGCTTTTATTTCTTCTTCCATTGCCAATTTCCAGTGCTTTGTTCTCAAGGCTTCTTCCACCGATGCGGTTCCTTAGCCGACAACAGACACATGCCAGAATATTATGTCCCAACCTGCTGTGTTGAATCATATGAGTCCTGCAATATTCTCACACGTCGTGGAGGCGTTTCTTCTGAAGAAGCACTTGATGGAGTAACTGGTTCTGAATTACTACCTCCTATATTTGTTGAATATCCAGAAGAACTATCTTCAGGTTGTGCTATCTCCCCCTGAATTTGAGTATGTACAGCCGCCAGAGGTGTACTTGGTTGATCATGCTGTGATTCATAACTGAGCAAGTGCAGACAAAGCACCTTGATCCTTTTCTTCATCGACCAAAGCAGCTCGTTCAATTGCTGCCCAGACTCCGAGAGATTTGAGTAGAATCTTCATCTTCATTGACCACACACCATAATTCGTGTCAGTCAACATTGGATACTGAATTGGAATACTTGCTCTTCTCGTTGCTATTCTTGCTTGGATTGGAACACCTTCTAGCAATAGCGTCCCAGATGTATGCTCTGCCTGAGACATGATCTTCGGCTCCTAGATGCTTTGATACCAATTGTTGGATCCTTCTCAGCAAAGCTCCTGAACAATCACCAATACTTCTGCAGAAACAGCACTAGAACCTGCGCACAAAACTGAAAAACAGCAATCTATTTTGTCGCAGTAGCATTGAAAACATAATACTTCTCAGGCTAATGACAAAGCAAATCGCAATCAGTCTTGCCGGATTATGAACAGTAACTACTCGAGTAAAACTTGCGCAGAGCAACAAAACAGAGAAGAGACTAATTTTCCTTTTGCCTGGCGCTACCACCACTAGGTTTACCATATTTCTTATATAGACAGATAACAATCAAATCTGTTCGATACAATAAAATTGGACTCAAACTAAAACAGATCTTTTGCTTTTATCTGCTACTATATCTAGACTTCAGATGCAATACGATAACACCCAAACGGAAACAAATCAGCAAATCTAACAAACCAGGATAACTAAAAAAACTGCAACTACTACCGACACCAAAAACCTGAAAGACTGGAACTGACAAAATGGACAAGATTACAGATAACAGTCTGGGGCGGGCGACAGGGGGAGCCCTCCAGTGCGTGGACCAACTACTATCGTTGCCGATGCTCAAGAGGGATTCCACCCACCGCACCGGTGTGGAATATAAAAACCCAGGTGTCTTCATAACCGGACCAGAAGTGCCTGAGGGAGATACAGGGCCGGGTGGAAGGCCCAGGGATAAGCTCCACGCCAAGCCTTGCTGCCGTGCGCAAGAGGATACATCCTAGAGGCAGTTGAACATATATTTTGATATAAGAGATATGATTGTAATCCGAGTTGTTAGCAGGGTAGATAAAGATGTAAACTCTATCCTGTAACCGATTAGAATCTAATAACCGATCGGAATCCCTTAACCGATCGGGACTCTGTAAACCGCCCCACCCCCATTATATAAGGGAGAAGGCGGGCAACAACAGAGACATGAGCAATCTTAGATCCAAGAGATCCAAATAATCACAGCACACAGGACTAGGGTATTACCTCCTCCGTCGAGAGCCTGAACCTATCTAAACCTTTGTCTTGTGTGACCTTTGAGTTTGAGATCTAGCGCCTGCGCCATAAATTCATTACCGACTACAAAAGTCGACAGTTGGCGTGCCAGGTAGGGGAAGCGCTATAATCTTTTCCTACAAACTCGATGGCAGCAACCAGCGGAGTCATCACCACCTTCATCTCCGGCCAGGCTTTCCGCTTTGGAAACACGGACTTCGTCATGAGCGCACACGGAGAACTTGCATCTAGACCTAAACGGATCAATCTGTAAAGATCGAACCGATCGTCTCGGTGCGCCACTCGACTCGACCATCAAACTAGTCGGCGTTGCGAGGAATTGCTACAATCTTCGTGGCATCTTCGCAATAGAAGAGCAAAAAACCAATCTCCAACGTCAGCAAGAGATTCAAGAAGCTGCGGAGGAAGATCGCCTTCTTTGTAAGGGTAAGGAGGCACAAGCGCGATCGCTTCGATCTCGCGGCCGTAATGTCCATGAGGACTTCCTACAATCCAGATTGGGAGACCAAGCTGTCTTCCACACACCGCTGCAGAACGTCGTCGCCTCCAAGACACTTCTCGACACGCTGGACCAGATGATTGCATCTGATAGCCGGCGGCCCCGATCGTGGCCCAAATCATGGCCATGGTGACGGCGGCAGCGATTCAGCAGAATCAGAAAAAGATAGTAGGGGAAGCGCACTCACGCTCCCACGCGGCCACTCGCGTCGCTAGCGGCCGATCTTGCCGGTCGAATCTGCGGCGATCGGCGCCCCTCACAACCAGTCGGAGATGCCCGCCAGAATCTCAACCGCGACCTCCGTCAAGACATCACTGCCATACGGCAAGAGCGGGATGAAGAAGATCGTGGCCGGCGCTACGCGACTCTGAGCGGCCGGTGCGGCCACGATAGGCGAAGTGATCAATGGTACGACGACTACAGCGACCATAGAGACCATCATCGCGGGGTCGGGCGACAGCGGCGATCGCCGAGTCATGGGCTCGCCGCGCCGAACTCCACCCCGACGCGTTGATGACAATCGTCGAGCCAGAGGCTCGCCTCGCCAGACTCCCCCTCATCATGACGATAGATCCATCGATGGAATCTGAGCGTTCACTTCTCGGTTACGCCAAGTAGTACGGCCCGAAGGTTTCAACCCCAAGGGCATCGTTAAGTTTGACGGGGATCGAGATCCAGAAGCTTGGCTGCAGGTCTATGCCCTGGCGGTTAAAGCGGCTGGAGGCAATCAAAACGTGATGGCAAACTATCTGCCAGTCAATCTCACCCCTTCAACTCAATCATGGCTCACAGGACTTCCTGCGAACTCGGTGGATTCCTGGAGCGATCTTTGCGATCAATTTATTCCGAACTTCCAAGGAACCTATGAGAGGCCTGGCACCCCATGGGACCTATATCAGCTTCACCAGAAGAAGGACGAGACGCTGAGAGATTTCATCCGGCGTTTCATGCAGAAGAAAAACACCATCAGGGATGTATCTGATGCAGTGGTGGTAGCAGCCTTTCAGAAAGGGGTCAGCGATCCCGATCTGATCAAGAAAATATCTAGAAAACCACCCGCCTCTGTAAGGAGATGTTTGCATTGGCTGACCGCTATGCCACGGCCTTAGACGCCCTGGCCGAGCGCCAAGAAGATCACCCGCAACAGAAGAACAAAGGCGACAAGCCCGAGTCCTCCAAGCACAAGGACAAAAAACGGAAGGGCGAGGAGCTAGTTGCGGTAGCAGAGCGCAACCGACCCTGAGCCACACGGAGGGAGGCGCCCGATTACAGTACTGTCATGGATGCGATCTGTCCTTTCCACCCTAAGGGAAAGCACGCCGCCAAAGACTGCTTTACCCTGAAGCGTTTTGCGCGTGAAAGCAACAAGCAATCGGCTCCAGCAAAGGATGAGGCTGCCAAGAAGAAAGACCCTCCCGGCGAGGACGATTACCAAGAGCCCGAACACGAGTTGAACTACATATACGGGGGCTCCACCGGATATGAGTCCAAGCGGAAGTAAAAGCTTACCGCTCGGGAGATCAATGCGGTGGAACCAGCAACCCCCCAGTATCTAAAGTGGTCCGAAGTTCCGATCAGCTTCGACCGCTCGGATCACCCCAACCGAGTTCTACATCTGGGTAAGCACCCTTTAGTGCTCGACCCTGTTATTCGCAATGTAAAGCTCAAGAAGGTATTGATTGATAGAGGGAGTGGACTCAACGTCCTGTTCGCCAAAACCTTCGACGACATGAACATCCCCCACTCCGAGCTAAGGCCGAGCTCACAGCCGTTCCACGGGGTGATCCCTGGGGCGTCTTCGTTTCCTCTCGGGCAGATTGCTTTACCCGTCACCTTTGGTACCAAAAACAACTATCGCATCGAGTATATAAATTCTGAGGTAGCGGATTTCGAGACAGCGTACCACGCTATCTTGGGAAGGCCTGGTCTGGCTCGGTTCATGGCCGTCCCGCACTACACCTATTTGGTGATGAAGATGCCGGGACCCAAAAGCGTCATCACGGTTCGCAGTGACATCAAGCGATCTTTGGAATACGACCGAGAGAACTATGAACTTGTTGAGCTGCAGGAGACAACTGCCGAGGGGAAGAATATCCAGGCAGAGGCTGCCACATTGCAGGTAGAAGGCGACATCCCGTCCAAGAAGCAGGCCACGTCAGGGATAAAGTTTGGCGAAGGAACCAAGAGAATTATTTTCGACTCATCCGACCCATCCAAAATGACTCTGATCGATCGGGATAGGGCTCGAGGATAAATAGGAAGGCATGCTCATCACCTTGCTCCAGGTTAACAAGGACATCTTTGCCTAGAAGCCATCTGACATGCCGGGTGTTCCTAGGGAGGTGATCGAGCATTCTTTACACGTCGACGAAAAGGCAAGGCCAGTCAAGCAAAGACTCCGGCAGTTCGCTCCAGATCGTCGGAACGCCATCAAGCAGGAGATCACCAAGCTATTAGCTGCAAGTTTTATCAAAAAAGTGTATCATCCCGACTGGTTGGCGAACCCTGTACTAGTTCAAAAGAAAAATAAAACTTGGCGCATGTGCGTTGACTATACTGATCTCAACAAAGCATGTTCGAAGGATCCATTCGGGCTACCTCGAATCGATCAAGTGGTTGATTCAACCGCCGGGTGCGAGATCCTGAGTTTCCTCGATGCCTACTCAGGGTACCACTAGATTCGCCTAAAGGCGGAAGATCATATCAAAACGTCATTCATCACGCCCTTTGGGGCCTTTTGCTATACCACGATGGCGTTCGGGTTGAAAAATGCTGGTGCAACGTATCAACGCGCAATACAGCGGTATTTTCAAGCCCAAATCGGACGCAACGTGGAGGCATATGTGGACGATGTCATGGTAAAGACTCGGGAGAGGAAGGACCTTATTGCCGATCTAACCGAGACGTTTGAAAGTCTAAGGACTTTCAGCATGAAGCTTAATCCCGAGAAGTGTGTTTTCAGAGTATCTTCGGGAAAACTGCTCGGGTTTATCGTATCCCAACGAGGTATTGAGGCCAACCCAGAAAAGATCAATGCCATATCAAATATGGAACCGCCGACTTGCCAAAAGGATGTCCAGAAGCTTATAGGGTGTATGGCCGCACTCAGCAGGTTTATTTCCCGACTAGGTATGCGAGGTATGCCATTCTTTAAACTCCTCAAGAAGCAGGACAAATTCCAATGGACGCCTAGGCACAGCAAGTGTTTGAAGATTTGAAGACCTTCTTAACGACACCCCGGTCTTGGTTTCACCGATACCAGGGGAACATCTGTTACTTTATATCGCGGCAACGACTCACGTAGTCAGTGCTACGATCATCGTAGAAAGGGAGGAGCTGGGTCACGTGCAGAAGATCCAACACCCGGTCTATTTCGTCAGCGAGGTCCTGAGTGAATCTAAGGTGCGGTATCCACAAGTGCAGAAATTATTATACGCCATACTTCTTACATCTCGCAAACTCAAGCACTACTTCCAAGAGCATACTGTTTCGGTGGTCACTTTCTTCCCAATAGGAGATATACTTCACAACCAGGAGGCCACTAGGAGAATTGCAAAGTGGGCAGTCGAGCATGGAGCTTTTGATATCCTATTCAAGCCTCGCACAGCCATCAAGTCGCAAGTGCTCGCCGACTTTACTGCCGAGTGGACAGAACTACAAAATCCGGCGGTCGTCAAGGAACTTGAGTATTGGACGATGTACTTCGATGGTTCCCTCATGCTCAGCGGCGCGGGGGCTGGTATAGTGGTCATATCACCAAGCGGAGAACGGTTGAGGTACGTTCTTCAAATACTTTTTCCCGCGTCGAACAACGTCGCCGAGTACGAGGCACTCATCCATGGGCTCCGTATTGCCATATCGCTCGGTATCCGACGCTTGACAGTTCGTGGAGATTCAATGCTCGTGGTCAATTAGGTGCAAAAAGAATGGTCCTGCATCGAAGACAACATGGCCGCCTATTGCCAGGAGGTACGCAAGTTAGAAGGCAACTTTGACGGCTTGGAACTTGTTCATGTGCTCCGTCGGGACAATGAAGCGGCCGACGAGCTAGCAAAAATGGGATCCGGCCGAACCACAGTGCCCGTGGGAGTATTCGTCGAAGAAATTCATAAACCCACAATAAGCACTCAACCAAAGTCAGACATCCCAGTGGAGAAGAACTTGGAGGCAGAAGTCCTGATCATTACCCCCGATTGGACAGCTCCATATCTAGACTATTTGATGAAGGACGAGCTACCCAAAGACCGCGTGCAGACCGAACGAATAATGCGCCGAAGCAAGAGCTATGTGGTAATCAGGGAAGAACTCTATCGCAAGAGCTCCTCTGGTGTACTACGACGGTGCATATCAGAACAAGAAAGAAAAGATCTTCTCAAGAAAATCCACACGGGAATTTGTGGGAATCACGCAGCGTCAACAACCCTAGTCGGCAAGGCTTATCGTCAAGGATTTTTCTGGCCGACTGCTATCACTGATGCAAAAGATATCGTCTGGACATGCGAAGGATGTCAATTCTTTGCGCGACAGGTGAACAAACCGGCACAGGAACTATAGACCATCCCGATCACCTGGCCATTTACGGTCTGGGGGCTTGCATATGGTGGGACCTTTGAAGAAGGCTCAAGGTGGTTATACTCATGTCTTCGTGGGCGTCGATAAATTCACCAAATGGGTTGAGGCCAAGCCAGTCACCACAATCACAACCGCAAAGGCCAAAGAATTCTTCCATTAAATCGTGGTTAGATTCGGCGTACCAAACCGAATCATCACGGATAACGGCACCCAATTCAGAGGTGGCATATTTCAAGACTGGTGCGGTGAACTCGGCATAAATATTTGCTTCGCATCAGTAGCACACCCCCGAAGTAATGGGTAGGTCGAACGAGCCAACGGTATGGTGCTACAAGGCCTAAAGGCAAGGATTTTTTATTGTCTCAAACCATACACCACTCGGTGGGTCAAAGAATTGTCTTCGGTACTCTGGGGGCTGCGAATCACCCCCGGTAGAGCAACCGGGTAGTCACCTTTCTTCCTGGTGTATGACTTAGAGGCGGTCCTCCCCACCGAGTTAGAATTCCGATCCCTGCACGGGTTCGGTGCTATGAGGAGGTCGCTTTGGAAGAAAGCCGGCTAGAAGACCTCGACCGACTGGAAGAAGCCAGGGACGTCGCAACAATTCAGTCGGCAAAGTACTTTCAGGGCTTATGTCGCTATCACGGTCGCAATGTAAGGAGCCGCGCATTCTCCAAAGGAGATCCGGTCCTTAGAAAGAATCAGAAATGTGAGCACAAGCTCTCCCCAAGCTGGGAAGGCCCTTACATCATCGATGAGGTGATACGTCATGGGGCTTATAAACTCAAGCGTGAATACGACACAAATATCAACAACACCTGGAATATAGAACAGCTACGTTATTTTTTCACTTGAACTCTGTAATTTAATTACTTCTTTATGAATGAATGTTCACTCTTAAAGTTGTTCCCGTATAATGTTCTCGAAAATTATGCGTCTGAGTGCTTTGCTCCTACGAATTTTAAGACTCTGAGACATGCGTCATGAACCATGCCTCAGAGCCTGGGGGCTAAACTAGTCGGACATGATATTTAAGAAGTCAAAACTACTCGGATGGCCTCTTCGAGCATAATAGCATGTTTAAAGAAAACTTGCAAGATCAAGGAAACACTTTTAAATATTCGTTCACAGGTCCAAGGTTTCCGCGACAGCCGAAGAAGCATCCTTAACTTCCTCCTAGAGTTCGGTTGCTCGGTCTTCATCCACGTTACAGGCATAGCCATCTTTAATGGCCTCAAGATCCACTCGGGGATAAAGCGACTTGGTGATCGCCAGAGCCTGGCTAGCTTCATTGGTCGCCGTTTCCTTCAAGAGTACCTTAAGCTCCTTAGGGGCTTCCTCCAGTTGGGAGATAACTTGGTCCCTACTGAGCGGCCTCTCGCCTGTGGGATGAAGCAACCTCAGCAACGGGTTAGAGGCCTCATGACTTAGCACAAGACGCGTTTCAAGGGCCTCGACCTTCGTTATAAGCGGCGTATTGCGCCCGCATCTTGAACTTGTAGTCTGCAAACGAAACAGATTATCAAGAAGTACCAAGAAGACAATGAAGGCAAGGGAGGGCCAAGCTGCTGAGCGTACCTTCTAGCTCCTTCTCCGATTTTAATTTGGAGACCTCCGAGGCCTTAAGTTGCTCTTGGAGCTTTACAATAGTAGAATCTCGAACTGACACGAAGATGAGGAGATCAAAAGACTAGACGATTAAACGAGAACACAGGATGGTCCAGGAAATATCTACCTCGAAGGGAGCCAACAATATCTAGCTTCTCCTGCCGCAGGGTTTCCTTCTCCTCCCGTAGGGCTTGGACCTCTGACCGGAGATTTTGCAGCTCAGCTGCATGTTTAGCTTTGATCTGCTCCAATTCGGCCATATATTCTTGTCGCATCCTGACCTCTGGGAGCATCTTTTGGAGGTATTCGGATTTCTTTGCAGAGCGTTCTCCCAATTTCTGTAACCATCACAGGGAAAAGGTGACAACATGCTAACCAGCACAAGCAAGAAGGTGATAAGAGTAGTGAAAGTATTACTCGGGCCAGGTGAGCACAAACGCGGCATGATTGTAAAAGTCATTCCTTTCTTTCTCCTCCTCTGAGTCGCCAAGGGACTTCAAGTCGTCTTCCTCATCAACCCACGCGGTTTGCATTATGAGTTGAGGGCAAGCAAGAGTCGGCGGATCTTGGGGGATCTCTTCAACCTCGGGGGATGGATGGGAGACGGGCTCTTGAGCAGCAGGACCTGATGCCGAAGCACGGGGTGTCGATGAAAGCGGTTGTGGCTCGGAGGGCGCCCCTGTGTCCCCAGGCGAGGCAGATTGTGAGGCCTCTTCAACCAAGACATGTACGTCCTGGGACTCAGTTTCTTCAGGGGCCCCGAACGATGTCTCGACAGGAACGTCATACGAAGGATTCCTGTAAGAAGAATGATCGGTGAATAAGCTGACAAAATACGTCGAATAAGAGTCGATAGGACATCCAACTTGCCGGACTTCTTTATTCTCATTGGGGGTTTCTTGCGAGCGGCAGAACCACTTTCGGAGGGACCAGTCGGGGTGCTACGATCTGGAACCCTAGGCTCTTCCCGAGCGCTCGAGTCACTCGGAGTTGGACTCGGCTGGACCACGGGCTTATGCGAAAGAGGCCCAAAGGCACCGGGCTTCGTTGGTGGTTCTTGGATTTTGGGACCACGATCGGGCGCCGAGGCTTGAGAGTCCTTGACAATTGTTTTCTTCCCCTTAGCGGCCGGGTCTCCGGCATGGGAGCTCGCAGGTCGCTTCCAGTGAGCGCTCTTATGAACAGGCATTTCTGGGAGAGGCGTGTCACTGAAGAAAGCCAATCGATCCTAGAAAGGAGTATTATAACTGTTAAAAGTCATTCAGAGACGAATGTGGGAGTTCTATCGGCTAAACTTTCTTACCTCAGGAGGAGGATTTGATGCAGTGAAGGACTTTGGGCATCTGGCGGTGGACATCTCTACGCTCGGGATGAAAAAGTCTCCTACCCGAGCATATACTTGCTCCTTTGACGTTGATTCGGGCATTTTCCGGGTCGATCGTCCCTCCCTTCAAATTCATATCCCAGATGGACTCGCTCTTTTAGCGATTGTACCCGGCGAGCGACAAAATGGAGGGCTAGACCAACTCTCGTGAGACCGTCTTCTTTTAATTTCTCAATCAGCGCCAAAAGATCCTGCACCTGGTCCATGTCGCCAGCATTGGGAACAGATACCCAAGAAAGGGACACCTTAGGCCGGCGCCCGACAAAAGAGGGGAGAGCAGGATCAGGATTGGCACAGTAGAACCATTCCTGGTGCTAACCTTTATTTGAAGATTTGAAGGGAATGGCAAAGTAATTTTTCTTTAATCCTTCCCGTAATTGGAATCCGGCTCCCCCAATTACCTTGGGGTCGCTCTTTGAGGGATAAGGTTTTAAAAGTTAAAAGTGGCGAAAGAGATTGGAATGAGGGCGGATGCCCAAGAAGGCCTCGCAGAGGTGAACAAAGAGGGAGATTTGCAGGATGGAGTTGGGATTCAAGTTCACTAACTTTATACCATAGAAAAAGAGAAAACCGCGAAGAAAAGCGCAGGCAGGAAGGCCCAACCCGCGTTGGAAAAAAGATTCGAAGACCACAATTTCTTCCGAGCGAGGGGTAGGGATGGATTCACCTGCGGCCGGTCGAGCAGAAATTAAAGTCAAGGCTGGAAGAACCCCGTCATCTGCCCATTGATTGCAACCGCTCTTCCGTCGTTATCGAGGTGGTCCAATCTTGGGGCAAAGGCAACGAGGAGGTGTCTTTCGAAGAATGAGAAGACATTATCGGAGGAAAGATCAATGAAGGCACAAAAATGCGAGCGCAGCAGTAGTTAACCCTAGCGGCGGAGAAGTCGGAGAGACAAGGAAACAGAAGGGGCAGGAGTGCGTGATGAAGAAATGAACCATCGGTCAATGCGTGTCTTAAAAGGGGGGAATTAGGTTTTCGCCGAATCGGCGGAAAAAAGATTGCAGAACACCTCACCCTGCTCTATGCTTCGTAATGATTTGCTAGCCCGGCGTCCTGACATACGGAGACAGTCATGGTTTGACCAAGTCATATTTGGGACACGTTGCTCCCTACGATGGGATGTTTAACCACTTATCGAGCTAAGCGGGACGTGGGTATCCTCCAGTTTGGATTAAAAATATCTTCTTGTGATATGCCCCACGTTGAGTCTCTAGTTGGTTACCGCATGGCGGAATCATATATCACGGGTTGAGCCTGATAAGGCACGGTTCCAATGGTATGCCCCAAGATGGGTCGATAAGCTGTGCATCGTAATAAACGAGTACGGATACCGTTCGGATAAACCTTGATATGTCCCAAGACGGACCAGAGCTATATCCTACACCAGTTGGATATAGGTATCACTCGGCCATGAGCCAAGAAAATCCTGATACGCTCCAAGTTGAGCCTAAGCTATATCCTACAGCAGTCGGATATAGGTATCACTCGGCCAAGAGCCACATGAATATGATACGCTCCAAGTTGAGCCTAAGCTATTCCTATAGCAGTCGGATATGGGTATCACTTGGCCAAGACCCACGTAAATACGATATGTGTCAAGTCGGACCAGAGCTATATCCTACAGCAGTCGGATATATGTATCACTCGGCCAAGAGCCGCGCAAAGCTTAATATGTCCCAAGTTGGACCTATGATATATCCTGCGACAATTGGATATGGATATCACCCGACCAAAGAGCCATGCAAGCTTCGATATACCTCAAGCTGGGTCTAAGCTATATCTAACGACAATCATGGATATCGCTCGGAAGGTATTTTCTTTATTATATAAAATTCCTCAGGCACTATGCCTGGGAAAAGATTCTATTACATTTACAGGCATATTATACTTCTCCGCGGCGCACACGTCCAAGCGCCTCCACGAGAGCTTCCCTAGCCCTATAAAGGACGGGGAAAATTTTGAGGAAGGCGTCGACAGCGGTGCGGTCGAGGGTAGCAGCATCTTCTTCAGCCCACTCGGCCATGGCGAGGTCGAATAGCGCCCACTCCTCAGCAAGTTCTGGATCGTGGCGGTCCATGAAATCCTTCGGGAAGAAGGTGGAGCTCAGCGCGGAAAATGGAGAACTAAGCGTGAGAGAATAAATTCTAAAAGCTCTGGTTCGCCTTTTATAGCTGATACGGTAAGGTTGAAGTAAATGCGAAGATGCAATAACATCAGAAGCCGAGGAGACTTGGAGTTAATATAGTTTCAGAAGCCAAAGAGGTTTTCGGAAATTGGATTGACACAGGAAGTCAAAACAACCTCGAAGACTGTCCAGTATTGATCCTTGAAGAGGAAGGATATTAAGGTTTTGCTTCGAGCGGGAAGAAGTATCTAATCCTCATATGAGATATGGATCAGATCCACGAAGCTACCCACAATAAACCTGTTAGATGGAAGATTATAATCAGTTGGAACAAAAAACCGGGGGTTATATTCGAGTCCTTCGTAATCCCCTTGCTGCAAAGAAAAGCCTTCAAATTAAAGAATAAACCAGTTGGAGGTTTATGCTGGAAGCTGAAAATGTTGATCCAGAGTTGAGACCCAGATAAAGATATAGCAATCGGATCATGAATCACTCGGGGGCTACTGTGGAATATAAGAACCCAGGTGTCTTCATAACCGGCCCAGAAGTGCCTGAGGGAGATACAGGGCCGAGTAGAAGGCCCAGGGATAAGCTCCACGCCAAGCCTTGCTGCCGTGCGCAAGGAGATACATCCTAGAGACAGTTGAACATATATTTAGATATAAGAGATATGATTGTAATCCGAGTTGTTAGTAGGGTAGATAAAGATGTAAACTCTATCCTGTAACCGATTAGAATCTAATAACCGATCAGAATCCCTTAAGCGATCGGGACTCTGTAAACCGCCCCACCCCCATTATATAAGGGAGAAGGCGGGCAACAACAGAGACATGAGCAATCTTAGATCCAAGAGATCCAAATAATCCCAGCACACAGGACTAGGGTATTACCTCCTCCGTCGAGGGCCTGAACCTGTTTAAACCTTTGTCTTGTGTGACCTTCGAGTTTGAGATCTAGCGCTTGCCCCATAAATTCATTGCCGACTACAAAAGTCGACAACCGGCGGCTCGCTCTGGGGCATCGGACTTGTGGTCATGCTGCTCCTCATCCTACTAGTCCAACTTTTGGGATAAGTGGTTCCCTCTCGGCTAGGGCCCGAAGAACGTCGTCGTTGCGCGTGCAGGGTTCCAAATCTCGACGAAATTTCAAATTTTGGACCTCCCCGAAATCTAAACTACCGGCCAGATAAAAAATTTGAAATTGCTACATAACCCAAAATTTTGTTTTTCCCCTCGGCGAAATTTCATCGAAAATTCATGTTTTTTGGCTGGTTTGAAACTTCTAGGGCCGGATTTGACCGGATTTTGTCCAATAACCCTTAGAAAAGTCATCTCCTATGAAAATTTGTTGAAAAACCAAAATTTTGAGACATTTTTAAATTTTGGCTGAAACACTGTCAGCTTTTTATAAAATTGTACAAGATTGATAATGATTTGAAAATTTTATGGTAATATATTTAGTAGCTTAGGATCATACATAAAAAATTTAAAAATAATTTACCTTCATTTTTTATCTTTGAAAAATAAAAAACTGAATGAACATAATTGAGACAGTTACATTGTCAGAATTTTATAAATTTTCTTGAGTGTGATTATGATTTAAAATTTTTGTGCGAGATTAATAGTTGCCTCAATACTATTATATAAATTTCTGAAATTTTTTTTAACTTTTTTTGTTTGGTTAATCAAATCTATGTAAGCATTGAACTTCGTTTGTTATATTATATTTCAAAAATAAAAAAGAGAAGAACGTAAACGATACTGTGCCTTAGAAGAATTTTATAAATTCACTGGTGTGTGATCATGATTCAAAATTTTATGACATATTAATAACTTCCTTATCACCCTTCTGTAAAATTTTCAAAAATTGTAAACTTTTTTTTATTGCTAAAGCAAATCTATGTATTGATCATCACGCTTTTGTGAGGACGTAGCACTGTCTGAATTTTTAAACATTATTTGAGAATGATTATCATCTAAAAATTTTAAAGAAACATTAATGTTACATCAGGACTAACTAAATTTTTTTCAAAATTTTTTAACGTGGTTTAGATAATTTTTCATTTTGTTCAAGTTTGCTGGTAAGCTTTTTAACAGGGCAGTAGTACTGCTCGAATTTTTAAAAATTCATGAAGTTTGATCATCATCTGAAAATTTTATGAGAACATTTGAGATGCATCATAACCATGAATTTTTTTCAAAAGTTTATAACATGGTTTGAACTATTTTGCATTCGGTTCAAAATTGCTGGTAAGCGTTTTATCAGGACAGTACCAATGTTTGAATTTTTAAAAATTACAAAGACTTCAAAATTATCTTAAACTTTTATAGACATATCAGTTATGTCTCAGGACTCTCCAAAAAAAATTTAAAAATATTTCAATATCGTTTGACCTACTTTTCTGCCGTTGCAAAAACGCCAAAATTTCGGGTATTTCACCCGAAATTTCGGGATTTTGCGGCGAAATTTCGTTTTTCTCGGTAGAAAACAAACCGGATTTGAATTTATGTTTTTGAATTTTGAACAGGATTTCTCGGAAATATCTGAATTTCGGTGAAATTTTGAATTCGGATCCGGAACGATATTTTGTCCAAAACAAAATTTGAATTCTTGCGCGCGTGGGCGTGGCGGCAAGTGATGATCAACTGCCAGAACAAAGTTAGCCAGAGCAATACCGTACGTGCGTGCAGCTGTGTTGTTCGGTAGATGATGGGGATGATACATGCGCCCACATTATTCTTAAAAAAAAGAGAAAAATTGCTAGAAATCTCACATTATTCAAAAAAAAATCTTGGCCTTGTAGTCTCTTCAATCATTTTCATCCGCCGTTTATATCTATTTATCTATTCATAAGAGATATATGGTAAATTAGAGGAGTACCATATAGAAGGGAAATTTTGCTTTCTTTATCTGCTCGTCATCTTCAAGCGCCTAATAAAAAGTAATTATCTGAAAATAGAAAGTAAGATGAGAAAATATTATTATATTATCTAATCATCATCTTTAAGCGTTTAATGAAGGAGCAATGATATCAAAATAGAAAGGAAAATGAAATAATATAATTACATATGTTACGGATTAGATGTATTTATAGAAATTGTTAGCCGTGCAACACCCAAGTCGATGACCGGTAATACTTAGGTTGAGTTTACACCCACACGTAGCTTTAAAAAAAAAAGTTCAACCCACACGTCCTTAGTGCTGGGGGTCAAAACTAAACTCAAGTTCCGATTGATAGTGCTAGCAATCGGATGTCTGATGTCAACGTTTTTTTTTCAAACACATCGGTGTAATATTTTTTTCAACGTCCGCAATATTTTTTCCAACATCTGTAATATTCCTTTTCGCACGCACATTTCTACTGTTATCAAAAGAAAATGTTGCACGCATGGGAAGAAAATATTATAGCGATACAAATCGATATTTTTACTATTATCGAAGAAAAATGTTACATGCGTAGAAAAAATATTTCACACATCTAAAAAAATGTTGCAGCTCAAAAAAAATCGGACGTCAGATCACACGGCAGTCCGTAAATTCATAGACCTTGTACGTTACAGTTAACAACTCAGTATCAAGTACACCTTGTGTGTACTAGAACTCTACAAAATTCATAGACAAATCTTTTCGTCCTTAGACAACCGTTTTAAGGACGTGCGAATGCGAAATCAACTACCTTGTGTGTAATGAATGAGCTACGTTTGAAAGAGGATAAAAGAAAAGAAGCCAAAACTACCGGCCGGATTCACAAATCAACCAAATCGCAGAGTAGATGGACAAGCAATGCATCTGTAGCTCTAACCTTCGGCGCGGGGATGGTGACTATCTCCTTCCTCCTGCTGAGACAGCTACAGGTTAGGAGTTACTTGGCTGCCGCCGCGCCTTGGTCTCCCTGTTGAAGAACCACAGCACAAGGTGGATCGCGATGTAGGCAAGCACGGCGGCCACCAGCGCGATGACATATCCGGACGTCTCCCAGTCCCGGCTGCTGCCGGCCGCGTATGCTCCCAGGAGGCCGAGCAGGTCCAGCACGATCGCCGTATTCATGGCGTAGAGCAGCAGACCGTGGTTCTGCAGAGGCTCCTGCAGCAGCAGGACGATGACGACGACCGACGCCACGAAGGAGGTGGAGTTGCTGTAGAAGAACACGTGGTACCGCTCCCGGTTCCGGTCGTGCATCACGGGGTTGCCCGCGGGGTCCCCGGCCTGCCACACGCTGCCCGGCGGGTCCAGGCCTGCCTGGTAGGTGACGCTCGCGGCCAGGATCGCGAGCAGCATCAGGTACTTCCGCCTGGAACTCGCTTTGGTGTTGTGCGCGTCGCCTCCTGGCCTGGAGGACCCATTTGACGTGTTGCTGGCTCCTGGTCTAAATGTGCAGAACACAAACAGCTGCACAGTTATAAAGGCAATCACCGCGCCAACAAGTATGAAGACGTAGATTGACGTCCGCAAAAGCCGGGCACTGCCGGCAGCGTAGGCGCCTATGAGGCCGAACAGGGCGACCACCATGCACACGTATAGAGCGTAGCACCGTATGCCCGGCAGGTACAGGGTCGGGTTCACGACCAGGATGATGAGCGCGATGGACGCCATGAAGCTCATCGCGTTGCAGTAGAAGAACGCCTGGTACCTTTTCCAGTTGTTGTCGTGGAGGATAGGGAAGCCCGCATGATCGTCCTCCCGCCAGAAGCCGCCCGGCGGGGTCAGCCCGGACTGGTAGGTGATGGTGGCCACCAGGATCGCGAGGAGCAGCAGCCGCTTGCGTCGCTTCTCCAATTTTTGCTGGTCCTCGTCACTCATGTCCTTGTGGTCTAGCGTGAAGAATACGACGTGAATCACCACGTAGACCAGGACGGCGCCGGCCAAGGCCACGACGTAGATGGAAGTGCTCACATCCCGGCAGCTCCCGGCGGCATATGCGCCGATGAGACCGAGCAAGTCTAGTATCATCACCACCTCCAGCGCGTGGCGCTTAACTAGCTTCTTACTGTTGACCATGAGGATGACAACCAAGGACGCCACAAACGCGGTCGAGTTGCAGTAGAAGAACACCTTGTAGCGCTTAACGTCCGTAAATAAGAGTATCGGGTCTCCGGCCTTGTGCCCGAGCTTCGGGTCGTCTTCCGGCCACACGCCACCCGGCGGATCGAACCCCGCTTGGTAAGTGATGGTTGCCGCGAGAGTGGCAAGCAGCAAAACGAGAGATTTAGCCTTCTCCAGGCCATCGTTCACATTGCTTGCGTTCACCTGCTGATCGATGTTGCTGCGTTGCCCACCATCTGATGTTGCCAATAATTCACGTGCCGGCACTACACCAAAAAACGTCATCAGTGGCGGTTCATAACCACCATCAGTGGCGGTTATTGAACCGCCACAGATATAGTGCCACTGATAATCGAGGATTATCAGTGGCGGTTTTCTAACCGTCACAGATAAGTGTTATCTGTGACGGTTCTACATACTAACCGCCACAGATAACAATACTATCTGTGGCGGTTCTATCCACCAACCGCCACAGATAACAATACTATCTGTGACGGTTCTATCCACCAACCGCCACAGATAACTACACTATCTGTGACGGTTCTTTCCTACAACCGCCACAGATAAAAATATTATCTGTGGCGGTTCTTCCCACCAACCGCCACAGATAACTATATTATCTGTGGCGGTTCTATACATCAACCGCCACAGATCTATATTATCTGTGGCGGTTCTATCCACCAACCGCCACAGATAGTGCCTGATCGAAAAAATAAAAAACTGCATTTTGGGCTAGCCTCAGGTGCTGCTAGCCATGCCCTCTGAAACATATAATACATCAATCACAGATTTTGCATACACACAGTTATAATGTACAACAATCACAGATTTCGCATATACACAACTACAATATAATACATCAATCACAATTGCAATTTTGCATATGCACAATTATAATGTACAACAATCACAGATTTTGCATATACACAACTACAATATAATACATCAATCACAATTACATATAATACATCAATCACAATTACAATCACAGATTTTGCATATCACAATTACAATATACACAATTACAATGTACAAATTAAAGTGTCTCATGCATGAGGTGCTCGATCATGGTGATGGTGTAGGGCATGCCTCCCACTGGACTGCTCCCTTCTCCTCCAGCCTCACTCATCTTTGCATCAATATTTCTCGAGTATGTAAATGAAGTCATTATATATCATACTATGGAAAGCTAAATAGATCACTTTTGTTGTATCACAAATCTAGCCGATCCATTGCCGTCTTATTCCATGTGAATGCCGTGGCATCCTCCAGATATTGTACATGCATTAGCTAGTTTATACTCCTCTATTTTTGAATATGTGACATTCTATTTTTCAATTTTTATTCCTAAATACATATCATTCTACAATTTTGATCCTACTTTTACTATTTTTCCTTCTATAATCTCCATTTAGCTATTTTTAATGGCATTTACTATCATACATTAGAGTAAAACACACCATCTAAAAATATAAGGACCATGTAATCAAATATCTTATGAATGGAAGGTAAAGATGCAAAAGGAAACTTCGCAACTAAATCAAGCAATCAAATAAACTCTCAGAATGGTGCAGTTTTGAAATGAGCTCTTTCCGTATTCATCCATCACCCACGCCTATAAAAGCTCTACTAGCCATCATGAAAGGGCACAGAGAAAAGCAATAGAGGAGAGCTCCTCGCCTAGAGCGCACGCACGCACGCACACACACCACCCATCAACACACACACACGGAGAAGGGCAACAACACAAGCGCAGATCAATCACAACTTCTTAAATGAAATGACAAAAATTAGAACATATGCAAGCCATGCCATCCAATACTAAACTTGACATTCAATGAAACATCAATTTACACCACCGCATTTAAAAAAATTAACTAGTTTTGTGAACTATAAGCCTCACGAGTCTTCACTGTTGGTAGGGGCCTCGGAGGTGGTAGATGAGTATGGAAGACTTCATCGTTATTATCCGGGTCATGAAACTCGCCGTTCTTGTTGAGTACTTCCTTCATAATGAAGTAGGCGAGCTGTCCCTGAATGCCTTGGATTTCATTTGGAACCACCCTCCCATAGGCAACTTCAAACGCTATAGATAGAAAAAGTTTGTCTTAAGAGCTTATATAGAGAATGAGATGTGCAAATCAATGTGTGATGTTAGCGTGACAAACCTCTACGTCATTGTTTACTATTGTAGAGCCTAAGATTTCGCGCATGTATTGGCACACAAGTACCCACATAAATTTGTTCTGGCGGTGCTTGTGGCAATCGCAAAAATTGAATAAACTTATACGACATTGAAGGAGTTATTGACTACGAGTGCGATATAGACAAATTGTTTTTGTGCGTACCGGAAATTTAGTACGGATTGTCAGTGATTTATGGAAAGGACGGTGTCTTGAGCACTTTTTACAATATGCTTTGAAGGCCCTATTCACTAGACTTGTCATATCTTTGTAGTCTTTTGGATCTTTGTCCCGGGTCCAAGATCAACATCTTGCTTTTATCCGGATGAATTACTACGAGAATCCAAAGGAAACTACGTACACATGTATGATGCCGTAGTCATTAGTCCTAAACGAGCAAAGAACGAGATCAACAAGTAATTGAACTAGCTAGTGAGCCACTTACTTGAAATTGTATGGTAAAAGTATGAACTCCTTGTCTTGGAGTTTGATGAGAGCGTTATATACGTAGTCCTCGACCTCCTTTGGTACTCTTTTGATTTCCGGCTGGCAAACCGTTCCTGGATCGAGGAACGCCACTGGCCCTTTGGTTCTTTTTAGTTCGATCAACTCGTATCTACATAACAAATGATTTAGACATCACATTTATCGGTATTACATGAATGTAGACAATGATTTTTATATTGACACTTACAAAGACCAAAGATCTCATAAGAGACACGCCGAGGGCATCTTGATAGTACATGTTGTGCAACTCATTGAATTCTATCATGAAGCAACAGTCCCTCATGGTGGAAATGTTCCTCTCTGAAAATGGCGGTGATCACCTTCGGAGTACATGGTGGTTCGATCGCTCCATATACCATTCATGTAATCGCCTTTAGCGCACCGTTAGACTATGAAGCTTGAAGGGTGACAAACGGCTTCCCAATTCAGATTTCATCTTTCTTCAAAGCAGACTTGTCCTTTGAGACCGCTTACCCTTACTTTTCTCGCACACAACATCATACTCGCTCGCTTCGCCGACTACCGATATGGCTTGTCTATTCCGCCATGCCTTCAGAGGAGGGTTTTAAGTCGGTCAACCAAGTTGTCGCACTAACTTTCATACGCTGATGTGTTGGTGACGATCAGGCGAGGTTTATCAGTAGGAGAGGCGGCGGTGTTCATCAGGGAGAGGCCGCGGGTTCACCGCAGAGAGGTGGCGTGTTCACCTCGGGAGAGGGCCGCGAGTTCACCTCGGGAGGAACAGCACTTCATGATGGTCCAAGGTGATGTCACGCTTTGCGCCATCGATGAATGTGTGGACGGCACTTCCTAGAGTTGTAACCTCGCTGCTCGGGGCATTTCTAGCCCGAGGTTGGCGAACGGGGATTAACCGTGTCCACCGAACCTTTGCATATCCCGCGCTATCGCAGAGTTGTGCAATACACCTCCTTCTTGGCATGGGTACGCTATGCCCGTATCACTTGAATGAATATGTTCATGACGGCAAAGTGAGTGGCACGGTGTGGGTCATGTATGTCGTCCACGTGATAATGACCCATGTCCCGTTCTACAATTGGGGCGGATGCGCTATCGCCGCGACGATTCGGAGGGTCGGTCGTAATAATGTTCTCGGCTTGTGATCGCTCATGGCTTGTTGTACTTGTCGTTGTACTTGTTGTTCAATTGTGCCTTGTAATTCTCAAGCATCTTTTCCTTCATCATTTCTATTTCGCAAACGCTTCTCTAGCTCTCTTTCGCTCTTGTAAGTGTGAAGGTGCTCGAATCTGTCTTCCACTAACCTTAACCCCGACACCTCTTGTTCGTCCAGATGCTCCTTGTTTCCCAGGCACGTGTTAGTTCGCCGCTCTCCCTATCCGTTGGAATGTTCCTTGGGAAGACTCGACGTCTGACTCCCGGACCCTTTGTGACATTGCTTCGTCCGCTATTTCGAAGGATAAGCCCCACCAGACGTGACACTTGCCCTCGCTAGCACGTAGTGCTTGACTCGGTCCGTAGTCCGCCAATTGACTTGTACCACCGATCATTGTAGTGATTCTCGCTTCTGCCTCTCCCATTGAGGGATTTTACCAACGTACCCACCCGCACCAAGTCCTGTGGATGGATGTTCCTTCTTCCGATGTTTATGTGGTCCTCATTGACTTCTTTGTCGCTTCACTTTGCTTCATCGACACGAAATCATCCCAATATGGTTCTAAGTTTGGGTAGTCCCGATGGCCGATCGGTTTTTCTTTACATAAGTAGTATTCACCGCCTTGAAGTTCCTCCATGCCGCATCCATGGTCATCAACGCATCCCGACGCACGGTGTTCATCTTCTTGAGAATTCAAGGTTTGTTTCACCACCATAGATCCGCTTTGATGGTATCAGCACTTTGTGCCAATCCAAAAGGTGATTGGCACTCTCTCCTGCGATATACCCGCGAGTTGTTCTGCATTTTGCTACTTAACTTTGGCGGTGCACTAGGGCCCCACTTCGAGACCTCCGAGATGGTATACCGCCTTCGGGCTTCTTATTTCTTCCTCGCCACGAGGTCTTGCCACAGTATGTCAAGATCGGCGCAACACCGGTGGTTGGGTGGAGGTTGAGGAACCCGTAGGGCTAGGGCTCGGGCTCGGGTGGATTGCTCCTCCATATCGACCTTGGATGTGCGAATCAAAGAGGTAAAGTATGGAACCATTAGAATTTGGCGATCCGATGGGTTAAGTGCGGAAGTTTAACTCGAGAACTAGAAATAAAAGTAATCAAGAATTGGGCATTCAATTGATGGGCTGAAGTACCAATTGTCTACAAGAAGGGTAAGGAGAATGTGGTTGCCAACGCATTGTCATGGGCTGGACAACTCATGAATTTGCGGGCTTTATCGGGATGCAACCTCGTGTATTCAAGAGGTAGTGAATTCGATGCCACCGACAATGTAGCACAACAACTAGCATAGTTGGACGCTCATAGCCCCGATAAAGAAGGGTTTGAATTGCATCAAGGTTTGATCCGCAAGCAAGGAAAAATTTGGATTGAGAGAACTCTGCGTTACAAACTAAACTAATTGTGGCTTTCCATTGAAGTACCATTGGAGGGCATTCGGCAATGCGCATAACCAACCAAAGACTAAAGGAATTGTTTTATTGAATAAGAATGAAATAGGGAGTAGAGAATTTTGTTAAGCAATGTGAAACTTTTCACTAGCAAAGGGAAAAGATCCAAACCAGTTTGTCTAGTGTAGCCTTTACCCATTCTTACAAACTGCATGGCAAGATTTGACAATGAATTTTGGATTGTCAAACGCCCTGCAACTTTCAAGCACTAAATGGAAGAGGTGTAAACGCTCAGAAAAGATCTCTAGTTAACAAAACCAATCCTAGACCTAGCGGATAAAGCGGGTAAGAAGCATACTACGCACCTTGATCCTTTCCCTCGCTCAACTCGTGTCCGCCCTTTACCTGCACTGGAGGGGAACTTAGATCGCACTTTAGATGGCGGGCACTCCTTATTTTCACTCCAAAAGCTGGAAAAAGAAAATCTCGGATAGCCTAACTTGTTTTTTTGCCTCGAAAAGGAGCTACTATCCTCGCTGGATTTCCAAAAACGGAATGTACCTAGGGAACCCTATTGATCGATCGAGATCAACCTAGTGATCTTTCTCCTGCCGCAAGCATCGATACTGCCTCCTAAGGAATTGATCTTCTCTTTCATATACCAGATATAACCTCAAGGACTGCAATTGGAAGGAATTAGCACTCACCATAAGCAACCGCAGAGAAGGAAAATGACAGCCTTAGACGGAGGAAAGAAAGAGGTCAAGATACTAGCTTTTAAGAATTATCGATTACGCTTGCCCAAGAGGTCGACATCGATAAAGGTTATGGATAGTCAATAACTACTTAGGAATAGGCAAATACTCGGATAGATAGGCAAGAACTATTCCTTATCCATAGTCAAATACACTTACGATAGTTTACTACATCTCCAAAGAGAACAGAGATAACTACTTAGATCGGCGCTATCAACTACTTGAACTCTATTACAGTCAAAATGGAAGAAGTAACTACTACTTATGATTATGACATACCTTCGGGCGGCGTCGGGGCGGCGTCGGGCGCGTCGGTGGAGCGCGATGCGCGGCGTCGGTGTCGAGGCGCGGGAGCGGCACGGCGCGGACGGCGTCGAGCGCGGCGCGGGCGCGTCGACGGCGTCGGGCGAAGACCGTGGCGGCGTGGGCTCGGGCGAAGAGTGAAGCGGCGGGGAGTTTAGGGGTTAGAACAACGGTGAGAAGAAGAATGATCAGACGACTTTTATATGTGGGGCCTTATCGTGGCGGTTCTTAACAAGAACCGCCATCGATACTTTATCTGTGGCGGTTCTTCAAAAGAACCGCCAATGATATATATTATCGTGGCGGTTCTTTATACGAACCGCCATCGATATTTATCTGTGGCGGTTCTTCACAAGAACCGCCATCGATATATAATTATCTGTGGCGGTTCTTTATACGAACCGCCACAGATTCTTTATCTGTGGCGGTTCTTCACAAGAACCGCCATCGATCATATATAATCCGTGGCGGTTCTTTATACGAACCGCCATCGATAATGTATCTCGTGGCGGTTCTGCTTAAGAACCGCCATCGATAATATCTGTGGCGGTTCTGCTTAAGAACCGCCACCGATAAAGTTATCTAACATAGCTTTTGCGCGGACTACTTCCAAGTGGTCCGGCGTGAACGACTTTTGCGCCGACTACTTCCAAGTGGTCCGTGAATCAAAAAACGAGTAATGACCATATATATTTCTAATATAGTAATATACCCTATATAATCTCTCTTGCTTATTTTCATATCTTCTAGGATGTATACCAGAATAGAATATTATTTCTAAATATGTTCTAATATCATAAATGCCTTATGTACTATGTACAATATATTTGGTTTTAATTCATACCGAGGAGAAACCATTAAAACTTGTGTAATCTAATATAGTAATTACCCTATATAATCCTAATATAGTAATATATTAATGACCCACATTTCCATTACTCCACACAAATGCATAACACCATATTTCCATTACTCCATACATCACATTGCCATTACTCGTATATAGCTAATTATTTTCTTTCACAATTTGCCCTTCTTCATGATCGTCGCGATGATAGGTAGTTTCTTGAGTGGTTTCTTCCTCGAGCCTCGATGTTGCCATCTACGAAAGGAGGCAACTCGTCAAACTGGTTGTACTCATCCTCATCCACGACATTCTCAACTCCGACGATCCTTCTTTTTCCTCAAGAACTACATGCCGCTTCTTATCTCGTCGGGTCGATTACATAGAAGACTTGTGCTACTTGCTTCGCAAGTACGAATGGTTCGCCTCAGATCCGACATGTTCGATGTCCAAAGTAGTGAAGCCGCATTTGTCCACCTTGACACCCTTTGGGAGTTGTACCCAACGACACCAAACATCGGGATCTTAAAAATACAATAGTCGAGCTCCCAAATCTCTTCTATGAACCCATAGAAGCTAGTCTTCTTCTTTGCTGTGTTGTCATAGGCATCTATGCGACACCACTATTTTGGTAAGTGCTTTTGCTATCCCGAGATCTCGTAAAAGGTATATCCATTTATGTCGATCCTTGCCATGTCAAGATTGTACCGATGGCCCTTTGCCAACCACCTCAACATAACACTCGTTTCTTTCCCAATCATATGCTCTTTGAACCAATGATTGAACAAACGGTTATGCTCTTTTGTTACCCAAGCCTCGATCGTCCACGATTTTCCTCTCGTAGCTTATCCTTGTGCATGTCCATGTACGAGGACACCTCAACCGATCGTTGCAAGATCGTGAAATGAGCTTTTTCGAACAATCCATGATCGTAAGAATTTGTTGATTTCCTTCCAATCGTCCTTTTCCAGCTAGCCTACCCTCATGGCGAGATACAGCACTCCTACCGTTCCACCCCTCCATGTAATCCACGCAAAACTCGATAACCTCCTCGGTTGCATAACCTTCCACAATGCAACCCTCCGTGAGATCGATTGCGTACATACTTCTTCAGATACCCATGTACCTTTCGAACGGGTACATCCGATGCAGAATACGGGGCCACATACATTTATCTCATTCACAAGGTGAACAATGAGATGAACCATTATATCGAAAAATGATGGAGGAAATACATCTCTAGTCGGCATAGTGTCTTCACCACATCATTCTCGTAGTTCGAAAAGTCCGATGGGATCGATGACCTTCGTGAAATCGTGTTGAAGAAGAAACACAACCTCATGATTGCTTCTGACCTTTTCGTGCAAAATACCTCTAATTGCAATAGGAAGCATTTGTGTCATCATCACATGACAATCATGAGACTTCATGCCGCTTAACTTCAAATCTTTCATGGACACGGTTTCTTGATGCTTGCGGAGTAGCCGGATGGAACTTTCACACCATGCAAGCATTTGCAGAGGTCTGTTCTCTCTTTCTTGGATAGAGTGTAGCAAGTTGGGGGAAGGTAAAGTCGGCCTTTCCCGTTGTCTCGAGGATGTAGCTCAGCTCGATTTTCATATCTTCCAGTCCCTTCGTGCCTTCATCAGTCCTTAGTTTTGCTAGGAATATTCAAAGAAAATACCAATCAAGTCATCACATACATTTTCTCTACATGCATGACGCCTATGCAAAGGTCGAACTTCTAAGTCCTTCCAATAGGGCAAGTTCCAAAATATCGATCTCTTCTTCCATGTGATCTTCTCAGTAACGAGACCTCGATTTATTATTACTCTCTCCTTTCCAAGTACAACATTAATATCCTTAACCATATCATATACCTCTTCCCCACGAGGAGGCCTTGGAGCTATACCATCCTCTTTTGTCCCGTCGAATTGTTTCTTCATATTGCGGTAGGGGTGATTCCTGCGAAGGAACCTGCGGTGATGCATGTACACAGTTTTCCTTGAGTTATTGAGCCACACACTTGCAGTTTCATCCATGCAATGGGGGCATGCTTTGGCCCCTTTTACAGTACGACCGGATAGGTTACCAAGGGCAGGGAAATCATTGATGGTGCAAAACAACAATGCGCGTAGGGTGAAGTACTCGCTTGTACTCATCCCATACCAGACACCTTCGCTCCACAAGATCACAAGATCTTCCACCAATGGTTGTAGGTATACATCAATATCATTGCCAGTTGTCTCGGCCCTTGGATAAGCAAATGACATCATAATGTACTTTCGTTTCATACACAACCAAGGAGGAAGGTTGTAGATACAGAGAGTCACAGCCAAGTGCTATGAATACTACTCATGTTACCGAAGGATTCATTCCATCCGTACTCAACCCAAACCTTACATTCCTCGGTTCATTCCGAAGTCCATCCTAAAGAGCCTATCGATGGTTCTCCATCGCGTAATCGGCAGGTGTCTCGACTTTCCATCCTTTTACGCTCTTCCGAAAGCCATCGCATCGATTGGGCATGCTTTTGTTTCCAAATAAACGCTTCAACCGAGGTATTACGGTAAATACCACACCACTTTAGCGGAGCTCCTTTCTTCACCACGGTGCCCTCATTGTCATGGTCTTTACGCTTGTATCGCGATGATTTGCACACGGACATACATGCATGTCTCATACTCTTTGCGATAGAGTATACAATCGCTTGGACATGCATGTATTCTTTCTACTTCCAATCCCAATGGACATACAACCTTCTTAGCTAAATAAGTGGTTATTGGCAATACGCTTCCATCCGAAGCATGTCCGCTAAGAGATGTAATAGCGCGTGAAACTTTTATCGGACCAACCATTGCTTGCCTTCAATTTTAGAAGTGAAAGCACGGTGTGCAACTTTGTGTATTCCTCCTGCAACCCGGGAACAAAGGTGTGTCCGAGTCGTCCAACAAACCCTTGAATTGATTAAACTCTCTCGACTAGTGTAGTTCCTTCTCGCATCGCGCAACATCCGAGCAAGATTATTATCGTCATCAATGTCCAACCTATCCTCATCAGATCCATAACTGATGTCAGCTGCCATAATGCCTTCTCCATCATCCAATACGTTATCACCTTCATGTACGTTTTCCTCTTCACCGTGACTTGTCCAACGTGTATAGCCAAGTACAAAACCTCTTCAATCAAGTGCAAGTGGATGTGCTCTTTGTCCAAAAACATTTTCTCATTCTTGCAATCAATGCATGGACAATGTATGTACTCGCCTTCTTATGCAATTTGTTCTCTCAATGCTCTTAGAAAAGCAGATACCCGTCGATGTAATCTCTACCAGAACAGTTCGCATTGTACATCCATCTCCGGTCCATCTAAAATTAATTAACATATAAAAATTGATTAAAAACTAATCTAATTACTTATCATCTAAATGAGCTAGATAATAAATTCATCATCTAAAAATGATGAGCATCCACCTACCAAATTAGCTTAAATTTCATGTATATCAATATCCAATAATCTTAATTAAATAAATTTAATATATGTCCACACTAATGGAACCAAATTAATAGTAATTAAAAACTAATCAATACTTTTCCTGTAAAGAAGCTAGATAATAAATTCATCATCTAAAAATGATGAGCACCCACCTACCAAATTAACTAAAATTTCATTTATATTAATACCCAATAATCTTAATTAAATAAATTTATTATATGCAAGATGTATATGTTCGTACACTAATGGAACCAAATTAATAGTAATTAAAAAACTAATCTAATAACTTATCATCTAAAGGAGCTAGATAATAAATTCATATATATGCAAGATGTACATGTCCGTACACTAATAGAACCCAATTAATAGTAATTAAAAAACCAATCTAATTACTTATCATCTAAAGGAGCTAGATAATAAATTCATCATGTATCAAATTAACTTAAAATGCAATTAATATTAAATATATGCTTAATCATAATTCATCATCTATAAAAGGAACACAACATCATCTAATGAACCTAGCTAGGAAATAAATTCATCAACTACAAAATGGTACCTAAATAAAAATAAACAAAATCTAAACTTTTCATCTCATCTACATATAAACCCTAATTAAACTTGGTTTAAAAATTAAATTGCAACAAGATTAACACAAATCAAGAGAGGAGAAAAAATAACTCACCAAGGAACAACTAGAGGAAGTACAAGCACAAGAATTGGAGAAAACGAAATCTGAAATTTAGAAGTTTTGGTTTGCTCTCGGGAGGAAGAAGACCAGTGCTGCTACTGACCACCTATTTATAGGCAATATTATCAGTGGCGGTTTTTAACTAGAACCGCCACTAATAACATTATCCGTGGCGGTTCTATCCTCGAACCGCCACGGATAATCCAATAAATCAGTGGCGGTTGGAGGATAGCACCGCCATCGATAATTTAGTTATCGCGACGGTTCTAGCCTCCAACCGCCATCGATAATGTATTATTATCGATGGCGGTTCTACCTCGAACCGCCATCGATACGATTATCGATGGCGGTTCGAGGATAGAACCGCCACTGATATTTTTCCCGCCATTTATGAAATTGAACCGCCACTGATAATTATCTTTGTGGCGGTTCGAAAAAAACCGCCACAAATAGACCGTCACCTATTGCAGGTTTTGGCGTAGTGCGGCGATGTGTTATGCTGTCCGTCCCTACAAAATTGCACAGATGCAGAGTTAATATTAGGATTTGGGACTAGCATAGCACACAGATGGCAATTATTTTCGTAAGCAAGACTATGTGATTACCCATCAGTATGGTTTTGTTGATAGCTGCGGTGGCATCCTCTTTCTCGCAGCCATTTCGACGCGCACGCGGAGAACGATTTAAGTCGCCAGGAGCCGCTGCTCTTCATAGGATCCGAAGCAAGCACCATGATCACCATCACGAGGAAGATGTACGCAAGAACCACGCCGACCAAGGCGATGACGTAGGCAGTCGTGTCCGCCTCCCTGCAGCTCCCGGCGGCGTAGGCCCCCAGGAGGCCGAACAGCGCGACGAGGACAAAGCCGTAGAGCGCGACAGACTGCACCCTGGGGTAGTTCCTCTGCAGCCTCCTGCCCAGGAGCAGCACGATAACGAACAGAGACGCGACGAACGCGGTGGTGTTGCAGTAGAAGAACGCCATCAAGCGGGGGAACTGGTGGGCCTGCAGCATGGGGTCGCCCGCGGCGTTGTTGCCGCCTTCGTTGTCATCCCGGAAGCCGCCTGGCGTGCTCAACCCAGCTTTGTAAGTGATGCCCGTCGCGAACGTCGCGAGTAGCATCAACACCTTGCGCTTCCCTTTGAGCTTCTGCAAGTCCTCAGGGCTCTCCTCGCGCACGACTTGTGGATGCTCCGATGGTGCGTACGAAGCCAGGAGGATTTGGACGCCTACGTAGGAGGCGAGAGCGACCACCAGCGCTGAGGCGTAGACGGTTGTCGGAGCGTCCCGGCAGCTCCCGGCGGCGTAGGCCCCCATGAGGCCGAGCAGGTCCAGCACCATGACCAGCCGGAGCACGCCGAGCCCAACCGTGCTCTTCTCGTTCAGGAAGAGGAGGAGGAGGTTAACCACAAGCGAGGCCGCGAACGCGGTCGCGTTGAAGTAGTAGAAGGCGAGGTACCTCCTGGTGTTGTACAGGATTGGCTCGCCAGCCATGTGCCCGTTGTTCCCTTTCTCGTTCTCCTCCCAGACTCCCCCCGGTGGGTCAAGCCCGGCGGCGTACGTTGCTGCGGCCACCAGCGTGGCCAGCAGCATGAGGTACTTCCGCAGCTGGTACTCCCACGACGGCTCATCGCTGCCGTCCGACCCACTATTGGACGCCGTTTGGTTATTGAATTCCATATGTTCGATGGACGCCATTTTACTAGCTTTCTGGTGCAAGCAAAGGAGGAAGATGCCTTTGAGTTTGAGCTGCCGATGACGAGCCGTGCTCCGTCGAGCCATTGCATATAAAGCTGCCAAGGTCGGCCAAACCCTGCAACGAAGACCATTAAGTCGTCTTATTTAATGTAACGACCATCGTTTTCGCATAAATACCAAAATAAGAATCTATGTGCATTCAGTATTAGTCCTATGATCAGTGACTAATACGCACATTTACAACCGTTAGAATCATAACCATGCACCATGTTATTAATGCGGAAACTATTTATACAATGTATTCTTACAACTCAGAGTATATAACAGCAGAAGAAGCAAGGTTTTGTAGTGTGTCTATCCAACCCTCAGGCAACTGACAAGGCATAATCCTTAAAAGATCGCTCATTAAAGTTTCTGTATCCTGTGATGAATAGTAATCTTTGGAGCTTATTTACCTTAAACAACATATTAAACAAGATTGAATACTTTCATACTCAGCAAGACTTAAAGTGGTATTTGCAACATGCAGTAATGCAGGCTATGTCAAAGGAAGCTTCTACAGTTATTTTGCATAAGGCAACATTGATTTTTTAAATCAAGTTGTAATTTAGAAACGGAATTTGTAAAACTGAATTTAACTGATATGAAAGTAATAAGCACAACATAAGTAATAACTCACAGTCCTCCATGACGTGAGCATCGAGAGATCCAATTCCTGCTAACACATCCCTTGCTAAAACGAGGCATAACAGATGAAACCAAGTCATTTTAAAAATAATAAAAAATCTAACTATGTGATGACTTCACCAAGTATCCATGACCATGAACACGGCTAATCGATTAGATTTACACTCTGCAGAGGTGTACAGCTCTACCCACAAGTCATTACCTTTTCTTTTTGCCGCATGTTTCACGCACCTTTGGCGTGTGGCCAGAATGTTCATGACGAAAACCTTTACATTACCTAAATTAACTGTGCACCAGCCCGGTGACGTTAAACCCTTGCTATAGTGGCAGAAACACACAATACATAAAACATGATATCATTCTCGCAAGAATAGTGTGGGCACCCGGAAATATGAATCGATCCTCGCTCGTGCGTTGGACTTAGAGGTGTAATGACCCTCATTTTCACATAAATGCAAAAATGGAAATCTCATATGCATACAGTACTACTCCCATAATCAGTGGCTAGCACGCACATTTACAACAATTGATATTACATCCATACTCTTTATTACAAATGATAATGGTAATTTATACAATAAGGTCTTATAATACAGAGTGAAATGCAGCGGAAAAGATCAAAATTCTTGTAGTGTGCCCATCCAACCCTCAGGTAACTGATAAGGCATAATCCCTAGAAAAGCTTCATCGTTAACATTCCCGAATCTTGCGTCAAATAGGTTTCGTCAAACTAATCTGATTCTTCACCTAAAAACAACAATTAAGCAAGGGTGAGTACTTTAACATCCCGAAAAATAAATTAATATAAAAATAAATATTTTAAATTTGAAAATATTTATTTATGAGTTTTATTGGCTTTATTGGTTCTTATTTGAATTTCCTTAGATTTTGTATTGTATGGAAATCCAACAAATAGAATTAGTAAATGGAAAATGGTAAAAGTAAAAGTTAGAAAAATTTACCATGGTAACTCTAAGCATGCAGTGGATGAATTCAGCCAACAAATAATATTTTTATGTACAGGAATATGAATAAATGAGTTAAATGACCACACTTTTGACTAGAAACAGTGCAAGTTAGAATTAATGTAAAATATTATAACCTTATCTGGAGCCATAAAAATTACTATAACACCCTCAGAGTAGAATTTATCTCTGGTAAAACTTTCAGGAATTTATCATGTCATTTAGACCTTCTAAAAAATTCAAAAACAGAGGCTTTGAAACTCTGAAAATTTTCATGTCAGAATTTGTGTAAAATAATTACGCAGTATTTTGACTTGAAATTTTTATAGCGACATCCTTAACCCAAAAAAAACTATTAAAAAAAGTTTTAAAAATATATAATAATATTTTCACCTTTAAATAAATCAAAATCCAAAAATCAAAATTCTGAGCAGTACACGTGTTAGAATTGTTATAAATTAATTATACGGTATTGTCGTCTAAACATTTTATAGGAAGCTACCAACAACCAGGAGACTCGCCTAGTGTGCTTGGGGACACCTCACCAAAGTCTCTGCTTTCCTTCACATGGCTGTGTTTAAGCTAGCCTGTTGATTCAATCTCACACCAAAGCCAGCAAGTCACCAAGCCTTATAAGCACCAGCCTCCTAGCTCAAGGTAAGGCAGAGAAGAAACTCAGGTCTCAGGACCAAAGCCTCTCATGAGTAGCATGTAGCCAACATCCAAAAATCAGTAAGCCAAAAGAGGAAGAGCAAGTGAAAAGCTTGGCTGCTGCATCTCCTTGAGCACCTTTCAGGAACCCCATAGCCTGATTATTCCTTCCAGATCGCCGTCGAGTCAGCTCCATTGCCGTCGAAAGTAAGAAGAGGGGAAAAAGCCATTCAAGCAAAATCGGTGAGTCACTCTCAAATTCCTCGCAACCGTGGCGTCTCTGAGCATCACTGAACTCATCTCGCTCATTGATTTCAGCTCTTCTTGCCTGAAGCACCGCCGCACCTCTCTTCTTCTTCCTCAACTCAGCGCAGCGGTGGCGGCTCATTTCTCTTCTTTTCTTCGGATGAATCAACCGCCAAAATGGAGCTCAGGTGACTCACTGATGCTTACCTTGTTACCCATTCGAGCCAGGACCCACCCATTCTTCATCTCCGGTGATCTTCCGCCATTGTCGCCGCCCTCTCTCGACGGCGAGGTACCTCTGGCCGTTAAAGGAGGCAAAGGACCGCACCACCTTGTGCGCCGTGATGAGCTGATGCTCATGGCACCCTCGGCCGAGCTCCTCCGTCGCCGTAGCCTCACCGGCGAGCTGCCCTAGTGCCTTCTCTGCTTTGGCTCACTGCTCGGCGGGCCCGCCCTGTCAGCCGCGTGAACTTCTCCAGTTCAAACCGGTAAAGGCGCCTCTCAACTCAGAAAGCGTATTTTCGATTTTCTTTCAATTTCATAACCGAGCTAGCTTCTTATGTGAATAACTTTAGCATTTTTAACCCAATTCAAATGAAAAAAAAATCCTAAAATCATCTAAAACCTTGTAGTTCCATTATATACAAAAATATTTTGAAAAACAGTATTGGATGAATTTGAAATTCAAATTTGAATTAAAGGGATCAATATATACTGCATATTAAAATGTTGTAGATAAACTTAAAATTTAATAAAAACAATTTTATTAGAATCTTTATACATCCAGGAACTCAAATATATAAAAATATTTATATGTTACCTTTGTTTAAATTATTTCCCATTAAAGGTTATTCTCAATAGAATAAATAATAAAAAATGAATAATTGTATAAAGGAAATTCTAAAATAAATAAAATTGATTTATAAACACTTAGCATATTAGTAGGTTACTTTAATATGCTGAAATGATTAAGGTATAAACTTGCTTTAGATTTGACGTATGGATAATAAAGGGGTCAAATGAAAAAGATATATGAAGATAATTGTGTGCACATAATAATTAGTAGCAGTATATGTATATGCATATGAAAAGTATCTAATAGGTGTACCAAGATATGAATTGGTATAATGATGAGTAATTTGCCGCTGTTAAAATGTTTTAATGGAATATCATATATACACAAGTGTAATTTGCATCAAGACATAAGCCATGTATATGTAGAAAAATGTATACATGTATAGTTAATGAAAAGCAAAGTCATGAAATGAAATTGGGTTCTAAATATCTAATGTGATCAAACTAAATGATTCAACAAGAATCATTATAACAAAGTTATATATATAATTGAATTTCCAATACTTGTATAGTTTGAATAGCTATAACTTTCACAAACTAACTTCAAATATGACAAAACCAAATCCTAGTAACCTAAAGTATAATATCTTTGATGTTTATGTAAAAATATATTATGTTTGAGTAAGTCTGAACTAAGCCCATGTTAGCCCTAATGATCGTTTATATGGAAAACATTTCGGATAAAAGCCAAATATCACAAAACTAACTTTAAAACGCTCTTATAGTCATCCCAGGTTTATACCTGAAAAATGGATAGATTATCGTATAAGGTGTAACGCAAACTTAAATCGAAAATCGAACTTTTATCGTATAAAGTTAGATATACTTAAGCATTTTCAGTAGCTTATAAAGTATCTCGTCCAAATGAAAAGAATTATGAAAATAAATACTCTATAAAGTGCATACTACTGTATTTTAAAGAAAGTATTTTGTTATACTATGTTTTACATATAAAATGAACTAGCAACATAACCCCAAATGTTATGTTTTCTGAGTAATAGAAATCACTTAAGCCTTTTCGACAGCTCGTAGAATATCTCGTCTAAATGCTAATATTATGAAGATTAGTTTAGAAATGATCTTTAGGATATGTACTACCATAATCTGGAAAAATATTATTATAACAACTTGGTTTTCATCTTAGTTCTACTAGTGCAATAACCCTAAATGTTAATCGTACACTTCACCTCAATAATCCGATTTCTTATAATGTGAGCTTTAATACCATATAAGCTTTTTTCATCAATGAATATAATGTCTCGTTCAAATCCGAAAATTTATGAAATCAGCTTTAGTCTGTTCTTCAAAGTATATATTATCTTATTATGAAGAAACAACCATATTTCATTATGCTTTCCATGTAAATCATGTTAGTTAGATAACCCTAAGTATTATGTTTTCTGAGCTCTATAATGTGAATCGGCAGCAATGTAGAAATCTGTAATTAATATATTTGTATTACCAAAACCTTCTTAAAAACCAAGGATATATAACCGGTAATCTAACTTATCAGATCTGTCATATTCGGAGTTACTCATGCAAAGTCAATTAAGAATTTAGTGCTGTTCATTCATAGCTTTGAGCATATTGACTAATATCTTAGTTCTATTAATCCAAATAATTTTAGCATCTAGAATTCGGAGTTATAAATACAAGAATTCATAATTTTAGCCTCTTGAATTCGTAAGTCAGGAATAGACAATCCATAAAAGAAGCCGTGCTTGGTTCATAATAAAGCCATTCACAATATGAATGCTTAATTATCTTGAACTCAAGATGTGGAATCAGATAATTCAAACCCTAAAATATTCTTGTTTGCTGCAGTAAGTCTTTATTTGGTTTTATGTCTGTTTTCTTTTTGCCCTTATTAAAGTTGGATATTTTCTATATTTCCGATTGATCGACGTGTAGAATCTGACGTCCCTTCCTCCGTCGTCGACTCCGTCAGCCGCGACCGCGTCTTCTTCGTAAAGCAATAATAAGCAAGGCAAGCACCCCCTTTGACCATCTTGATCCCAGTATTTAATTTGCACTGTGTTATTAAAATGTTTCATGCACGCGTTTACTTTCTGTAAATTCGCTATTTTGTGGTACTGGTAGTTATACCTGTTGTCTCATGAAACCTCCTTGATAAGTATGGACATGTGAACCTTGATAACCATAGATTAAGCATAGAAATTATTTAATGTTATCATGGGTATATTCGATTTCTTAATTAACCATCCTTAGCCATGCTTTAGAATCTTTGAAGTAGATGATCAGATCAAAAGCTGTTTCTTGAGAAATGGAAAATATTGGAAATGAAGATGTTGGTTATGGGTATTTTGATTTAGAAACCCAAAATAAAACTATGGTTTTGATGCGGGCGATTGTTGGCAATAGCCGGATGTGCAGAGGGATTTGCACGTAGTATAGGGTGGAGTATCGCCCGTGTCGGATTAAGGACCGAGCAAATGGGATGTTGTACATCCATGTTTTCGTGCAACCACAAGGGCTTGTATGGGCGGGTCTTAGCCTATTAAGTTGTTTAGATGTGGCTTTGCATCTAAGGAAGGCGGGAGATTGCACGCATTCCGGTCAGGTCTGTCTATAGGGGTTTCTACATACCAATGCAACGGTGTACACCTTGCCCTGGACAGAGACGTGGTGTTGTGTGTGTGATAAATGTGAATCCACGACTTGGGTGAGTGTCTCTGTTTTCAGGGCGAGGGCCAACGTCCCGGGCTGGTGTAAAGCCACGTCTAGATAATGTAACGGCTCTGTATGATCTCCTTGCCGACACACCAAAGGAAGTGTGTTAATTGATCTGGCGAAAAGGTTGATCATTTCTTGTGGGTAAAGTGTACACTTCTGCAGAGTGTAAATCTAATCGATTAGCCGCGCTCGCGGTAATGGGCACTTGGGGAAAATCCTCCCAATGTTAGAATCTTTGGTATTTTCTAAAATGGGTTTGGTTTGAGCTTGTTTTAGCAGTTGTTGCTTTATGTCAAAGGGCCGACATTGTTGGATTTCCATTTCTGGATTATTCGATGCTCGCGAAGGGTTGTGAGTATTACTTATGCTTTACTTATTTCATATCAGTCAAACATGCTTTTACAAATTCCGTTTGCAAATAACTTGTTTTACAATATCAATTTTGCTTTATGCAAATTAACCGTAGAAGCTTTTCCTTTGAAATGGCCTGCATATATTATAGGTTTTGTTAAAGTCTTGAGGAGTACGAAAGTACTCACCCTTGCTTATATGTTGTTTTTAGGTGGTTGAGTTAGCGAGGCTTCGAGTCTCTTTTCGTCGCAGTTGCGGGATCTTCTTCGTCATGTTCTATCTGGAGTTTATGCCTTGCTAGTTGCCTGCGGGTCGGATGGGCAAACTACAAGATATTGCTTCTTTTGCTGCTATCCTTTGTTTTGTAAGCTTCTCTTTGTATATTAGTTTCTGCTGTAATTATTTGTGGTGTGGTTGTGATTCCAATTATTGTAAACATGTGAGTGCTAGCTACTGATCCAGGGAATAGCACAATAATCACATGGGGGTTCCTGTTCATCAGAACGGGGTCTCACAGAGTTGGTATCAGAGCTATGCTGACTGTAGGATAAACCCTAGATAGAATGGTCATTAGCATTGGAATAAGCAAATTCAAAATCTTACTCTCAAAAGCTACTGTATTTGCAAAATGTAGGCTTTGCTATTCTCTCCTCATTCTTAAGTTCTTATCCTTACCACTACTTTCATTTTGATTTGTAAACAAATTCTTCTCTTTTCTTAAAGATAGTTTATCTTCTCTAATTGTTTCTGAAGACGCCCGAGATATGTCGCTATCTTGCTTGCAAATGAAAACTACAAGGTCTACGCCAACAATCTTATGGGAGCCGACAACGCTCCACTAATCTCGACAAAGTAGAAGCAAAGCTCGAAGAACCTACTGCATGAAGAGATGGTGTCGCCCAACAATGAAATGCATAAGATTAAGAATGTATTAGGATTCACCTTAAGACAGGAACCCTTATACATAGCATGTTATTCCGCTCTAGTTATATAAAGCGTTTTTATGTGGTGTTTTTGTCTTGCTATTGTGAATTGATTTTTGTTTTCTCGACCGGACTGATTTATGTGTGAACTTAACCTCTAGGTTAAAGTTTCATAATTGTCCGTATGTATGCATATGGAAAATTCGAACCATAAGGATAAATAGGAAATCATAAAATATCTTATCTCTTCTTTCTGTAAAATTTCTTACAAACTTATCCTTTCTTTTTGTAGACTTCTCATCCGTGTAATCTTTTGGTCATTAGCTTTTCTCAAAATCAAGCCTCATCAAGATTTGTAGTATAGTCTCCATTACCACTTCTAGTTTTACTAGAGATCACGCCATCAGTATAAAAATCAAGGCCGGGACCTTACCATGTTAGTAACCAACAAACTAACATAAGCTGCATTAGGTTAGTTAAATTGTAATATTTCCCGGTGATAATTTCTAACCATGCTTTAAAACCCATTTCATTGTTTTACCTAGAATATATGCCATGAATCTGAACTAGAACTAGAAGAGTCCTACGTTTTTGAAAAGAAGCTTTAGCATGGTCGTTAAAATGGAAACCACCAACAAATCTTTTTGAAAATTAGTTTTATTAGCAAATCGACAACATCATGACGTTCGCGTTAATAACTTTAAGAAGATGGAAGTAGCAAAGAATCATAACTTTACTGACTTCGTGGAAGTTTTGAAGTACTGACATTAGCAAGTGGTGCAAACGTTAAAAGAAACACGTCGCCGAACATCCCACTATAAAAGATAGTACTATCCGAATTGCACATTATTCTAGTTGTATTAAACCTCTTGTGCAGAAATACGTATGGTTAGGCTAGTAGAAGAAAAACCTTAGGTACCCCTCCCATATACTAAGTTGAATGCATATATAATTTTATTGTCTCGTTGAAATTTTATTGTAAACCTTTTGTATTATTTTCCGGGTTACTCTCGTAAATGTAAACCATTAGGTTAAAATTTACGATGTGCCAACCCTTATTTAATAAGAAAAATTTAATTAAGAAAATTTTAAGGAACGAAAAGTTGCCTTGTGAACTAATAGCTACTAATAACCAGCCATGAAACAACGTTTTAATGAATGAAACTTGCCTTATAAGCTAACCAGCAATTACTTAATCCATATATAGGCTATTCTCAAAATAATATTTTAATGAACGGAATGTTGCATTGTGACCTAGTTAACCCCTATCTAACCGTATCTCTCTCATTCCAACAATTTATCACACATTGTTGTAGGATGCCGGTAACAAGGACTATTAGCAAAATTATGCAAAGTGAGATCGCACAAAGTTCTCAACCACCAAAAGAATGATAATCGTACCCCAGTCCAACCAAATTCAACTAAAGCACTTCCCTTTCAACATAGCAATCATCATAACTCCCTACTTTCTCAAGGTTCGTAAAAAAACCACAACTAGAGTTAATTAGAAAGAATCAAATGCTGCTTTGTAAAGTGGATAACCTGTATCTAACCATTTTTTCCCAATTCCAACATCTTGTCGAACATCGTTTCAGTGTGCCTGCGACACAATCCATTAATACATCCACTGAAAGTAATGAGTAATAAATTTTTCAGCCTTTATAATCAACCTTCGGCTTTCCCCAAATAATTCTATTCGAGAAGCATCCTTTTATTCATCTCAAATATTTTAACATAATGTGTACCTCTCCTTAAATTAGCTTATTTTTGCTAATGATTCTCAGTATAAATTGCTAACACTTCTCATCTACTTCGCGAAACCTAACCAAGAAAAACGAATGCCAGAATCTCCAACCTTAGCACAAGTGCTCGCCGTAATTAAACAAAATCACTAAACAAATACTTTCTTTTCTCCACAACAGCAAGCAGCCAGCTTTTTGTTAAAACCAAACATCTAGTGCAATTCATTGCACCGATCACGTAGATTCACTGCACACGCGACAAAAGGGATCAATTCGACACTGCATCTGTTCCCCTAGTTTTTTCCTTCCCCTCTCCCTTGTCTTTCTTTCGAACAGGCCCGGTACAGAGTAGAGCGCAATTTTTCCTTCTCCTCTCCCTTGTCTAATTTCTATGCATTGGAAAATAATCTATCTTCAAATTTAATTCAAAATAGATTCAATTCTAAATGTTTTTTGCATATCTAGGTAGATTACTAACTTCTAAACACATAGAAACTGGTTTGACATGAATTGAATTCTTTTTGCAAAAGATACTCATATTTGAATATTCAATACATTGGAAACAACTTACTTTAGAAAATGATGTAAATCAAGTCAAAATCTAAATAATTTTGCGTATTTAGGTTCATGAGGATTTAAGGTTTCTAACAAGATTGGTTTCATTCAAATTGGAGTTCATTTGCAAAAATTCTATGTATGGCACATTTTAGATCCCTTTCTTTAAATTCCAATTCAAAATTTAAACAGAGTTCATTTTTGAAATATTTTTGTATATTCTGAATCTACATGATTTATCATGAATTTATAAATTTACTTTATTTCATTTGGAGCCGAAATGCAAAAGTTATAAGCAAATGAATATGCTCGGTTTAGGAAAATGCTGAAAATTGAAAATATACCAAAATAGGAAAGTGCACTTTTGCATCAAAAACACGCTTTCCTTTTTGGGTTTACGCTGGGCTGAGGCACCGACGGGCTGGGCCCAGATCGTAGCGAGAGTGTTGAGCGCAAGCGACCGACGCGCGGGCCCACGAGTTGAGCAGCGCGAGTGGCTGACGACGGGGCCCGCTCGGCAGCGACTGGCGTGGCGCAAGCGGATGACACAAGGGTCCCGCCTGTCGGCAACCCGAAGTAGGGGAGGTGGCACCGAGGCTCGCCGCCGACGAAGGAAGACCGGAGCCGACGAATCGGTTCCACGGCGAGCATATGGACGTCTGTGCGCATGTAGTGGAGGTGCTGGTTTGGCTGGTGGTGGCCGGGTTCAGCCTACCACCGTGTGGGGGCGGTGGTGGCCATGGCTTGCCGGCGGCGGAGCATAAACTCAAGTTTTCTCCGCTCATTTTCACCGGGATGAGAATCAGTGGGTTATATAGATTTCGTTTTGCTACTTTTCCAAAAGAATGAATAGAGGAAATGGCTCTCACCGTGCGGGGGCGGCAGCGCAGAAGGGCACTCGATGCGGCGGTTCACCGGAAAGGATGAGCTTCAATTGAAGGTGGGGAAGGGTGCTAGGTGTTATGAGGAAGCTTTAGGTCAAATGGTTTGAGTGGTGGTTCACCGGAGAGGTCAATCGAGGTTCTCCCCCTTTTCATTGGTTTCACCGGAGGGAAAGAGATGAAGCGATTTTTAGTGGTATCTTGGCTGTGGGTAAAGCTGAGAGGAGTATGGTATGCCAAGTGAAGCTTGTGGCGCTTTATATAGACGATGAGGTCGGTTCGGCACAGTGTTTGAATGGGAGACAGAAAATGGAGGCTCAGTCGGAATGGCGCGTGAGGCTTCTCAGCACTAGGGATTAGACCGAGGCTCTCGAGGTAATCGCGGCGTGGCGTGGAATGGCGATGCCTCGTAATAGACATGCGGCGGAAGGCGACAAGAAAGAAGGCGGTGCGGTTGTGCTTGTGCGCGTGAGAGAGAGACAGGTGGGGACAAGGCGGCAGGGAGGAAGTCGGCAATGCACAGCTGGGATCGCTGGGCCCACATGGCAGTGGAAGAAAAGGGCAGCTCTACTGAAGTTTCTGGACAACACGGGATAGATCCACCGATTTAAGCTATCAAACTGACTCAAGATTTTGTGAATATTTTCATATAGGTCGGCAAGATAAAGATAAGCATCCAGTAAAAGTTTTAGATAAAACCTCTTGGTAAAAATTTATTAAAATTCCGACAATTAGACTTTTATCATTTCTATCTGTTCTATTTTCTATTTAATTAATTACCAAAATGAGCTTATTATTTTATGAAACTTTTTGAGAAGATGTTAAAGGAAATAATTTATCTTATGTAAAATTTTCAGATTTATATATTTTATATTTAAATTATAGAAATTATGACATTCCTATTTTCAAAGTTATTTACTTTCTATTTTTGAATTATTAAAAGCTATAATATAAGTTTTAATTTTTGATCTTTTTAGAAGAGGTAGATAAGGATCTTATGTCGGCATGATAAAAATTTTGGCTCAGTAAAATCTCTGGAGATCTCGAAAGAAATCTAACAAGATCTGCATTGACTTATTCTCACGTGATTACACTTTGCTTTTATTCTATTTTAATTGTCTAGAATATCTCAACTGACCTGATTAGGGTTCTGGAGTGCTCTGATATTTTATTATTATTTTTGCAGATTTTTATTGCTTTTGTGTTTTTACCTTTTTACTTTTACCATTTTACCATTTCAATATATATGACTTTTATTTTAGAACAAAAACTCAACGAAAATCAATAATTTAGAAAACTCATCAAATTCAAATTCAAATTAAAGATCACATCTAAAATTCATTTTTATAGTTTGTTTGTTTTGGAAGAAATAGTTTTAATATTGCTATCCCTCTTTTCATAAGATTAAAATGTAAGAAAAGAGGAAAAGATATTGTTCTAAATCAAAATTTTGATTCCAATTGAAATTTTTATTCAATTCCATTTTTAAATTTCAAACTTTTCATTTTTCATATTTTTGAATTTTATGGGAAGTTACAAGAGGTGACACCTATACTCTACTTAAGTGTATGATCACTGTCACCCAAAAGTCTTGTCCACGGAGTATTAACCAGGTGGCCCTCACTCAAGCAAATATGAGCCACCTAGATGCACCGTACACACTTATGCAAGCAAGGGAGTTTCGATTCCATTCCGAACAACCATACCGGGATTGAAACCAACTCATCCATGCATAGCACTCGCCGTCCATCTTAGAATGTTTCATGAAACGGTAACGGAATTGTAAAGAGCATTTAATAAGAAGCTAAATAACAGTAAGTAAAGTTAGTATACATAATTTCATAGCCCTCCTTGGCTGTGAACAGTGAGTAAAAACAACCACCCTTGGCTATCAAGTTTTCCAACCCATTCCAACACCGGTTCCAAAAGTTTTCGCAAAAACAAAGACTATACTTGACATTATTTTCCCAAGTTGCTCATGACCACGAGCACGACTAATTAATTAGATTTTTTTTATCTCTGCAGAGAGTGTACACTTTACCCACATGACACATTCTAGCAATCAAATCAACCATGCCTCGTGATACTCATCGTACCCGATTTGCTAGACTGTGACGAAACCGTTTAACTAGCTAAAGCTTAGCCTTGCACCAGCGATAGTGATGTTAAAACCTTGCCATGGTCCGAAGATCTGAACCACGATGGTTCCCCATCGGGAACTCTCCACGTGACAAGGTATACACCGTTGTATTGGAATGCTTGGGCCCCAACACCTCAGTGAAGGGAGCACCTACGAGCAACACCATTACGGGTATGCCCTTACTACTTCGGCCTACCAAAATGCAAGGTTAAACTTCAACTAATCTAGTGAGTTTAGGCTATCCCAAACTAGCATATGTGGTTGTACCAAGTTACTTAGGTGATAGCATCAAGTTCGGTCCTTAATTGACCCGGGCGAGAATCTCCCCCTATCCACGCGTGAGGCCCTTTTCACACCCAAGTTTAAGTAATAACTCGCCCGTGTCTAAACCATAAGTTTTGAGTTGGATTTTTACCAAATTACACAGAAACCATACATCGGTTCCGCACATTTAGACAAAATTGCTCAAGCTAGTTTGAAATGTGTCCCATCATTTAAAAGTCGTTCTAGTGAGCATGTCTAAGCAAGTGCGTAAGGTATTTCGCAAGTATTACCCAAGTGATACTAAGTAATGTCTACACCAATACTAGGTTACAATGACAGGTAATCAGATGACAAAGTAAAGAAAATGCATACAATTGGAATTAGCTACCATCACCCACGATATAGTAAGTTTAAAACATACACGTATGCATATAGTTTGATAAAACAACATAATTTCGTAAATATGGGATCAAAATGGTCAAAGGAGGGTGCTTGCCTGGTTGTTCTTCATCGGGGTTGTAATCGGGATCGTAGTCGGGGTCGTATTAATTGATTCCAAAACGTCGTCGTCTACGCATCCAATAATAAGAACCGAGACAAAATAAAATAACATCATATCAAATGGGGAAAAAGAAATCAGATGGAAATACCAAATTAAAACTTACCAAGAGAAACATGGTGATTTTGAGTTCTTAAATTATCTCTTGCATAACAATTTCGTTAGTACTTAATGTATATAAGGCTCTTTGCTTGAATGTGTTACTTTCACTTGTTGATTACAAAAGCTATAGCAGCGGCGATCGCAGAGCTGGGCTCGCCGGTCTTGCTCGGTTTTTGCCAAAAGTTGTGCACGCTCGAGAATTCCAGAGCAAAGGAGCAAGGGCGAGCAAGAGCTAACAGAGCAACGGCCAGCTCTTAGGTAGCCGTGGCGGAGTGAGCAAGGGCGGAGAGCTCGAAGCAGCAGGGCACAGCATGGGCGTAGCCAGGTCGAAAGTCACGTGGCACGCGCGCTCTACCGAGTTCTCGCGTGTCCAAGCTGTCACGTTCAGAGCATGGGGAGAGAGAGGAGGGGGCTGGGGTGCGTGGTGACTGGCTAGTGGGGACAGCAGTCGGTAAACCCCCACTAGCAGAGCGATCAACTAGGCATAACATCGAGCAGGTCGTGTGCGTTCTGTAGCTCCCCCATAAAGATAGTGTTAGGTTTAGTAGTTAGAGTCATTTAAAGATGGTCTTAGAGAACTCAATTAATTCTGTAGAAATTTGTCTGTAGTTTCCATTTTTCTTAGTTTCACCCAGTTCCCTACTATGGTTTTTAAATGAAAAATCCCCAACTTTGGCTAGTTTTCAAGCTACTTTACAATTTCTGAGGCACCTAAATGATGAGCAAAAATTCTGGAAAATTTATATTTGTAAATGTTTTGAGTCCTAATATTTTATAAAATTATTTTCTATAGTATGTTGCTTGATGTTTTTGATGAGTTTCTTTGTTGTGTTAGTTTAGGTACTAAATTGTATAATTACAAAAAATAAGAATTCTGAAAATAAATGAGTAATTCCAGAGATAGTTTCAATTGAAGATCCAAATATGCATTAAAGACCATGACATACACTTTATTTAATTTCTCAGGTTTTGGGATGTTACAAACAGTCAGGCACCATATCCCGCCTACCAATGTGCAAAGTTAATCTAGATAACTTAATTAGTTCAAGGCTGTCCCATACTAGCCATAGTTCGATCCTTAATCCGATACGGACGATAATTCTCCCTACACTAAGTGCAAATCCATATGCACAACTGGCCATTGCCAATAATCACCGCATCAAAACCATAGTTTTATTTTGGGTTTTTAGTCAAAATACCAATAACCGACATCATATCATGACCAACCATTTTAACTTCTCGAGAAGCAATTTTGATTTGATCATCTACTTCGTTGCTAAGTAAGCATGGCAAAGCATGATTAATAATCGCATATACCCAAGTTGACATCATGTATTTTCTAACCCTTTTTCTATGGTTATCAAGGTTCACATGTCAATACTTATTAAGTAAGTTCAATGAAATAACAGGTATATCTACCAGTATCACAAAATAGCGAATTTACAGAAAATAAATGCATGCATGAAACAATTTGATCAACAAAATGAAAATTAAATACTGGGATAAATATGATTAAAGGGGGTGCTTGCCTTGCTTAATCGTTGTGTACGACAAAGTCGCGATCGAAGTTGACGTTGTTGACGACGGAGGTAGTGACGTCGGGTTCTACACGTCGTTCAATGGAAACATAGCAAACAATGAACTTCAATAAGGGTAAAAAGAAATCAGATAGAAAACCAAAGATAGATTCACAACAGAAAACTGGTGTGGTTTAGGGTTAAGGTTGTATGATTTTATGTACTTGTGTTTTGGTTGATTATATATATATATATTTACATATTTATACATTGTTAGTAACTTTTAGGTTACGCAATGATATGGTTCCTTATATAGATTATCTATTCTTATTTTATGAATTCAAGAGGTTAAAATCATTTGGGTTAATAGGATTAAGAAATTAAATATTATGCAATAGGTTATGAATGAATAGTACTTAATCCTTAATTGATTTTGCATATGAAGTAGTTTCGAATATGTTAGGTCTGTTAGATTTTAGGTCACTGGTTTTATTTTCATAGTTTTTGAGAAGATTTTGGTGATACAAATATCTTAATGATTGATTTCTTAATTAGTACTAACTTCATTTACTCATATTATGGATTTCAGAGATCATGATACTTAAAGTTATTTTGCTAACATGATTTATATGCAAAGCACGATGAAATGGGATTATTTCTTCATAATAGAGTAGTCTTTACTTTGGAGAGCATTCCTAAGCTGATTTTATAAATTTTAATATTTAGACAAGATGTTTTAATCTTTACTGAAATAGCTTATATGGTATTAAAGTTTACGTTATAAGGAATTAGATTAATAAGGTGTAGTGCATGATTTGTACTTAGCTCATGTGTTTTGCATGCAAGGAGATCCATACGTGTTGGGGTCTACGAAATAAGGCTACTGGCTAAATCTACATGGTTATACGATGATCCTAACATGTCTTTAGCGATCTAAAGGTTTCTTAAGCTCTACAATTACTTTATCTAAAGGTTTCTTAAGCTCTACTATTCACATAACATGTCTTTAGCGATCGTAACACTTAGGGCTAATGCTCTAGCAGGATATAGATGCAAAGCAAGTTGTAAATACAATATTTTTCCAAAATATGGTAGTCCATATACAAAAAAGTTTTTCTAAGCTGATCTTCCCAAAATTTGCATCTAGGCGAGATATCTTACGGGCTGCCGAAAAGGCTTAAGTGGGCATAAAGTTGACATTATGCGGAATCGGATTTCGTTTTAAGTTTGCATTTATACTAAACATGATTACTCATTCATTTTTTTATCATTAGTAGGGTACGACTGTAGAAATGTTTTAAAACTAGTTTCACATCATTTCGCTTTTATTCAAGATAGTTTACACATATACGAAAGATGAAGTCTTTATGAACTTAACTCAAATTAGACATTTTTGCCAACATGATCTTAACCTTAGGGATGTTTTGGGATTAGCCTTACATGATTCCAATCTTCAATTTAAGACATTTTGTTTATCTTTACGTTGTTTGCACTTGAATTCCTAGGTACATATATATACATATTATATGAAAGTGTGTTCCTATTAATTATAACTGATTGTGACCATTTTTGTACTATTAGGTATTCTTGACCTATTTTGGAATATTTGCATATATATACTATATTAGTTACTCTAGATTTGCATCTATCTACACATGTATGTATACTACTGCTATTTACTTAATATATACATATGCATTTATATACATTCTTTACACTTGGAGCCCATTCTATTCATGAAACAATTCAAGTCAAGTTTACCATTTTAACTATTTTGAGATATTCAGGAGTCTATATAAATATTAATCTTCTCATTTCAGGTTTCTTTTGCACAAATTATATATATATATATATATATATATTGAATATTTAATGCATTGGAACTTAACCTCTAGTAGAAAATGATTTAAACATAGATGAAATTCAAATATTTTTCTATATTTGGGTTGCTGGCAGCATGAAGATTGTAATAAAATTGATTTCCTCAAAATCTAAGTTTGTTTGTAAAATTTTTATATGTGGCCCATCTTTATGCTTTCTCTTTCAATTTAAAATGAAAACTTTACCAGAGCCATTTTTCAAAATGTTTGGGCATATTCTGAAAATACTTTTTTTAGATGAATTTATAATTTTATTTTACAAGAATTGGGTTAAAAACTTAAAATATATTACTGTTTGAAATATAGTCGGATTGAAAAGAAAAAAAATCCTTGGGACATAAAATTCGCTTTCTATTCATGAAAGCGCATTCAGGTGAATGAATGGTTTAACCTTGAGCTACTGAGACTGCGCCCCCACTGGGCAGCGATGCAAAACAGAGGAGCTCCAGGGTTCCTCATCACCGGTGATGGCGGGCCGGCCGGGCTCAGACGGGGCACGGCAAGCTAGGGGAGCCACCGGGGACTCACGGATGAGCTTAGGCAGGGCTGGCAGCGACCAAAAGTAGGCCGTCACCGCACCGGTGCGGCAGCCATGGCGGGGGTTAGCCGGGAAGCTGGTAGAGGTAAGGCTGGCCTTAGAGAAAGAGACGGGGAGCATAAAGAATACCAGAGCGTTCCATTTTGGCAGTAAATGAAGCTAGAAACTTACCGGGTACCTCCGCCACCGAACAGCCGGCGCTGGAGGAGGAGACCGCGGTGGCGGTGAGCTACAGGCGTGATGATCCAAAAATGAAGATTCAAATAAGGTCAGGGATGCCTCAGGATTCTCTCCGTCCAAGGGATTGGAAAAATTTCCACCGGATGCCTCGAATCTGTTTCTTTCCCCTTTGTTCAATGTTCTTCGGCTATGGTGGATTCGGTGGCTTTTGGTGATTTTCTTTGGTTTTCGGGGCTTCAGAGAGATGTAGGTGTGGCTGTGAATTTCTATTGACGGTTTGAGCATCTTAAATAAGCAATTGAGGTGATGGAGCTCTAGGTTCGGTCGGGGTGAGTAGCTCGGCGGTCAAGCTTGTGCGCGGGTTTCGCGGCAGGAATTGCAGCGACTCCGGAGGACTCGGCTGAATAGGGAATAATGAGGGAGCCAGGACATGGGCGCGGAGCGGCGACGAGATGGCCGAGCGGCGCGGCGTGATTGGCGCGAATTGATGGAGATGACGCAGCTACAGGAGCTCGAACACTGTTCAGGTTTCGGCGTCCGAAGGAAGGAGAAGGCCTGAGTTTCCCTGTCGTGTGGGTCTAAGCTGTGCACTGGCCCCACGCGTAAGTGAGGGAGGAAAGATTTTGAGAACTGGCAGTGAACTGCTATAGAGAAAGTGCACTGAATCGGCTACCATTCAAGTCATGAAAATTTGAAACATTTTCTGAGGAATGTTTAGATAATTATCTTCATACTGTAAAAATTTTGGGCACAAATACTTTGTGAATAATTTATAAAAATTCTGACAAGGTACAGTCCACAGATTTTAGTTATCCGTTTTTGAATTTTCTGGGAAGATATTTATTACCAAAAACAATTTCAAATTTTTTTAGGAGTTAATTTTACCTTCAGGGTTCTTCAGTAAAACTTTAAACTCTAAATATTGTTTATTTAATTTAATAAAATTCTGACATCATGATTCTTGGATTTTTAGCCCTTTTGTAATTGAATTTTTAAATATGTCAAACTTTTTATTAATTTATAATATTTTTATTATTGATGTATTTATCCATAAAAAATATAATTTAAAATTTTCAGATCAATAAAATGTTGTATAATTTTTATTTAAATCTGAACCTTTACTGTTAATAGTCAAAATCATTAATTGGGCTTCCATTTCATACTTAATTACTTTGATATGGCTTTTAAATTTTAGAATCAAGTCACCGGAAGGTTCCTGAGTTTAAATAAGATTTTTATTTATTTTATTGTTACAGCCTTTTGTTCTTTTCCTTTCTCTATTACTTGAGATTATTTAGAACGGATTTCTCCATTGAAGCAAAAAGCAAGAAAATCCAGAAAAGGGTAATGAAGTCCAGAAAAATTCAGATAAAGCATCATTAAATATAAGTAAATTTTAAGATTTAATTGCTCATTATATTTTGAGTTTTTCAATCAAGAGAGAATTAATACAATAAAAGATTTCTTAAGAACCAAAAATTTAAGGAAGTTTCACATTGGGCAAAATTTTAAGGTGAACTTATATTTCCAATTTATTTTTCATATTTTGTTTGATTTGCAGTTTCTATATAATAGTCATCCTTTTATTGAGGTTGGTCTTTCCAAAGATTGGAATAAAAGGCAATATTTTAATCATACTCATGATTTTAATTAAAAATTTTATTCAATTTAATTTTTAAAATTTTAGTTTTCATTTTCCTTATTTTGAAATTTTCAACATGTTACACTTAACTCGAGAGATTGGTGTGGACATTGAATATTTGACCCCTTCCTACACGACTAACATAAACCATGGATTTGTATGTCATCCATGTAAGGACCCATCCATATACAACGGAATGCCTCCATGTGACTACAGTACTAGTCCTATGAATAGTGGCTAGTACGCACATGTTTACAACATCAGTATCATATCCATACATTGATTTTATTACAACTTGAAATAAGATTTAATTATACAGAGTTCGTACATAATAAATTACAACACAGCGGAAATAACATTAAGAACCAAATGCCTTGTGATTCGCCCAACCTGACCCGCAGGAAACTGACAAGGTTACCCTAGAAGAAATCATTATCAAAATCCCTGTGTCCTGCCTGAAAGTACGAATCGTCGGGCATATCGCAACCTTCACCTTCTCAGGCATCGATTTAAGCAAGTTTGAGTACTTATGTACTCAGCAAGACTTGTAGTGTTTTACAAATACAGATATATATGTAGCATGCAGGTTTTATCAATGATAAGGCTCTACATTTATTTTGCATCGTCGTAAAAGAGTTGTAAGCATATGATTAAGATATATTGCAAACAAAATTTATAAAAACCGCTAAGATTTATATATCAAAGATTAAGTAACTGAATCCCATAACATAGTCTACCCAACTGTGAAGCCCAAACAATGTCGATCCCCGACATAAAATGACGGTTGCTAACCAGTTCCAAACCAAAACCAATTTTTAGAAAATACCAAAACTCGAACATTGAGATGACTTCACCAAGTGCCCATGACCGCATTGTTGTACACCTTTACCCACAAGAAATGATCAACCTCTTTTGCCATGCCAATAACACATTTTCTTTGGTGTATCGGTAAGGAGATCATAACATAACAGTTACTTTACCTAGACATGACATTGCACCAACCCGGTGACGAAGACCCTTACTATAGAGGCAGAAACACACACCCAAGACATGGATCCATTTATATCGTAGCCAAGGCAGTCAGACCTGCCCACACCATTTCTGCTCATAGCAAGGTGTACACCACTGCATTGGTATGTAGAAACCACTACAAACAGACCTAAACGGAATGCCTATGCTAACTCCAACCTTCCAAACTGCAAAGCCACACCTAAGTAACTTAATAGGTTAAGGCTGTCCCATACCAGCACTTGTGGTTGTACGAGTTTCTTGGATCTATAGCGTCTCATTGTTCGGTCCTTAATCCGACCCGGACGATACTTCTCCTTACACTACATGCAATTCCCTATGCACAACCGGCTATTATCAATAATCGCCCGTGTTAAAAACATAGTTTTGTTTTGAGTTTTTAACCAAATGCTAGAACCTTTAAAAGCCATATCCAACCTTTTTAAATTTTATGAACAACACGGTTCTTTTCTAAGCATGGCTAAGCAAAAGTATTGAGCTAACGGTTATACCCAAGATGAAATTATGTACTGCCTATTCTTATGCTAAGGTTGTGAAGGTTCGTATATCCATACTTATTAAGGAAATTCCATGAGCTTGCAGGTATAACTATGATTACTACCCAAAATAGCCATTTTATGGAGAATTACGCGCAAGCATAATAGTTTGACAAAAACAATATAGATAAATTGAATTAGTGGGTTCAACATAATCAAGGGGTGCTTGCCTTCTACTCATCGCCTGGAATGAAGTCGGGATCATCAACAAGATCGTCGTCGACACACTTAGGAACGTCGGAATCTACGCGTTGCATAACAGGAAATATATAACAATTAGCAGACTTCAGAAAGGGCAAAACCAAGATAGACAATAAAATAAATAGAATTTTACTACAAAGAACAGGAGGTTTCTTTTATAGATTATTTATTCTTGTTTTACAAATTCAAGAAGTAAAAATTATTTGAATTTGCAATATTATGATCATTATACTAGGATAGAATGATATCTTCTTTAACAGGATTCAGATGCAAAGCAACAATATATTAAGCTTTTAATCATTCAAAACCATACTATTAATATATATGTGTGTGTGCGTGTGAATGTATGCACTAATAATCATAAAATAAAGTCTACTTAACAATCAGTTTTAAAATAAGATTTTAAATACTTTTAAATATTTAGGACCCATACTGACATATAAGCTTATAAGAATAAACTTTATTCAAATTAAAATTAGTTTGCATAAGTTGTATTTATTTAACTATTTTATACATAGAAATTTCACTTTATTAGAAAATTATATAAAACATGGTGAAATGTAAATATTTTTGTATATTTGAGTTCCTCTCAGCATAAGGATCCTAACAAAAGTTATTTCATCTTATTTTGATTTGATTTGCAAAAACCATATATAGAGCATATTTTAGACCTACCATAAATTTTGAATCTTAAAAATCACACATTGCGTATTTCCAAAATATTTTTGCATATTCTGAAACTAAAAGATTTTATATGATTTTATAAATTTGTTTCATTTCATTTGGAGCTATGGTTCAAAAGCTATAGTCATTTGAATCAACTCGGTTTAAGAAAATAAACTAAAATTCAAAATATGCCTTCATTATTTCGAAAATGCCTTTCAGCTTTTGGCGCATGTGCCCATTTGAATCCCACTGCAGCCGCTGATGAGGTGGGGCCACCAGCCAGTGATTGCATAGACGCGAAGCCAGCAGCTGACAAAGGCAGCCCGCCTGTCAACCGCGCACTCATGTGAGCGTTTGACAGATGGGGTTCGTCAGTCAATGACAGAACACGTGCATGCAGAGCCGTTCACAACAACTGACTACTGGGCCAGCGGTTAGTGACACAAGATAGAGGACTTTCTGTTCTAGTGGACTTTCTGTTCCAGCTCACCGACGACTAACTATCATTGGAGGCACGGAATGGGTAGCACCATGAGCATCAGGAGATCATTGCGCATCTAATGGTGGTACTAATACAGCCGGAGGTGGCCAAGAAGTAGGTCACCACTGCGAGGGTGCGGCGGTCGCCATGGCCGATAGGTGGAAGCTTGCGTTCTCTGTGCATTTTCACCAACGAAGTGGCTTTTGAGCATCAGTGAGCAGATTGCGTTCCATTTTACCTAAAAGTACGGTCGGAAAATGGTCGAAGGAGACTACCCACAATCGCCGGTCGAAAGGAAGAAATGTGGAGTTGTGGCGATGCTGTAAGCAAAAAGGATTGGAAATGAACCTTGATCAGCACTTCTAGATACACTACGAAGCTTCGGGTTTAGTTGATTTTGGAAATTACTCACCGATCGCTCAAATACCTTTCTTCTCCTCTTTTGGGAATCTGGCGAAAATGGCAAAGAAAAGGAGTCTTTGGACTTGAGGTCTAGAGTCAGTGAATGGCTAAGAGATGGGGGCTCAATTGCGGCGCTCAACTGGTATATATAGACGATCAAGGCGGTCTCACCAGTATTTGAACGTGCGACAAAAAATGGCGGCGGTTCTGTGCTCGAGTGTGAGGTGGCGCAAATTTTTTGCCAACGCAAAGAGGTGCGGGAAGGCTGAGGCATGGCGTGGCAGCATTGAGCAGTTGCGGCGCAACTGATTCGATTAATCGGGAGAGATCAGAGAAAAGATCGGGAGTGAGAGGAGAGAACTAAGTTGGTTGCGGGAAGGAAAGAGGGAGGAAAGAAACGGGACTGACAGTGGGGTCGGGTTCCACCATGCAGCGTCTGAGAGGAGTGTTTCCATTCCCTGCCAGCGAACAGGGGCTGCACAGTACTCGGGCCCACTTGACAGAGGTAGAAAATGAGATAAGGAAAGAGTACTACTCTAGACAGCTCAAGAATCGCATTAAAGCGGCCATCAAATCACTACAAGATTTTTCAAAACTTTTTTACCAAGGTCTTCAGATAAGGCATATCCTCCGGATAAAATCTTTTACCGAAAAATTATAAACATTCTGACAACCTTGACTGGTCAAAAATCCTTTTAAGAATTTATTTTATTTGAGGACGAAATTAATGGCAAATATTTTTGAAACTTTTTTTCAGACTTTGATATGGGCTGAGAATGCTTTCATAAACATTTCAAATCAAAATCTTGCACATTTATTTTCTAAAAATTCTGACATGACAAATTCTAGATTTTCTAGATTTCTATTTTTGAATTTTAAATGGCATTAAATGATATTATTAATTTTTAATATTTTTACCAGAGGTAAATATTGTTTTGAGGATGACATGGTAAATTGTTTAGTTGAAGATAATATTCGAATATTTTTACTAAATTCTGACCATGCAATGTTTAAGAGTCAGAAGATGTCATTTCATTAATCAATTCATTATCCATTGCATTAAAATTTATTTGACAGGTTAATTGAGCCACCAGAGTCTTTAGAAAATTTTATATCAATTTTTCAAAATTCTACATTTACCTTTTTATCATTTTACCATTATCCATTCATTAATCCTATTATTTGATTTTTCATTCATGTCATAAATCCAAGAAATTCCAATAAAACCAATAATGCCAAATAAAATCTGAATTAATCACACTTAAATTCAAAATTATTTCTTTTCATTTTATTGCATTTTGCCGGGATGTTAAAATCCATACGTAACAGTTTTTTTTCTTTCCTTTTGCAATTAACGGCAACATAGTTCATCTTGAACATTTTCAGAAAACCTTTGAAGTAAATATTTATTAGGTTTAGGATCCCAAAAATATACAAATTTATATTAAATTAAAGATCTATATCATGTACAACAAAAATTTTCAATTACAAAAAAATAGCAAAATATAAATTAAAATAAAGACTCTACGGGAAGTACAACATGAAATTCATAATTTTAAAAGTAAACTACAATTTTATAGTCTACAAATCATTCTGTAAATTAACAAAATACATAATATTAAGAATAAAAATAAATTTACAAACCAAATTGTATATGGAATAAAAACTTAAATTTTAGATAAATAAGACTTCATGTGTCATGGCAATTTGATTTGTGTAAGAATTCCAAACCACAGTTCAAAATTTTTAAAATTTAGAGCAATTACTAGACATAATATTAAAAATTCAGTTTTACAATAATCATAAATCAAATTTAATGAAATTTAGAAATTTGATTTCTATACATATAAATTATGAAGTATAATTCTAAAAAGTTTACAATCTTTAAATACAAAAATGGATTTTAGGGCATTAATTGGTTTGAGGCTTCTCTACCTCTTGTTTTGTTTTTGGTTTTTGCCTTTTAGTATTTTAGTATGAATGTGAGATATACTTTCCTTTATTACAATATCAATTAATGATACATGTGTCACCTATTTTTTGTGTTAGTTGCGAGTAAAATGGAATCATCGAACTATAGATATAGTAATTAGTAATATATGAAGAAATTAAATTAGATTGAGAAAACATTGTGTCAACTATTTGTATATATAACATCTTAAGCCACCAACTTTTTCTTTCTTATTTAGTCATGCAAGCAAAGTAACTAGATTTTATGTCATCTCTGTCAATCATGCTCCGCTTTCTTCCGCATTGCATCAATACAAGTGTTATTGCATTGGTGCATATCAATTTGTCAATCCTGGGGCACTTTGTCCTTTATGGAACTTAAACATGTTCTCTGTCAATGGTGATTAAAGTTAAAGGTGAAATTAGATTATGCTTTAATATACTATCAATAAATTTTATGCTAAGTACCATTTTTATAATCTATGAATTTTTACTTAATTATTTCAGCTTTTGAGATGGAGACTAAATATTGTGTGTAAGAAGCTAGTCCCTACGAATGCACTGGTTGCAAAATAGTTAGTCTAGCACTTCAAACAAAACCCCAGGTTTTACGGTCATTGTTGCACGAAACCTAGATATTGTGGCTTGTGTCACTTAATCCAGGTATTAGGGTCATAACATTTCACAAAACCCCACCTCATTACAACCCTATTCGACGCCTCTGGCCACTTGACGGAGGATCTCGTATGCCACTACTTCCAGCACCTCATCTTCGTCGTGGCCGTAATACCTAAGGTTTTGTGAAATATTGTGACCAAATACCTAAATTAAGTGACTCAAACCATAATATCTAGGCTTTTATGTAACAACGTCCATAAAACCCAAGGTTTTATGGAATTTAGTAAATAATTTTATATGACAAGCACAGACATATCCTCCGAATTTGTCTTGAGATTGTTATGTGTTCCTTCTTGTTATGCTTATGTACCCTGTTCCTAACGTTAACATTGAGTTCGGTCTGTGCCCCGAACATTTTCTGTGTGTCTCCCCCGAGCATTAGATGCCTGCCAATTACCATAGCATCTATAGGCTCCATCCATGCGTGTTCCGATGACTGCACAAAGCATAGTGTAACAGTCTCAAAAATAAATTAAAAACAAAAAACAAAATTTAAAATTTAAATTTGGATTTTGGCCTTGAGTTGAATTTTCACTATTTATTACGTTTTTCTAGACTTTCGCCATTTAAAGAAAATCTTTTAATGGTTAAAAGTAGTGAATCCTTAATTCTAAATTTCAAAATCATTCATTCACAAATATATTCCTAATAATAGAAGGACCAAGAGCAACAATTCAATTCACAGATTAGTTCTAACTACATCACAGTCCTTTAAAAACCTGTTCGAAAATCCAAATCCCTAAGCCATGCTTGTCTCTTCTAATGCCTACCTTAGCAACCCGCAATTGAGCTCACGATCATATTATACAATTCACTTTCTCTGAGAAATAACAAGCACATACATAAGAATACATTCACACAAATTCAAGCATTGTGCATATACACTTATATACACCATATCAACACAAAACAGGTGATACTAATCGTCAGTAATGACAAACTCACATTCTTGTAAACATCCTAACACAATACTTACAAAGTCACATCATTGACATCATTGCATAACTGTATAATTATACATACATATGTACACATATGAATATACAGGAATATATATATATAGACACACACATACATATCCACTCAAGATCAGCACAACCATAACGTTCAATACATCCACACAATTAAATGTCCAACTAACATCAGCACTTAAGTATATCAAATCAAATTGATTCCATTCATGATATATTAAGGGAAATGATAAATTTACAAGTCTCAGCATCATTAACTTACATCAATACTCATACTTTAATCCATAAATTCAAAGCTTCATGTTCACACTCAATCCCAAATGGAAGTTATAATTTATAACAGTACCATATAAGTCCTTTTACAAACAGTTTCACTGCTTACATCTAGCATCTGACCACCTTTGCAACTGACCGAACCAATCTCCAGACCAGCCCCATCCCTCCAGCTGTAATCTCCCTGTCCATTCTACACACATGCCAAAGGGAAGAAAGCCATTTGCCGAGCTGCATGCATGCTAAGCATGCATGGCTACCACCACACCAGCTAGCCAACTGCCACCCCTTTTCTCCCTTAACATCCTAAAATTTTCTTAGATATAATTTTATTGGTTATTTGTGCATTTTATGTTTTTCTGAATTTATTGGATTTTTCTGGATTTATTTGAATTAACTTTAAATTAAGTATATCGGTCTTTTGCTGAAAACCATTTAAATTTATGCAAAGTTAAAATAAAGTTTGGCTAAAAATATTTTATTTTAGTTAAAAATGTCTCAAAGTATTTATGAGATTTTTCCTGGATTTTTCTCGGTATATTTATTGCCTAAAACTAATTAAAGGATTTTCCATAATTATTTTAAAAGAAAAATGCGACGGAAATCCAATAAACAGTATTGGGCCGGAGCCCAATACTGTGCGGCCCAATCTCTTTGTGTTGCCGGCCAAGAGCCCAGTTTCTAGAAGCACGATAGCCAGCCGTTGGATCAAAATGGATGGCCGTGATTTGAAGATGAGGACGGAAACCCTAGTGAGCCTTGACCGTCAGATCAAGATCGATCGGTGTCGTTTAAGTTGTGTCGATTTAGGAAAGGATAGATCGCGCCTGTTGGATTTGGAAAGGATGGATCGGATCGTATCGTCTCGAGAGTGATCTTGGCCGTTGTTAATAGATCGGGTGGCTGGGGGTCGTCGTGTTCGCGAAGGACTCGGAATCCGCCGCCGATACGCCTCTGTCGCCGGGTAGGATCTAGGTTTTCCTTTTGACCACGTTTGCCGTGGCTATAAAAGGGATGGATAGTCGCCCGAGGTTCGCCTTTGTGCGCCGCAGCTTTTGGTCGGAGCCGTTTCGCGAGAGCCACCGTAGAACGCGCCCAAGAGCTCGTCGGAGTAAGCCGAAGCCTCCGTCGTTGTTTTTCGCTAATTGCTCGCCATCCGTTGAGTCCCCGCCATCGCCGAGGCTGCCAGCTTGTTCGTCGTGTCGAGTCGCGTCGGTGGCGAGTGAAAACGTCGCCGGAGACTCTTCCTTCCGCCGTCGCTGTGGTCATTGTCCCCAAGTCTGGTGAAGGCCTCGCCGCCGTGCCGCCATCAGCGTTGAAGAGCTCAAGGACCGTCGGATCCACATCGTCCGCCCGAGATCAAGCCACGTCGCCGCTTCAACAGTTATCTACACCGGTAAGGTGAGCCGTTGGATGAACGATGATCGGTTGAAGAAGTGCCATGTCGCGTTAGATCCGTAGCCGTTCGACCTAGATCGTGCGGTGTAGATCGCACCGACGCCGTGACCAGTCGCGTGCCACCGTGTGTCAGGTGAGTCAGCCGAGGCGCAGTGCGCCGAGTCTATAGTGGACCGTGGCTAAACCGTGGACCGTGTCTATGCGCCATCGCTACGTGTCGGGCTGTCGTGATGCCACGCGTCCAATGACGTCAGCATGACATCATAATCGGGTTTTTCTTCAGAAAAATATTTCGGCCAAAATCCATTTCTGTGCTGACATCAGCATGACGTCATATATTCTATTTTTCAGTATAAAAATAATTCGCTTAATTCGGATTTTCTATTTTCTTTATTTTCAGAATTTATTCAAACTTTGAAAGGCTATAACTTTTGCATTTTAACTCGGATTTGAGTGATTCAAATTTCTAAAAATTTGTAAAATTGAGATCTACTTAATGGTGAATTTTACTTGATTTTTGGAGTTCATTTTATCTCTGTTTTAGTATTTTTTTACTTTTCTCTTTGGGTACGCGTAGACGTTGAATTGTGCGACGCTTCGGAGAAAGATCCGTCAACGCAAGATCAAGTTCCAGAACAAGACCAGAACCTATTCCAAGGCAAGTTGTGCTTTGATCATGTTGAACCCAGGCTTATACAAATGCTATATTGTTTTACTCTATCTCATAGTATTTCAAGTATACAATTGTTTCAATTTAAATTAGGATCTAGTTAATCTACCCATTTGATCTATATACCCTACCTTGTCACTTGTATGCCATGATCTAATTGTCACCCTAGGATGGTTAACTAATAATTGGTTAATACTGATAATCAACATGGGTTGGTTAGACCGTTGTAGTTTGCTTAGCTGTGCCACGTCATCATATGTACATGAATTATCAATGATTAATCTTGACTAATGGAATATGGAACAATGATGTGAACTTGTGTGTCATGTGAGGTCACACAATGAGATTGAGTTGTAGTGGCCAGTCATATCACGCAACGATATTGATTTGTTGATGTCACGTGGTGCTTGGTAATCAACTTGGGTGATAATCACTTAGATTGGGGCAAGTGACAAGGGGCGAGTATGCCAAGGTGGGCCCGATGGGCAGAGGGTATGTGGATGTCTTTCCTTGATCACTCTAAGGACTTAACCTTGCAAGCCTTTGACCTAAGTCAATCATGTAACCACATGTCTGGAATGGGACAGCCTAGCTGATTAATTTGTAAAGTCTAGATTTCGGTACTATTGAGGTGACTAGTGAGTTCCTGTATTTGGGGTAGACTCACATGGCGCAAGAGGGGGGGCCTGGATGTAGTAACCAGTCCCACCAGTGTTGAAACCTTAGCGAGCAGTATTGGGTCTAGGTGGAGCATTGTAAAGGCTTTGTTATAATCACTCGCCTTTGTGGTGTATGGTTGTATCGTGTGGGTAAAGTGCATAACCTCTGCAGAGTGTAAAACTGTTCGAATAGCCGTGCTCACGGAATTGAGCAATGCTCGGGAATTACAGTTAAGGGTTAGTTTAATTAAATGGAAAACTTGGTTGGGATGGCGGGATTGCCATGTGGAAGGTTGGAAACTTGACATAGGATTGGAATCTTGGTTTACTTGAAAAATGTTGAATCTATCTATACTGTTATTCGTTTCACAGTCTTTACAATCTATTTATTGTATTTGTTCGTAAATGCTGCTTTGTTGCAAAATAGCCATGCTAGCCTATCCTTTGGAATAAGCCTTGCATATAGCTATGTTTGAATTGCATTCTGTGCACAACTTGTTGAGTGCTTTATGTACTCACCCTTGCCAATAACAACATCACCAGTTGAGGAGTCTGCATCAATTCTAGAGGAGAAGTACCAGGAAGAGACGAATGTTTAGGGCGCAAGCCTTGTCAGTTGCCTGTGGTATATTGAGGGGTTGTTTACGTTTTCTTTCCGCTACAGTTTAATATGTTATTCAGCCTTGCTAGGCATTGTCATGTAAGTTGACCATAAGGTCATTCAACCAGTGTTATTTAATATACGATGTCTTTCATAATGTTTTCGTTGTGTATGATTGTGATATTTACCGATGTTGAGCCTGTGTGCACTAGCGTGATCCTGGACTAGTGCGGTATACATAGAGGGTCCGGATTTGCATATTCGGGTCCCGACATCCCCTTTGCCCATACCTCACGGCCAGATGGAAAGGGAGGAGGGCTGCATGCTCTCCAATTGCACTTTTAGCCCATAGATTTACCCAAACTCAACTCTGGTTTCACCCCATGTCGGTTCATTCTGTAGTATAAAAGAGAAACCATCATTTAAACCCTTGCCTACCGATCCCATTCACAAGTGCACTAACTGTACTCCTACCTGACCTGTGCTAAAGTCAAGAAGCAGTCATCGACCACCACTTGTCTTCCTCTTCTGCTCCTGCTACTCTCCATCTCTCCATCACTGCAGCCACAAAGGTACCACTCATTAGTTTGATACACTTTTCTCTTCCAGTCAATAAAAGCAAATGTTACTCATTCCGTTCAATTATGAATTAGTATTGCAAGTAAACCGAGCCTTCACTATGGACCAAACATACTTATATATTGTAACATCCCGAAAAATTCAAAAACAAATAAAATAATAATTTAAAATTTAAAAATGACTAAGATAAAAATTTGAATTTGAAATGTGACTTAATTTTGACTTTTCGCCTTTTCTAAACTTTGATTTAAGGAAAACTCAATTTCTTTATTGAACTTCTCTTTTTCCAAATAATGAAAATCAAAATCACAAAATAAATAATGTGAAAATGTGATTTACTTTTTGGATTTTCTAGCATTGTTTGGGTTTTTGCTCTATGCTTAAATTAGTGAATACTTAATTTTAAGTCTCAAAAATCAAAAAAATATAAAATCATTGACAGATACATCCCTATTAACAAAAAGGACCAAAAAGATATAATAATAATCTTGAATCCTATAAAAGCCCTACCCAAAACTAACGTCTTTAAATCATGTTTACCATCCTTATCACATCCTCAGCATACAACTTTATTAAGACATAGACAGATGGCGCTATTTCTTTTTCTAGAAATCACAAGCATATATAGGGATATATACAATATATGCACACACTTAGCTGAGTTCATAAATGATAAAATTTATTAGTCCAAAATCATTGGCTAAACAGAATGCCAACACATATGAACAATGCATAAGAAATTAAAATGCCACATCACAAGAAATTTCCTTATGAGATATCATACACACTTGAATTTCGAAAATAGCACACACAATCTCATTTCAATCAAAACAAATTTCACAATTTGCATGATCAACATTCAAGTTCAAATATCATTATTTAGGAGAATAATATACCCAGACCTACACATCCTAGTTACCCAACAAACAAAGACAGGAGACTTTAATACAAATATCAAAGTACATATTGGGGTTTATGCTCTCAAACCTTTTATACAAACTATAATCCCCATTCGATACAGTACAAATCATGTCTAAAGATTACAAAAGAAATGCACATCTAAACTCCATCCCTCTCCAAACTTACATCAGAAGTGCCCTTCTAATCACACTTCCACCCAAACCGACCTACAGTCTCACCTCCCCCAATTCTGCATCGCACCAACCAGCAGCACCCCTGTCCTTCCTTAGCCCTCAAATCACCAGCCAGCTGCCCATCCCTCTCCAGCTGTTGCCCATCCCTTTTTGCCATGCTTCTCAGCCAAATGGCAGAAGGGCATGCTACATGCTTGCCACCTGCAGTTAGCCCACAGTTTTCCAGCATTCAGACATCAGTTTTGAGCCCAAAACCACTAGTATCATTCACTCCTATGTCGGTTTCACCCTGCATAATAGCAGTGCAAATCACAGCAGTATAAAAAGAAAGTCAAATACAGAAACCAGAGACTCTGCCCTCACCCTCACCCAACAGCACAACCACTGTCTACATTCGATTGAAGACTAGAGACAAGCCCAAAAGGGAATAGGGGCCAGTGACAACCTCCTGCCTTCTTCGTCTCTTGCCAACCTTCGCTTCTTCATTTAATACAACAATAAGGTACCAAGCATTAGCCTATTATTTCTTTCAACATGATCCAGTTTAATTTAATACAAGTTACTTTACTGGTTTGAAACACATACACTACAACTTGGAAGGATTCATGATAAATCAAGGAAATGATAACATCTTACTGAATCTGGGATGATATACATCTAACAGAATGATTATAACTTAATCAACCCCACCCTATTTCTATGTCTTTCATCATAAGCATCGAATGCATGCACCACACTCTGTTTGAACATGAGAATATAGGCAGCAATCACACATTACTCACTAATCTGAGAATACATGATATCAGTGCAGACATATAAATAGAATCACTAAAACTTGTACATTTGATCTCAAGAAAATGCAACATGTAAACATATGCACTACTCTCTATCTAAAATACAAAAACAATAGCATTCATTCCAGTGCCTGAAATACATACACCTTTATTGGCCACATTGCACAAAAGGTCAAGTTATTGATCATGAACAAATGAATTCCATAACACACACCACAATCACTGCTTTTGGTAAGTATCAATGTGCTCTAATCACTAAGCTCCAATACAGGGGATCAAGCACACAGATAAAAATTTCAATAAGCATCATCCATCACATACAGATCCAATTTCAGCATGGTATAAAGGTACACATATCTACACATAGCATAAACATTGCAACTATATCTAAATACAATCTAAGCATACAAAATCGACAAATGTATGCATACAAACACACAACCTGAGCAGTGCCTTCCACTTGAAGAAACCTCATGCATACACATAAGTATGTCTTCTCATATACACATAGAAATTCAACAAATACATTGATTCTAATATTCACAATCTAAGCATTGAGTCTTGTATACTTAAATCACTGGGACTCACAGCACAATCATGAATGAAAATACATACGTATCAAGTTAGCAGTCAAGCATATCCATTCCAAAGCAATATTCCGATGATCATGGGTTTACCCACATAAAAGATCACAATGAAGATGAAGGACCGAGATGGCGAACAGAGGGGGGGGGGGGGTGAATGGTCGCAAATAAAATTTCCCCAAAATACTCCAACAAAAACCTCGACAAGATCGCTCAAAGGAAATCGTGAAAAACCTGAAAAACTAGACAACTATGTGTACCCCAAGCTTGCATGGATAAGTACCATAAAATATGTGGCGATTTTTGAGTCACAATACTGGTTGTCTAGTGTCCAAGATAAAGAGGAATCAATTCAAACTCTTGCTTTTAGAAAGGACATCAATTCAAATCACAAAAGTCACTTTCAGAAAAGCAAAAGCAGAATTTCCAGAACTTGTCCTCAATTTGCACAGGAGGTTGGTGGGTTTCTGCAGCTCACAAAATTTTGAGACTTTTTGTCCCTATGAGCATCATAGTCGTGAAGAACCCCACCAAATTTCTCCGAAAAACACCATACAGAAAAAACAGGAAAAATCTAAGAACACAGTCTGGTCAAGAACTTCGAGCAGAAAGTTTGGGGCTCGGTTTTCACCTCATGGCGCCCAAACGGTGCAACAAATGCACTCCAAAATTTTTCTTCAAGTGGATATCGGAGTTCCGCACCTCCTCCAACAAGAATCACTTGAAAAATATGTTTTTAGATTTTTATAGAAATCAAACACTGACTGCTGCGCGAAGAACAAGTTCTGAACAAAGTTGGAACTTGAAAGAAAAGATGTTCTCTACTCAATCCAAGAGTGCAAAAGAGATGTAAAACCATATGAACACACTCAAAACATCCAAGATCAGCAGCATTTAGAAGGAGGGGAGGCAAATCCAAATTACATGAAAGTAAATTGCGAGAATGTAATTGCGGGAAAGTAAATGCTGAATTTAAATTGCGTAAAGTAAAGACATAATGTAAATGCGCAAAATAAATTCAGAGGTGGATGGATAAAACATTCATTTCTGGAAGGAGAGGTTACAAAGCCTCACTTTCATGTGGTCAAAGCTCAAAGGAGCATTCACAAACCTCAAAACCTTCAAGGGAAGGAGGCTACCCCTCCACCCCTATTTATACTACTCTTGGGCCACCTACCACCCTTGGATGAGTCCCTCAACCTAGAGCACTCATCTAAGGGCTAGGATTAACCCACACACACAGCCATGCAAGGGCTAACCCAAAACCCACACACATACCGGGTTTTCTTGCACGGTTTTCAAAGCATACTACCTAGACCCGCTAACCTATCAACTAGACCTCAATCTGACGGCCCTCATTGATCCACACGGCATCTAGCTAGCATCAACTCCTTTCCTTGTCTTCTTAACTTGCCCGAACTCTATCTCCGATCATCTTTCGGCGATTTTCCAACCGTCTGGACCTCCGACGCTCCTCGCCTAGTCCCGGTCATCCTTCGCCTCACCATGACCTAGCACCGTCGTCCTGCAACCATCAAAAACAAGGAAACTCCTCACATAGCAATTGTTAGTGTTATGCCCTTGAGGCAATCATTTAGATGATTGTAACATGACTATGTTTATGAATAATAATATGATTATTGGTCCAATGAATGTATATCATTGTATTGATCAACAAGTATGTGACTTGATTATGAAGCTCTTTACTTAATGATGTAATTCGATAAATATCTCTGATCGGATATCATCGTATAGGACTACGATGAATAGATCAGCACATGTAGTGATCGATGATCATGCTTCATAGATCATGGGATATGGAGATATCATCTCTACATTGTGGACCATGTTGAAGAACATGGGTTAGATAGACCCGCTATGGGACATCGCGAGAATGTTTCATTCTTATGTGTCATCGCGTATCTCATACCTAGAAGATGTATGATCCTTAGACTGAGATTGTCATATTCCCTACATGTGTAATAGTTTTCCTTGGGGCTATCAAACACTACTTCCTAACCGGATAGTTATAAAGGTAGCTTTCATGTTTACTATGAAACGTGCAGAGGGAAGTGAGCAGTCAAGATGGAATTTGCCACTCCAATGAAACGGAGATATATGACAAGGCCACTCGTGTGATATGATTAAGAAAGTGCATGGCTATGCCGTGATTGAGGAGTCAATCACAACTTATTAATATATCACGGATACGAGAGATGGATTGAATCATCAAAGGATGACATGCTTCTCCCTTGAGATCAATCTTCATATACTTGGCAAAGGGATTATTACATGAGTTCTTTTGATAGGTTCTGCTCGATTTGATCACAGATGTTTGGGAGTTGGCATACTTTGCAAGAAGCCGCTACCAACTATTGGATTGAAAAGGAGTTTTCGAATCCATGTCCAAACGTATGTGAACTCGCAGGTCACACACTTAATGGGCTGGGACGCATTAATTTGGATTGATCCGTAATTAATGAACCTCGTGGGCTTAGCATGTCGGTGGGCCCCGGTTTAGGTTTCATCTCGTGGCTATATAAGGAGGGGAGGAGGGAGGCGCAGAGTGTGCTTTCCACGGTTTAGGTTTGATTCACTTGAAACCCTAGCCTCCTCCTCTCGCCGCCCTCGCCGAGCGACTAGGTGCTTGCACACCGACGCACGCGCTCCATCTCTCGGACGTGTGGACTATCGCGGTGACGCTGCCGCGATCGCGGCGTGGGAGGACGATCCACGGCGAGGCGAGGACGATCCACTACATCGACGCAACGATCGCGGCGAGGACGAACCACTACATCGACGCTGCGAAGGATTCCGCAATCGCGCCTAGTGGTAATCTTATCTATGATCCCTTCTTGCGAGTAGCTTTACGTTGCGCGGTAGTTTTTTTGTGCTAGCGTAGCATACCGCGCTTCCTTCAAAGCGGTATCGAGCCATCTCGTATAGTTTTGTGATCCGGATGTTGCACATATGATGTGAGGTTAGTAGATTGGATCTATTACATGTTCACCACCATGTGATGAATTGGTGACGGCAGCCATCGATGAGATCGATCGATTTAGGGTTTGAGGAAAGTGCAAACCGACTCAATCTTGATTTGGGTGAGTCCGCTCATGGTACGACGTTACCCTTACCGGCCGGGTTACCACCATCGTGGTTTCAAACGATCCATATGGGACCAAGCCAATCGATCGAGTTGGATTGGGTCAACTGCTGATCCATGGTAAGCGCAAACAGATTCAATATTGATTTGGGTGAGTTCGCTCATGGTACGACGCTGTTCTTTACCGGCCGGTTACCGCCATCGTGGTTTCTAAAACGATCCATATGGGATCATTGCGTGGCTCGCCTTCGATTTCTCAGCTAGGGCGCCGCCTCGACCCGCTCACGACCGCCAATGGGATTGGACAGCCAGGCGCGCCCTTGATTCTGCAGCGGCTTCCGCCCCTCGGACCGAGTCGAGGGTTGCTTTTGTTTAACTCTGCTTTTGCAGGAATTATGTGAAATAGTATGGCCTATGTGTATGTGATGCATGTAATTTCCACATGGCTCAAGGCCGTGTTAAGCCATAAGGCTATTTAAATTGTATAACGACTGCGTGTCGACTTGTGATGCTTCAAACCCTCATGTAAAATTCATTATCAAAAGTTGTAAGGAGTTGCATCCATAATGATGAAGACGATGGCTAGGTGAACAAATCAAGCAAGGTGGCTAGGTGAACAACCAAGCATGATGATGGAGATCTTAATGCTAAGGGCCATGCTATTTCACACTTATTTTGATTTTCTCGTGGATGTGTGTTTTATCCTTGCTATTTTCTTTATGCTCATTGCATGTGATGCTATGTTCATAGTAATCTTTGTTCATCCTTATAGTTAAAAATCTTAAATCAAATTGTCCATCCAATTGTTGCACCTATCAAGAATTTAGATCGTTATTGATATGACTGCCAAAGTAGTATATCAATGGCTATCTCAATAGATGATAGGGATGTGTTGGACACATCACGCATAACAATGGCGATTTAAACGAGCTATCAAAACGGTTTTGGGCTTGAGGACATAAGTGGTTGGGATTTGATTTCAGAATGAAGGAACCTATACAAGACAATTGGTGTCTAGGAAAACACACATGAGGCAGGTTTCTTAATTGGCACCCGAATACGGAAGTGCTCCTCCTCATGTGAGCCCTTGGGGCAGGCTGACTGGCCATGAGTCAAGTTGATGGAGGCATTCATTACTTGTTTTCATACTCAACAAACAAGAGTTACATATGATGTAATTAGCAAAGGTGTTGCTTACCTATGTCATTAAATTTCTAGCAGTGATGCCAAAGCTCACTAGTGTTTAATGAATATGGATCTTGAATACTCACTATGTGTCTATAAAAGGACATAAAATAGGAGTGTCTTTAATTAAAAGTTTAATAAAAGTTTTACATAAACATAGTGCTTAGAATCTTTGCATATTTTTTGTTGTAGTTCAATGGCACCTTCTCCTACTCCTCGCTACACTGGTTTTGCTTTGAGATCGGTTTTGGAAAGGGAAAACTGAATGGAACTAATTTTGTTGATTGGTATCGCAACCTGAGAATTGTTCTCAAGCATGAAAAGAAGGACTATGTTCTAGAGAATCCAATTCTGATGAACCAACCAAAATGTCGCCGCAATTTGAGGGTTGAATATGAAAAGCATGTTAATGCTTCAGAGAGGTCACCGTCTCATGCTAGTCACAATGGACTCGAGCCCAAAAGCAATATGAGGACCAGGATGCTTACAATATGATTGTGGGCTTGAAGGGCATGTTTGGGAATCAAGCAAGAGCTGAGAGGTATGGTATCTCAAAGCTTTTATTTGCTTGTAAGTCGGGTCAAGGCAATCCCGATCCTCATGTGATCAAGATGATTGGTTACATTGGGAGATTGAAAACTTGAGTTTCCCTTAGCCTCGGTTTGGCCACAGATGTTATTCTCCGTCTACGCCTCAGAGCTTTGAGCCATTCATTATGAATTTTCATATGAATAGCATGGAGAAGAGCCTAACCGAGCTACATGGGATGCTCAAGGCATGGAGGAAAGCATTAAGAAAAACCCAATCATGTGATGATGGTTCGAAAACAACCGCTTTCAAAAAGAGAAAGGCTAAGGTGGGGAACGGAAAGAGCAAGGGCAAGGGCAAGGGCAAGGCTCAAGATGAGATCGCGAGCCTCAAAACTAAGCTTCGTGCTTAAAGTTGGCCCTCAACCCGATACCCAATGCTTCTATTGCAAGAAATCGTGGCATTGGAAACGGAATCTGAAAAGTACCGCAGATAAGAAGAATGGAAATGTGGTTTCCACTTCAGTATTAATGTTATAGAAATTAATCTTGCTACTTCTTCACTCACTCATGGGTATATGATACCGGTTCGGTTGCTCACATTTGCAATTCGTTGCGGGCTGATAAAGAGTAGAGACTTGGCAAAAGGAGAAGTGGATCTTCGCGTGGGGAATAAAGCAAGAGTTGCTGGTCTTGCTGCTGGCACATACCCATTGCATTTGCCTTCGTGGATTAGTTTTAGAACTCAATAATTGTTATTTTGTTCCATCTTTGAGTAGAAACATTATTTCATCTTCTTGTTTGGAACATGAAGGTTATGATTTCGAATAAAGAACTTTGTTTGTTCAATATTTTTGAATGATATGTATTATGGTCGTTGCCCCATGGTGGATGGGTTGTACGCCCTGAACTCAAGAAAACCTGTCTATAATATTAATGTAAAAAGGCACCGCCTAATGATTTGAACCCTACCTTTTGTGGCATTGTCGCTAGGTCATATAAATGAGAAGCGCATGAAGAAGCTCCATGGTGATGGACTTCTAACCTCATTTGATTTTGAATCATTTGAAACATGTGAATCTTGTTTACTTGGCAAGATGACAAAAGCCCTTTCACAGTGTTTTAGTGAGAGAGTAAGTGAATTATTGGCCCTAGTACATACGGATGTATGTGGACCAATGAGCTCGATCGCTAGGGTGGGTTTCAGATTTTGTAACTTTTACCGATGACTTCAGAGATATGGATATATCTATTTAATGAGGCATAAATCAAACTTTTGAAAGGTTCAAAGAGTTTCGTAACGAAGTACAAAATCAACTTGGCAAAACAATAAAACACTTACGATCCGATCGTGGTGGCGAATACTTGAGCCAAGAGTTTGGTGATCATTTAAAGCAATGTGGAATCGCTCGCAACTTTCTCCGCCAGAACGCCTCAATGGAATGGTGTGTCCGAACGACGAATCGGACTTTATTAGATATGGTTCGGTCAATGATCACCAAACAGATCCGCCATTATCCTTTGGGGTTTCGCTCTAGAGACAAATGCGTTCACTTTGAATAGGGTCCCATCAAAACTGCTGAGAAGACGCCATATGAGATATGGATCGAGAAGACCCATGTTGTCATTTCTCAAGATATGGGGATGTGAGGCTTATGTAAAACGCTTACAATCGATAAACTCGCACCTAAATCGTAAAAATGCTTTTTGTGGGGTATCCTAAAGAAACAAAAGGATATTACTTTTACAAAAGAAACGAGAACAAAGTTTTGTTGCTCAAATGGTGTCTTTTGGAGAAAGAGTTTCTTTCAAAAGAAATCAAGAGGAGTGATGTGTATCTTGATGAAGTTCGAGAATCACATGAATATGTTCAAGCTACCTCAACCTTCACAAGATGTACAAAGTGTTGTACAACTGTGGAAGAGACTCCACCCACGTGGTCGGGAGGCCACGCCATGTACCTATTAGATATGGGAATGACATATTATTGTTGGACAATGATGAGCCCACGACTTATGAAGAAGCAATGATGGACCCAAACTCAAAAATGGCTTGAAGCCATGAGATCCAAATTCAATCCATGCATGACAATCAAGTTTGGAACTTGGTCGATTCACCGATGGTGTAAAACCATTGAGTGCAAATGGATTTTCAAGAAAAGATAGACGAGATGGAAATGTTCAGATCTATAAGGCACTACAGGCAAAGGGTTTCAAACAAGTTCAAGGAGTTGACTATGATGAAACTTTCTCACCGTAGCCATGCTCAAGTCCGTCCGGATCATTTTAGCTATTGTCGATATTTTGATTATGAAATATGGCAGATGGATGTCAAAACAGCCTTCCTTAATGGGAATCTTTCTGAGGATGTATACATGATACAACCTGAAGGCTTTGTTGATCCTAAATATGCTAAAAGGGTATGCAAGCTTCAAAGATCCATTTATGGGTTAAAGCAAGCATCTAGGAGTTGGAACATCTGCTTTGATGAAGTAGTCAAAGGTTTTGACTTTATCAAAATGAAGAAGAGCCTTGTGTTTACAAGAAGGCTAGTGGGAGCGCACTTGTATTTCTGATTTTGTATGTGGATGACATATTATTAATCGGGAATGACATTCCTATGCTTGAAGATGTTAAGACTTCATTGAAAAGGAGTTTCTCAATGAAGGACTTGGGAGAAGCATGCTATATCTTGGGCATAAAAATCTATAGAGATAGATCAAAAGGTTAATTGATTAAGTCAGAAACGACATTGACAAGATATTGAAAAGGTTCAATATGCATGAATCCAAGAGAGGTTTCATGCCAATGTCACATGGCATCGGGCCTCTGAAGAATCGGTGTCCTTCGACATCCGATGAGCGAGACAGATGAGCAAGATTCCATATGCTTCACCTATTGGGTCTATTATGTATGCCATGATCTGTATACGCCCAGATGTCTCATATGCTCTAAGTGTCACGAGCAGATACCAAGCGGATCCTCGTGATGGTCATTGGATAGCCGTAAAAATATCCTCAAGTACTTGAGAAGAACTAAGGGTATGTTCCTTGTTTTGAGGTGAGGAAGATCTGCTGCAAAGGGTTACACCGATGCAAGCTTCCAAACCGACAAAGATGATTTTCGATCGCAATCCGGTTTGTGTTTACACTTAATGGAGGAGCATGAAGTCGGAAGAGTTCCAAGCAAAACACGGTGGCCGACTCTACGATGTGAGCGGAGTACATTGCGGCTTCGAGGCCGCAAAGGAGGCTGTGTGGATTAAGAAGTTTATCACAGAGCTTGGTGTGGTCGCTAGTGTCTCTAGTCCAATGGACATCTATTGTGATAATAGTGGTGCCATTGCACAAGCAAAAGAGCCTAGATCACATCAAAGTCTAAACACATACTCCGCCGCTTTCACCTTATTCGCGAGATTGTGGATAGAGGTGACGCTGAATATGCAAAGTACATACGAAGCCAATGTGGCCGATCCGTTGACAAAGCCACCGCCACGTACCTAAGCATGAGGCGCACACAAGGTCTATTGGTATTAGATACTTAATTGATTGACTCAAGTGCAAGTGGGAGATTGTTAGTGTTATGCCCTTGAGGCAATCATTTAGATGATTGTAACATGACTATGTTTATGAATAATAATATGATTATTGGTCCAATGAATGTATATCATTGTATTGATCAACAAGTATGTGACTTGATTATGAAGCTCTTTACTTAATGATGTAATTCGATAAATATCTCTGATCGGATATCATCGTATAGGACTACGATGAATAGATCAGCACATGTAGTGATCGATGATCATGCTTCATAGATCATGGGATATGGAGATATCATCTCTACATTGTGGACCATGTTGAAGAACATGGGTTAGATAGACCCGCTATGGGACATCGCGAGAATGTTTCATTCTTATGTGTCATCGCTGTATCTCATACCTAGAAGATGTATGATCCTTAGACCTGAGATTGTCATATTCCCTACATGTGTAATAGTTTTCCTTGGGGCTATCAAACACTACTTCCTAACCGGATAGTTATAAAGGTAGCTTTCATGTTTACTATGAAACGTGCAGAGGGAAGTGAGCAATAAGATGGAATTTGCCACCCAATGAAACGGAGATATATGACAAGGCCACTCGTGTGATATGATTAAGAAAGTGCATGGCCATGCCGTGATTGAGGAGTCAATCACAACTTATTAATATATCACGGATACGAGAGATGGATTGAATCATCAAAGGATGACATGCTTCTCGCCTTGAGATCAATCTTCATATACTTGGCAAAGGGATTATTACATGAGTTCTTTTGATAGGTTCTGCTCGATTTGATCACAAGATGTTTGGGAGTTGGCATACTTTGCAAGAAGCCGCTACCAACTATTGGATTGAAAAGGAGTTTTCCAATCCATGTCCAAACGTATGTGAACCTGCAGGTCACACACTTAATGGGTGGGACGATTAATTTGGATTGATCCGTAATTAATGAACCTCGTGGGCTTAGCATGTCGGTGGGCCCCGGTTTAGGGTTTCATCTCGTGGCTATATAAGGAGGGAGGAGGAGGGCGCAGAGTGTGCTTTCCACGGTTTAGGTTTGATTCACTTGAAACCCTAGCCTCCTCCTCTCGCCGCCTCGCCGAGCGACTAGGTGCTTGCACACGACGCACGGCGCCATCTCCGGACGTGTGGACTATCGGTGACGCCGCTGCGATCAAGGGCGTGGGAGGACGATCCACCACGAGGCGAGGACGATCCACTACATCGACGCAACGATCGCGCGAGGACGAACCACTACATCGACGCCGCGAAGGATTCCGCAATCGCGCCCTAGTGGTAATCTTATCTATGATCCCTTTCTTGCGAGTAGCTTTTGCGCGGTAGTTTTTTTTGTGCTAGCGTAGCATACCGCGTTTCCCTTCAAGAATGCCCACAATGATGTGCAATAAACCATCCAACTCATCACTACCGCGTCCATACGACCAGATCGCCACTCTGGCAGAGACAACTCAAATTGCTTCATTTTGAAAATCAATCCAAATCAAACTCAAACTTGAGCACACCTTGCTAAAATAAAGTCAAATACTCATCACAAACATGGATGGACCTCCACATGGTCCTTCAATCTCCCCCTTGATGAGTATATTGACAAACCACACAAAAAGGCATAAATTTGAGTTTGAAGAAAATGAAGAAGAAAGCAATTTTTAGTTGTAAAGTCAAACTTGGTCCAAAGATAGAAATTAGAACCATGACCAAGTTGACGAAGAGGAATTTAGATTTTAGAGTTAAATTTAAGAAAGAGCAAGTTTTCAACAAAAACTCTAAAATCCAACTAAACATGTCAAATGTGATTATGAGATTATGATCCAATGAAGTAGTAGCATAGTTTTACAAAGATCATAATAACCAAATAAGCATTCACATTTTTATCTTTTAATGATGCCTTTTCTACGTTTTCTCCCCTTTTGGCAATATAGGCATCAATTTTTTTATGTATGCATGAAATGCAATCGAAAGAGCTTTGAAGATTATCCAATTGATCAAAATGGAAGGATATTACACCAAGCTTGTCAATTTGAAGATGACTAAACTAAGACATGTCCAAGTGCAAATCGAGCTTAGTTTTGAATATTTCATTTTTAGCAAGATTTGACAAGTGCAACACTTAGCTTTAGTTTCAAAAATAGAAGAATAGCCACTCTAAGGATCAAAAGGAAAACCTAGAGTTCAACCTACTCAACACTTTGGGGAATCTAGTAGAGCATACAAGGTCCTTCTGCTCATTTATCACTTAATGCAAATTTTGATTTATCATCATACAAGACATAGCGGGGTGCAAATGTTTGACATTATTTGCATTCTTTACCCACATATGTCTTTGTTTTTAATTTATTTGCATTTTTTTTTGACAACCAATTGACTCAAGCCGTATGCGACCATCTCAAGATGAACTCTTAAGAGGATGGTCTAGGTCAAACACGATGTATTCCAAGTTCATCCCAAGTGCAATGGGAAGCGGTCTTGTGAATGCAAGGTGTTGAGTCGTATGTGCACAAGAAGAGTCAATTTTGTTTAATTTTCATTTTTAGCACAATGATTCATGAGCAATTGAAGGACTCTAGTATGGATCAAACTAGTTTCACCCAAGTTGCTATAGGGACTCTAGAGAACTCCAAAATTTCTCAAATTATGGCACAAACCTCTAGAGAAGAAACCTAGCAAGTAAAAGCAACAAGTTTCATCAAGTTCTTTATTTAAGACTTTTTTCATTTTAAAGCTTAGCAAGTTAAATGAACTTGGACATATCTGAGCTAGTGATTTCCTCCATATGATGCAGGTGTATAGCATGAAGAAGAAATCAATTGCATAATAGACAAAGCTCATTAAATAGGAAATGCAGTCTATATGCAATGCACGAACAGATTCCCAAACTCCCCCTCAACAAATGAATCAATTTTAAGCTCAAATCTGGTTAAAGTTGAGTTATTATCAAGATTAGGCACAAAGAAAAACCGAATGAACTCAATAATAACCAGAAAAACAGAATGAGGAGAAGAAGTCGAAAACAAAGAAACTGGATGGCTATAGAGCATAGAAAGATATAAGAGACTCACTACGGCTTAGACTCGCTCTTATCTTCCCAGTGGTGACATAGGAAGCGACTCTAGATCCCAACTAAGGAGTGCACATGCACACTGCCTACCTGGAGGCCCAATACCTGCTAGACTTATAAGACTGTGAGGGAACTCAACCTAGAGAGAAGAGAGAACAGCTAATCACGCATGATAGCAACCTAAAGCACAAGATAAGAGGTCCATGGAAGGCATGCCAGAAGTCTAAGTGAGTGAACTCAACTCAAGAAAACAAGCCCAAAGTCACCCAAAAGAAATACAAAGAAAAGAAAAGCTGGAAGAAAACATATAATACATAATATACAAACCAGCTCCCCCTCACGAAAGGCCGTAAGGGCTCACGACTCCAAGCTCACTCCTCAAGGCAACAAATCTGGAGCTATCCAAAGGCTTGGTGAAGATATCGGCTAATTGAAGGTCACTCTCTATGAACTGAAGCGCGATATCTCCCTTCTCCACATGGTCTCTAAGGAAGTGATATCTAATATCAATGTGTTTGGTCCGGGAATGTTGCACTGGGTTTTTGCAATGCAAATAGCTGAAGTGTTGTCATAAAAAGTGGCACACTCTCTATCTCTAACCCATAGTCCCTAAGGTCGATCTCATCCAGAGCACTGCTACAAACAATCGGTGCGACAAACATACTCGGCCTCGGTGGGTATGCAACCCTGCATCGCTTCCTAGATGACCAAGAAACAAGAGAAGTGCCAATGAATTGGCAAGTGCCGAAGTGCTCTTCCTATCTATCCTCTGACCAAACAAAGTCGGCATCGAAAAAGGCTCTAAGAGATAAACAAGAAGAAGAAGAGTACCAAATACCATAATCAGTGGTAGCACGAAGGTACCTCAAGATGCGCTTGACCGCCTGGCGGTGAGAGGCGCGAGGAGAAGCTTGAAATCGAGCACACAGACACACAGCGAAATGTATATCCGGCCTCGAAGCAGTGAGGTACAAGAGGGAGCCGATCATGCTCCGAAACTCCTTTTGATCAGCAGGCTCACCATCCTCATCGGGCTCGAGGACAGCAGTGGTGGCCATAGGAGTCATCACCGGCTTCCCATCAGACATATCGAAGCATCTCAGGAGGTCACGGGTATACTTGCCTTGATGCAAGAAAGTACCTTTCCGAGTCTGCTTGATTTGGAAGCCAAGAAAGTAGCTCAACTCGCACATCATACTCATCTCAAACTCTGTGCTCATCACCTCAGAAAACTGAGACACAAGCGAATGAGATGAGCCACCAAAAATGATATCGTCCACATAAATCTGAACAAGAAGAAAATGAGACTCATGGTGTCTGATGAATAGAGTTTTGTCTACTATGCCTATTTTGAAGTCATGACTGAGAAGATAAGACTTGAGCCTCTCATACCATGCTCTGGGGGCCTGCTTGAGTCCATACAAAGCTTTGGAGAGCTTGTATACATGACTAGGAAACTTGGGGTTCTCGAATCCTGGAGGTTGTTTGACATAAACCTCTTCCTCAATATAGCCATTGAGGAATGCACTCTTGACATCCATTTGATAGAGCTTGAAGCCTTGGGATGCAGAGAATGCAAGCAGGATCCTAATAGCCTCTAGTCTAGCTACAGGGGCAAAGGTCTCCTCAAAGTCAAGACCCTCAACCTGAGAAAAGCCCTATGCATCTAGCCTAGCCTTGTTGCAAATGACAACCCCATCCTCACTCTGCTTGTTTTTGAACACCCACTTGGTCCCAGTGACATTATGACCAGATGGGGGCTCGACAAGCTGCCATACCTTGTTCCTCTCAAAGTTCTCAAGTTCCTCATGCATAACATTAATCCACGATTCATCGGATAATGCATGAGAAACATCCTTCGGCTCAAAGGAGGCAACGAAGGCAGAGTGGAGGCAGAAACTGGACAAACCTAATTTTGAGCGAGTGACCCGCTCAAACAGATCACCAATGATCTGATCAGGTGGATGAGCTTTCTGGATATGTCGGGAGGACCGAGCGAGTGGCCTCTACCTCATGCACGAAGAGGTAGGAGCAGAGCCACTCACCAAGGAGAGTCGAAGGCAAGAGTGGTCTCCCGAGGTGCGTAAATGGAAACATGAGGCACCTCAGGTGAAGAGGGGACTGGATCCGGTGGAACACCATCATCTCCATCATCCTCATCTTCTACAAAGATGGTCCTGGAGGGATAAGAAAAGCCTGAAACATCAGGTCTAGCTCCTGGGCTAGCCTCATCAAAGGTCACATCACAGGTCTCTATGATCCTATACGCATCAACACTCCAGACCCTATAGCTACGAGAAGAAGTCTAGTAACCTAGAAAGATACCATCAGAAGAGCGAGACTCAAACTTATCTAGGTTACGGACTTCAAGATAAAACACTTGCAAAAAATGCGAAAATGAGACACACCGGGCTTTCGCCCATACCTCAACTCAAAAGAAGTGCGATGCGGATGTGCTCTCAAAAACACGCGATTAGAAACATGGCAAGCGGTGGCTATAGCCTCATTAAAACTTCCTAGGAGTCTTGTGCTCGTCTAGCATCGTCTGGACATCTCAACCAAGGTCTGTTCTTCCTTTCCACTACGCCATTCTCACGAGGCGTAGGAGAGAAAGAACGATGCTCTAAACCGGACTCCACACGAAACTCTCAAAGTAGGAATTCTTGAACTCCGTGCTATTATCACTGCAGATAGCTCGTAATGCACACGGGAGCTCAATAGACAACCTCTTGACCAAACCCTGAAGTGAGAAAAGTCTCATCCTTGAGGCCATGAAGAATACCCAAGAGTATCTAGAAAAATCATCAACGATGACAAGAACATACCACTTCCTCCTCTCGATTGCACTCTAACTGGACCAACAGTGTCCATATGTAAAAGCTGTCCTGGTGCATCAGTCATCACTACGGTGACTGGAGGATGAGAAGAAGTAACCATCTTGCCATGTCGGCAAGGAGAGCAAACTAAGTCTTTGACCATCTTGAGTTTGGGCAAACCCCGAATGAGATCATGGCTGCTAACTCGGGTCAAATGATCAAAACCAATGTGACCAAGTCTCCTATGCCAGAAGGAGAGATCACGGGACTCAGAAGCAATCAAACATCGAAGAGAGTCTCCAGAAGAAGCAGAAAAATCAGCACGAAAGACTCTCCCAAATCTAGAAATCCTGCAAACTAACCCTCCTGATGAGTCAAGAATTCTACAGGCATTACTCTTGAAGCTTACCTCAAAAGAGTCATCGATAAGCTGAGAAACAGAGAGCAAATTGTATTGCAGCTTACTTACTAAGGCAACATCTTTAAGAAAGAAATTTTGGTTAATGCAGATGGTACCTTTAGCAATGACTCTACCTGAAGATGCATCTCCAAAAGTGATTAACTCATCACCGGAGGCTCGGACTAGGGAAGAGAATCAACGAGAATCTCCGGTCATATGACGAGAACAACCGGAGTCAACAATCCAAACATCGCCCTTCTCCATCCGACGAACCTGATCAAGACACAAGAGAAAGATGACTCGATCTTGGGATAGAGTGAAGACTTAGGAACCCAATCTTGAACCATACGACACCTCGTAGTACCGACCACGAAGAAGAAGGCGGACTCGAGTGTCTCTCTGACGCCAACTCGACACGATCGAGAGCAACTCGTAGATAATCTAGGAGTCAAAGCGGGTTGGCACGCCGTGGTGTAAAAGCCGGACTATCCCGATGAAGGCTGCTGGATCTCCTACCGAAAACACCTCACACCACGATATCTACCTCGATGGGAAAAGCGAGGAATATCAAGAGGACGGCGGAAAGACCGACTACGAACAGCTCCGGACTAAAACTCAAAGAACTAGCATGAAAACCAAGTCACGGACGCCCCAAAACAAAGCGACTCTCTAACTTTGTCTAGAAGCGGTGTGTGTCTTAGGAGCACTCAAAATGCTGGGATGATCCTGAATACCCTAAGAGCGACAACACGCTCACGCCGAGTGATCTTGGCGAGCTCAAGGCAAATCTACTAGGTGACCATCCTTCTTACAAAAGGTGCATGTGTACTTCGCCTTGCTAGAGGCGAAGCAATAGGAGTAACACCCTTACAGTCGAAGTCCTATGGACAACCCAGTGACCTAAACACGGTGGTACTCACTTTGGGAGCTACCATAATCTCACCACTCTTGGAGCCGTGCACAATGGTGGGAGGATGCGCCGGCGTGCTCAAGGGATCAAATCCTAGACCTTGATTGAATCTACTAATCTTGGATTGGTCTAGAATAAGATTGAGCTTCTTCTTACCTCCAACAAACTTCTCGAGAGTGCTCATAAGATACTGGCAATCTCGAAAGAAAGAGGCACAAGAAGAACAGGGGGAAGGAGAGGAAGAAGAAGAACCAGAAAGAGAAGATCTCTCAGCACGTGCTTTTTGTTCTCTTAGCACGGCTGCCTTAATCTTGAGGGCCTCACAATAAATGCAAGGAGCATCTCTAATCCTAAGGGTTTGGTCTTTTAACTTCTTCTTAAGCTCGATATGGATTTGATCCACATCATCCTTAATCCCAACACACAGCAAACAACCAGTTTTTGACTTAACTAGTAAGTCCTTAGCAAGTTGATCACACTTGACATTCAAAGCATCATTGTCAAGTTTTAGTTGCCTCTGACCCTCACATGAGTACTGGGTCCTTAGAAGCATGCAATTCAAGTTCATCATTTCTAGCGTAAAGCTTTCTAAGGTGTTCGCTCATGGCATCAATTTCGCAAGCAATTTAGGGCAATTAGCACATGATGGAGTGGAGTGAGCATGAAGAAAACTAGCCTTAACAGAATAGCATCAATGTAACTAGTGCTAGCATTCTTCAACCTAAGACCATCAAGTTCAGCAAGCACACTATCATGTATGGTCCTTAGGTTCTCCAACTCCACAAGAATAGCATCACACAAAGAGCAATCATCGTGACTCGGGAGGAGAAGATCTAAGTGAAGTTAACTCCCGAGTCAAGGTACCTACTTCCTTCTCAAGCTCAGTACACCTAGCTCTAGCTCTAGCATGAAATTTTTCTAATTTGCGAAAGCTTCGTTGAGTGGTCATAGGAGGTACCTCATCCGAGTTCTTTGTAGAGCTCGGAGTCGCTGATGTCGTTGGTGTCGGTCATGAAGCACATGCCGGAGAAGTCGTCGTCGCCCTTCTTCTCTTGCGGATCATCCTCGCCCTCGTCGCTCCATGTCTCCGTGTCGGAGAGGTTGATGTCGCCAAGCGCGGCGAGGACGCGGTGGAAGAGCTTCTTGTTCTTGAAGAAGTTGCGGTATTTCTTCTCGTGTGCCGGTTCACGAACTGGAGGCTTCTTGTTGCGGTTCTTGTCGGTGTAGTCGTTCTTGCCCGAACCGCCAACGTTGTTCTTGCCCTTCTCCAGCTTGGGACAGTTCGCCCGAATGTGGTTGGGGCCACCACACTCGAAGCAGGTGATCATGCCACCTCTCTTCCTCTCTCTCACCCTCTTGTATGCATGAGAAAACTTGCGAGCGAGAAGAGCAAGCTCATTTTCTAGAAATTTTTCCAGTTGGTCATCGCTTAGCTCGCAAAGGGCGGAAAGAGAGAAACCAATAGAAGGATCAGAAGAAGAAGATCCAATGGGATCGGTGACCAAAGCCATCGACTAAGATTTCGTCTTCCGAGAGACGACATCAATCTCATGAGTCTTGAGGCGGGAATAAAGCCCGTCAAGAGTCAGAGTCGATAAGTCGATGGTGTCCTTGATGGTGGTCACCTTCATCTCCCAAACCCGAGGGTCGAGTGCGGTCAAGAAATGCCGAGCATTGTCTGAGTCAGGGTATATGCAACCAACTGCTCGGAGGTCGCTCAAAATCTTTGTAAACCGACCAAAACACTCGTCGAGACTCTCACCAACGCGTTGATCAAATTTGTTGTACTCGCGCTTGAATTGGTGCTGCCTCACAGTCTTGATTTGAGTAGAGCCCTCATGGTAAGCATCGAGGGTTACCCAAATCTCGTGAGCGGAGCGAAGGTGAGAAATCTATCATACTCACGCGGCTAAGACCACTGTATGAGAATGTTCCTTGCCTTAGCATTCGCCTCAACGTCAACCATATTGATGGCCGTGACATTTTCATCAGCAGGAACCTCATACGGGAGTTTCACCTTCTGCCATATCAGGTAACCCTGTGCAGTGATGTATGACTCCATCCAGGACTTCCAAAAAGGAAAATCAACTCCATTAAAGATGAGAGGCTTGGTGGAATTTTTATCCGTCGCCATTGCTCTTGAGACCGGTCAAGATCTATGGAAGAGCAAAACCGGCTCTGATACCAATTGAAGGACTGAGATGGAGAACAGAGGGGGGTGAATGGTCGCAAATAAAATTTCCCCAAAATACTCCAACAAAAACCTCGACAAGATCGCTCAAAGGAAATAGTGAAAAACCTGAAAAACTAGACAACTATGTGTACCCCAAGCTTGCATGGATAAGTACCATAAAATATGTGGGGATTTTTGAGTCACAATAATGGTTGTCTAGTGTCCAAGATAAAGAGGAATCAATTCAAACTCTTGCTTTTAGAAAGGACATCAATTCAAATCACAAAAGTCACTTTCAGAAAAGCAAAAGCAGAATTTCCAGAACTTGTCCTCAATTTGCACAGGAGGTTGGTGGGTTTCTGCAGCTCACAAAATTTTAAGACTTTTTCTCCCTGTGAGCATTAGAGTCTTGAAGAAATCCACCAAATTTCCCCTCAAAAAGCTATACAGAAAAAACAGTAAAAATCTAAGAACACAGTCTGGTCAAGAACTTCGAGCAGAAAGTTTGGGGCTGGGTTTTCACCTCATGGCGCCCAAACAGTGAAACAAATGAACTCCAAAATATTTTTTCAAGTTTATATCATAGTTCCACACCTCCTCCAACAAGAATCACTTGAAAAAGATTTTTCTAGATTTTTATAGAAATCAAACACTGACTACTGCGCGAAGAACAAGTTCTGAACAAAGTTGGAACTTGAAAGAAAAGTTGTTCTCTACTCAATCCAAGAGTGCAAAAGAGATGTAAAACCATATGAACACACTCAAAACATCCAAGATCAGCAGCATTTAGAAGGAGGGGAGGCAAATCCAAATTACATGAAAGTAAATTGCGAGAATGTAATTGCGGGAAAGTAAATGCTGAATTTAAATTGCGTAATGTAAAGACATAATGTAAATGCGCAAAATAAATTCAGAGGTGGATGGATAAAACTTTCATTTCTGGAAGGAGAGGTTACAAAGCCTCACTTTCATGTGGGCAAAGCTCAAAGGAGCATTCACAAACCTCAAAACCTTCAAAGGAAGGAGGCTACCCCTCCACCCCTATTTATACTACTCTTGGGCCACCTACCACCCTTGGATGAGTCCTTCAACCCTAGAGCACTCATCTAAGGGCTAGGATTAACCCGCACACACAGCCATTCAAGGGCTAACCCAAAACCCACACACAAACCGGGTTTTCTTGCACGGTTTTCAAAGCATACTACCTAGACCCGCTAACCTATCAACTAGACCTCAATCCGACGGCCCTCATTGATCCACGCGGCATCTAGCTAGCATCATCTCCTTTCCTTGTCTTCTTGACATGCCCGGACTCCGTCTCCGATCATCTTCCAATGATCTCCCAACCGTCGGACCTTCGCGCCTCGCCTAGTCCCGGTCATCCTTCACCTCACCATGACCTAGCACCGTCGCCCTGCAACCATCAAAGACAAGGAAACTCCTCACATAGCAATGCCCACAATGATGTGCAATAAACCATCTAACTCATCACTACCGCGTCCATACAACCGGTACTGCCACTCCTGGCAGGGACAACTCAAATTGCTTCATTTTGAAAATCAATCCAAATCAAACTCAAACTTGAGCACACCTTGCTCAAATAAAGTCAAATACTCATCACAAACATGGATGAACCTCCACATGGTCCTTCAGAAGAACACAGCATACTTGTAAGGACCAAGTTGGCCTAGAGGGGGGGGGGTGAATAGGCAACATTAAAGAATTTTAAATTCTTTAAGAAAAACTTTTCTCAATAAAAAAATAGAAACGAAAGCAATTAGAATATAGATTCAGCACAACTTTGTTTAAGTAAGATTAAGAAGAGGAATTTCAAATGAAAAACAACACAAGACGAATAAACAAATATGAAACAATAACAGGGAGAACTCAAGGATTTTTCACGAGGTTGAGCTCAAACTCCCTCGTCCCGTTAGAGCACTTCTCCGTAGTATTGCTCATAAACACCAATCTCAATGGCTTTTGGTTTTCCACTATCTTGACTCTTTCACTACTCCAGTGAGGTGAGTCTCAACCTTCCACAGCAATGGTGGCCTTCCACAATCTCGATTGGATAGGTCGCACCAACAACTTCTTCAACCATCTAGGAACAACTAGTTCCAAGAGTAATAGACTATCCACAAGCCCTGTCTCTTGGTTCAGTAGCTAGATGCAAACTAGACTTAGCTTAGAGCAAGTACTCTAAAAATTCAGAATGAATGTTTGTGATTTTCTGAGTTGAAGCTCAAACTCTTTGATGAAAATGAAGCTCAGGAATTCTAAAGATCAAAGAGTTGTATAAGATTTGGAAGATGTCAACTATGTTCAGGATGTTAAAGATGTGAATGTGCAAAGCTCTCTTTTTTGTGAACCCAGGCATTCTATATATATAGGTCCTGTCAGAAATAACCGTTACACTTGCTATTTGCCCATTGGGGGTTGGTAGGATAGATGGGGTAGGTCAACTGCTACCGTTTTTATAAGAAATTTCAAGGTATATGCGTTAAGTCAAATTATACACTCACGCCGGACTGAAATTTTTGGTTCGGGGTACATAGGATTGGAGAGGCATAATTGTACTCAGAGTGACCTATTTGCGCCGGACCGAGAATATTGGTTCGTCGAACATGTACATTGTTTGAATTTGATATTAGTAAGACAATGCTTGCGTCGGACCGAAAAAGTTGGTCCGACGTATACATGGTTTTATTTCTTTTGAGTACCAGCAAATAACGTTTGCGCCGGACTGAAAAAGTTGGTCCGACGTGCATGGGAAAATGGCTGGTTTTATTAGAGTGAAATATGTTTGCGCCGGACCGAAAAAATTGGTCCGGCGTACACATATAATTCTGGTTTGCATCAAACTTCATATTTCTGGTTAAGATGTAAGCAAAATAATTCTTAACACAGACTAGAATTTATTTATGGTGAAAATATAACTTATGCCGGACTAAATTAAAGAAAGAATATAGATTGGTCCGATGAAAATAGTGTATATTTGGTTGAAAAGGAATTCTTAACGCCGGACTGAAAAAGTCGGTCCGGTGTACATGGAATACGCTCGGTGAAGAGAATTTTCAGCGCCGGACCGAAAATATCGGTCCGGCGTACATTGTGTACGTTCGGTTGGAATTTGAACTTAGGATCTTTGAGCGCCTAAATAGAATGAAGTTTGGTCATGAGAAAAATTGTTTTGGCTAAGAAGATAAAGCCCTGGATTTTTGAGTGAGAAATATGAAAAGTCCTATGCTCCAAGTAATCTTAGCGATTTTGCATATGAACCAAGATCATTTCTTATGTATAATCCCTCTTAATAGTACGGTGATTCTAGCTATATGGCTTGAATCAACTCCCAAGCCAAAACTAGAAAAATACCTTAGCCTTGATCATCAAATCTATCTATTGTCGGTTATCACTAAGTATTCTTTTTAGTCATCAACACTAAAACCTCTGTAATAAGCATAATTTACACAAATAGGGAGCCTAGATGCTCTCAATCTCCCCCTTTGTGGTGATTGATGACAATATCCTTGATATTTTGCTCGGAGCTATGAAAGAATTACTTTTTCTGCAGATAAAAGTTAGTCTGATAGAACAAATAGTAATATTGAAATGACTTAAGTATTTTATACTCCCCCTGAATGAATGCATGAGATGAAATTCAATTGAACACATGAAGCAATATCAGAATCATTCAGGATAAGTTTTTCAAATAGATTAAAAAAGCAACTCCATAAAGCAAAGTCCATAAAAAAACTTGAGTTTTCTTATAACAAACTCTCTATATAGCAAGCTTAGATTACTAAGATAGGAGGCTCTATAGAGAGAATAATTCTAATCTCAACCCCTTTTTAACTATGTTATTTGACGAGTACTCGTACCATGGGTACCCCAACGGCCCGGAGTAAGGAACGGGCCGCCCCAAGACCGACTCCGACCAAAGGCCCCACGGGGCCACGAAGGACGATCGACCCCGACCTAACGAGCTGCCCAAGCTCGTCCCGATCCGATAGGGCGTCAGACCCCAGGTGGACTCCCACGATCTCCGACCAAGTGAGGCGATCTCCGCCAAGGGCAAGTGTCGGGCCTCCGCCGGCCGTTAGCCACGTGCCCTACGGATCACGATAGCATAGGCGATTGTGCGGGTAGGTGGCTCCTTCCCGAGTGGTAAGGAGATCGACAAAGTCAAGCTCGATCTCATCGTCCAAGCAGCGCCGCGGCATGAGGCGTGCTCCTCCCGAGACACAGCGTCGGCGCTGACGAGCTTCTGAGAGGCAGTGCACTATTTCCCGTTAAGCGGCAAGCACTGCTGCTCGGTGAGTTCACCTACAGCGTGGGAGGAAGCGAGCTGTCCAAATGACAAGGCGAAGGACCAGAGCTCCTAGCATAAGATCACCTCGCCCTTTCCTCTCCCAACTTCCCATGTTAACCTGCCCCCTCCGGCTATATAAAGGGAGGAAGGATCCTCTGGGAGGGGTGACGGACTCCTAGCTCTCGATCTTCACGAATAGGCTTTCTTGCTCTCACGTTTTTGATCTCTCAGCTCCCGCTTGTAAAAACAGTGCAGTCATCTACACCCGCGGCAATATAAGCACCACCACACGAACTGGAGTAGGGACGTTCGGCCCGAACCAGTATATGTCTTGGACTCCTGAGTCTAACCATTCAAGGAGAGGGAGCGCGCGACCCCTTAGTGTCGACTTTTGTAGTCGGCAATAAATTCATGGGGTAGGCGCTAGATCTCAAACTCGAAGGTCACACAAGACAAGGGGTTTAGGCAGTTCGAGCTCTCGCGGAGGAGATAATACCCTAGTCACGTGTCTTTGGGATTATGCGAGATCTCTTGGATCTAAGATTGCTCAAAGTGCAATATGCTCAGGCGATATGAGGTGTGCTATGCTCTATGGCTTGATCGCTCTATGCTTGGATGATCGGATCCCTATGTTGTTGCCCGCCTCTCCCTTATATAGCGGGGTGGGGCGGCTTACGAGTCTGATCGGTTTGGAGATTCGATCGGTTACAAGACTCGATCGATTAATAGGATAAAGTTTACATCTTTATCTACCTATTAACGACTTCGGATTACAACCGTATCTATCATATCTAAATATAAGTTCAACCTCCTTTAGGATATGTCCCCTTGCGCGCGGCCGGGGCTGGCAGCAGAGGAGTATCTTACAGGCCTCCCTCTTGGGCTGTCATGAGGTACACAGGTTCTTATTTTCCACGGTAGCCCCAGAGTCCTTTGCGATCGAGTTGCCGCCTTCTGGTTGCAGCCAAGCGAGTCATGCTTCACGTCAGTGCTTCGAGTTCTTGATCGACTTCGACTAGTTTTACTTTACGATCGAGTGCCTGTTGTAGGCAAAGAGATCGTGAAAGACTCAATAGAGCTCCAGCGTTAATCTTTGGAGTGGTTCCTAGCCCCATTATTGGAATTATGGCGATCGGCTCATCTTGGGATATCTTTGTATCCCAAGCGATATCTGAAGTCAAAAGCGCTTTTCCGCTCAAAGCGAAATTCAGCACGCTCCTTTAAATTCATTAAATGCTTGAAGTTCTTGATGTAAATCGTTGAAGCGTTGGTTCACACACGTCGCATCAAATTTAGTAGCCACGAAATCATGTATATGCGAGAACTTAGGCAATGTAAAAACAATTCACTCGGATGTGATGTCAGTGGTGTATATATAATTTTAGAGTTTTTACTCTTTTTCTTATTGATTTTGAATTCATCAAGTGGTTTGACTCTTTTTGTTTAAGCACTCTGCCCGACTAATCTAGCCCCCGAGCGTTGGGAGTCGGCTCACGGCTCTTTTTCCCAGGCACGTGTTTTGGGTGAATAAAGTTCGCCGTTCATGGGGTCAGAGCTTCACAACTCGAAGTTATCGCACTCGGATTCACTTGCAATCGTTAAGTAAAAGAAGAAAAATACAACTCAGAAAAAGATGTGCGCATGCGCACACTATTAGGTGTAGCCCCCGACTTACTGCTTAGTTGTGGGTCAACTAAGTAGCAAGTTAGGAAAGTCAACAATTTTATTTATAATAACATAATTGAGTAAAAAACGACTTAGCTGCTTTATGCTCCATATGTTGCCGATGATCATGCCATCTTTACTCACGGCGCAGGCGAAGGCTTGTAGATGAGCTGTAGGCGGCGCTCAGGGCGCAGGCGTGGCTCGTGGTCATGCGAAGGTGGCGATCGAAGCGCGGCGTGGCTCGTGGCGTCTGCGAAGGTGGCGTTGAGCGCGGCGTAGGCTCGTGGTCGTCTTGAAGGTGGCGCTCGAAGCGCGGCGTGGCTCGTGGCGTCGAAAAGAGACACTCGAAGCGCGGCGTAGGCTCGTGGCCGTCGAAGGTGGCGCTCGAGGCACTGAGCGTAGCTTCGTGGCGTGCAGCCTCGTGGGAACGCGGCGTGGCTCGTGGCGTCTTAGAAGGCGCTTCGAAGCGCGGCGTAGGCTCGTGGCGTCTGAAAGGTGGCGCTTCGAAGCGCGGCGTAGCTCGTGGCGTCTTAAAGCCTGCGTGGGGCGCGAGTGCGCTTCACCTCTGGCTTTCCTAATTTTCTTGAATGCGGCGCCGTCACCATGGCCTTGATGCAGGCCACGATCGGGGCCATCGGGCTTTCTAATGCAATCGCCGGGTCGGTTTGTCGAAGCGTCTTGGAAGCGACGGCGTTACGCATTGGCGTGTGGAAGGCGGTTTGATCTCCCAACCTAGTTTGCGGGATGTCCTCGCGGACATTGCGGGCGCGAATCAAGCGATCGCTTTGCACCTCCTTACCCTTACGAAGCGATCTTCCCGCGGCTTCTTGTTCTTCTTGTTGGCGTTGGAGATCGGTCTTACGCTCTTCTATCGCGAAGACGCCATGAAGATCGCAGCAATTCCTCACGGCGCCGTGGTTTGCCAGTAAGTCAAAGTGACATACACGAAATGAGTCGGCTGATCTTTGCAGTTGGATCTGGTTCAAGTCTAAGCGGACAAGTTCTCTTGCAGCGCATCTGCGGCGAAGTCGGGCTCCCAAAGTTGAAGCTTGGCCGGAGATGAAGGTGGCGGTGATTCGCCGATCGCGCCATCAGTGCGTAGGAAAAGATTATAGCGCTTCCCCTACAGCGCATGCCTATCGACCTTTGTAGTTGGCAATAAATTTATGGGGTAGGCGCTAGATCTCAAACTCGAAGGTCACACAAGACAAGGGGTTTAGGCAGTTCGGGCTCTCGCGGAGAGATAATACCCTAGTCACGTGTCTTTGGGATTATCAGAATCTCTTGGATCTAAGATTGCTCAAAGTGCAATATGCTCAGGCAATATGAGGTGTGCTATGCTCTATGGCTTGATCGCTCTATGCTTGGATGATCGGATCCTATGTTGTTGCCCGCCCTCTCCCTTATATAGCGGGGTGGGGCGGCTACAGAGTCTGATCGGTTTGGAGATTCCGATCGGTTACAAGATTCGATCGATTAATAGGATAAAGTTTACATCTTTATCTACCCTATTAACAACTTTCGGTTACAACCGTATCTATCATATCTAAATATAAGTTCAACCTCCTTTAGGATATGTCCCCTTGCGCATGGCGTGGGCTGACGAGGAGTATCTTACAGGCCTCCCTCTTGGGCTTGTCATGAGGTACACAGGTTCTTATATTCCACACTTAGACTTAAAAATTCACTCGCCGGTGCTCGGAACGCCGACAGTTGGCGCGCCAGGTAGGGGTCTTTGAGCGTCCTCATCGTTATCTCCAGATTCCCATTCGCTTCCTTGATGGCTTCCTTCACCCGCGACGACATCTCCCATCAAGGAGCTGGATCCGCTTTGGCTCCCTCGACTTTGTCGCCACTTCGGCGGGAGAGCTCATGCTCGTCCCCGCCACCTTTCGAGACCAGGCATCTGCTGGGAACCTGGACTCTGTCTTCGACGATCTCGACAACCTCCGGCTCGAGGCTCCCATGCGAACCTCGAAGTCGGAACCCACCAAGCCCTGCGCCGTCTCTGGCAACGACACCTGTGAGCTCAGGTAGGTGACTATGTCACCCCCCGTGGGCTCGCACCTCGTGGCAATGGCCGGCTATATGCCGGCCTCCGTCTACGACTTCTTTGGAGGACTCCTCGGCCACGACTCGGCTCCGACATGGGCTCGTTGCGATGGGCGCACTCCCGCGAGTGCAACATGGCGGGTGTGGTCGACCGACCGCAACCCCGCGACTATGGGATGTTGAGCGCACCGTGCGCCCAAGCTATCGCGCTGAGCTCCAACAACGGCGAGGAACTAGAGGCGAAGAATAAGCTCGACAAACTCGGGCCGACTGGAGCAAAGTCGGCAGAGCCTCGATCGTGCTGGCGCCAGCGCAGGCGTGCGCGTCGGTACATCACCGGTGGCGGAGGAATCAGACAACCCTCCATTCTTCCCCGCAAGCCAAAGCGTGGCGCGGCTCAATCTTTGCTCGCGGCATTCCCGAGCCGGACGACCTGGAGGCCAAGGCAATGTACCAGAACCTCCGGGGGCTGGTCGAACGCGCTGCCGTGCAACACATGCAGGGCTCCAGCTCCCACCACTCGGGCGCCTCTTCTAGCCGCCCGAGCCATATCGCCGCTCAGAACCGGCTGGGTCCGGCAAAGACGGCGACACAGCGCCAACGGCCCCAGGCCTCGCACACCCCGGTGCGCCAGCGCCTCGGCAATGACTACGATGTCCGCACCACCATCGAAGCGTGGAAAAAGCGGCGGACGAAGCGGCCCGGTCACGGGTCATAGACAGCGGTCGCCGCGACGATCGCAGCCCGAGCCTCGATGGTCCAGGACCACGGGCCTTCTGTTAGGGGATCCGTTACGCGGATTTCCCTGCCAGGTTCAGGGCACCGATCAACATAGCCAAGTACACTGGGACGACGAACCCGAACGTCGGGTGGAAGATTACCGGCTTGCATGTAGGGGGGGAGCTACGGATGACCTCTTCATCATCAATACCTCCCCATCTACCTTGCGGACTCGGCTCGAGCTGGCTCAGTATTTGCCACGAGCGATCGGGAACTAGGCCAGCAGAAGAGCCTCTTCGTCCGGAAACTTCGAGGCACTTACAAGCGCCGGAAACTCTGGGACTGAAGAGTCGCAAGCGGCGGCCGGAGACTCTTCGGGACTACATCCGGCGCTTCTCCTGACAATGCAATGAGCTTCCCTACATCTCTTACGCCAATGTTGTCGGGGCGTTCATCTACAGTACCTCCTGCAAGGCCTTGGTGCACAAGCTGGGCTGCGTCAAGCCCAGAACCACCAAGGAGCTCTTGGACATCGCCACCAACCACGCCTTTGGCGAAGAGGCTGTGGGGGCCATCTTCGAGAGAAGAAAGGCCAAGCAAGAGCCCAGCGCTCAAGTCGGGTCCCCTTCCGACCGATCCGACAAGCGGAAGCGGCAAGGGAAGCAAGGCCGAGAAGGCCGCGAGTCCGGCATCGACTACCCGCCAAGCGAAAGCGCGACGGTGTCCCGGACCACATCGAAAAGCTGATGGATAGCCCGTGTCCGAACCACGGGTTCCCCGTCAAGCACAAATACCGGGACTGCGAAGTCCTGAGGCACTTCCTCTTCGACACCCCCACAACGTCGGGAAAGGAAAAAAGCAAGACCCGGCACCACAGTAGAGAAAGAGAGGGCCAGCGAGTTCCCGAACCCGCGGCGGCTGATGATCTTTGGCGGACCGGCATGCTCACGCGACAAGCGTCGACTCAAGCTCGCCTTCGCGAGTCCACGGGCAACTCCCGCCATCCCCAATACCTTCGTTGGTGGAATCTCCGATCACCTTGACGAACCGACCACCCGACCACATTCCACGGCCCGGAGATATCCGCGGTGGTCGACCCCATCGTGGGGACAAAGCACTGACTAAGGTGCTCATGGGCCAGCGGCGGCGGTCTCAACATCTGTATGTTGAGGCGGCTTAGCGCCATGGGGGTCCCCACTCGAGCCTCCGGCAGGAGCAAGCGCCTTTCCACAGCGTCATCTCGGGCCATGAGCCCACCCACTGGGCAGGTCGACCTACCGTAACTTTTGGGGCCGGACAACTTCGCGTGAAACCCTCACTTTTGAGGTTGTGGATTTTCCCAGCTCCTACCACGCCATCACGGGAGGCGTGCTCGCCAAGTTCATGGCGATTCCCAGCTACACCTACCTCAAGTGAAGATGCGGACCACGGGAGTAATCACCGTGGCCTCATCCCTTCAGCTTGCCTACAACTGCGAGCGAAGCAGTTGTGAGTTGGCATCGGCGGTCATCGCCTCAGCCGAACTCGCGAACCTCGGGGGGAAACCTCCGAGTCCGCCCCTGACTCCGGCAAGTCAGGGTCAGGGTTCTTGAAGTCCGCTGAGGACACGAAGGAGGTTGCGGTCGATCCCGAAGATCCGGCCAAAACCATGCGGGTTGGAGCTGCGCTCCCTGCCAAATAGGAAAGCGCGCTCGTCGACTTCCTCCATGCCAACCGAGACATCTTTGCATGGAGGTCATCCGATATGCCAGGAATCCCAAGGGAGGTCGCCGAGCACTCCTTAAACATCTGACCAGGCTCAAGGCGGTCGCCGCGCCTCTGCCGCCGGCGAGGAAAAGCGCGGTCATAGGGGAAGAGATCGCCAAGCTTTTGGCGCGGGGTTAAGTAAAAAATCGCCACCCAGTGGTTGGCTAACCTTTTTCTTGTAAAAAAGAAAAATGGGCAATGGAGAATGTGTGTCGACTACGAGCCTGAACAAGGCGTACCCCAAAGACCCGTTCCCTTTGCCCCGCATCGACCAAGTCGTTGATTCCACCACGGGGTGCGAATCCTTGTCCTTCTTGGACGCTTACTCAGGCTATCACCAGATAGCAGTGAAGGAGTCCGACCAGCTCGCGACCTCCTTCATCACTCTGTTTGGCTCGTTCTGTTACGTGACGATGCCATTTGGTCTAAAAAACGCGGGCGCTACATACCAGCGATGTATGCAAACATGCTTCGATGACCAGATAGGCCGTAACATTGAGGTGTACGTCGACGACATCGTTGTCAAAACTAGGAAGGCTGGTGACCTCATCTCTGACTTGGAGGAAACCTTTGTGAACCTCCGCCAGTACCGAATACGGCTCAACCCCGAGAAATGCGTCTTCGGGGTCCCCAAAGGAAAGCTACTCGGTTTCATCGTCTCCGAGCGTGGCATCGAAGCCAATCGGGAGAAGATCTCGGCGATCATGAAGATGGGCCCGGTTGGCAACCTGAAAGGGGTTCAAAAGCTAACTGGATGCCTTGCAGCCTTAAGTCGTTTCGTGTCTCGCCTCGGCGAGCGCGGAATGCCGTTCTACATGCTGCTCAAGAAGTCCAATCAATTCCGCTGGACCCAGGAGGCTCAGGAAGCCCTCACTTTGGTGAAGACTTTCGACCTCACCCGTCTTGAGTCGCCGGCACGGAAGAACCATTGCTCCTCTACATCGCCGCTACGACCCAAGTCCTCAGTGCGGCCCTCGTCGTAGAACGATCGGAAGAAGGCCATGTACTCAAGGTACAACAGCCTATCTACTTCATAAGTGAAGTCCTCTCCGAGTCCAAAGCTCGATACCCACAGGTGCAGAAACTGCTCTATGCGGTGCTCACCACAAAGAGGAAGTTGGTCCCGCCGCCCGGCCGGCATCCGTCCGCGTGGTGACCACGTCACCGCTTCGGCGAAATCGTCCACAACGCGGCCTCGGGAAGAATAGCCAAATGGGCGCTCGAGCTCAATGGCCACGACATATCGTACGTTCCCGGAAAGGCGATCAAGTCACGAGCCACGGCGACCGTGCGTCAGTGGACGAATCCCAATCGCCACGGTGCTTGAAGACCCGAGTATTGGACAATGTACTTGATGGGTCCTACACCAGAAGCGGCGTGGAGTGCGGGAGTCGTCATCGTCTCCCGCTTCGAACAAGCTCGATACTCCATTGAATTTGCTCTTGGCCGCGACCAACAACGTCGCCGATCACGAGCCCTAGTTAACGGTCTTGGATCATTGCCAACCTCGGTGCTCGTGACTCGTTCACGGAGACTCAAGCTTGTCGTCGACCAAGTCATGAAGGCCGCGAGCCCGAGGCGCCCGCATGGCAGCGTCTTGTCGAGAAGTGCGCAAGCTCGAGGAAAGGTTCAAAGGTTGAGCTTCACCATAGCTACGAGCGCTACAATGGTGAGGCCGATTACCTAGCAAACCTTGCCTTGGAAGAGTGCAGTACCACAGGATTTCGTTTGCGATCTTGACGACCTTTCGTCCAATTGGACTCGGCCACCGGCGGCGTAGTCCGGCTTTGTCGATGTGACCACTCGGGCCATGAGCGGTCGGATATGGAAATCGCCAGTCGGGCGCGGCGTCTTGATGACCGATCCGATTGGAGAAGCCCTTCGTCAACCGGCCGGTGATGGATCGCTCCCCACCGACTCGTAGAGGCACGGCACCTCGCTCGTCGGTGAAATCTTTTGTCTGATGGGAGAAGACCTCTCGAAAGAGTCCTCTGGAGTCCTCGAAATGCGTTCGGCCGACCAAGGAGGCACAACGCTTTCGATATCCATGGCGGTGTCTGTGGTCACCACGCCGCACCCCGGTCACTAGTAGGAAAAGCCTTCTGGCAAGGTTTCTACTGGCCAACCGCCATGTCCGACGTCGTGCAAATCGTTCGTACCTGCGAGGGATGCCAATTCTTCGCCCGGCAAACGCATCTTCCGGCGCAGGCCTTACAGACGATCCCCATCGCATGGCCATTCGCGGTCTGGGGACTCGATCTGGTCGGGCCCTTCAAAAAGGCGCTCAGGGGCTTTACCCACCTCCTTGTCGCGGTGGACAAGTTCACCAAGTGGATAGAGGCCAAGCCGATCACCAGCATCACATCGGCGCAGGCGGCCACCTTCTTCCGCGACATCGTTTTTCGGTTCGGTGTCCCGAACTCCATCATCACCGATAATGGCACGCAGTTCACGGGGAAGGAATTCCTCGAGTTCTGCGACGACTTCAGCATCTGCGTCGATTGGGCAGCCGTGGCTCATCCGCGGACCAACGGCCAGGTCGAGTGGGCAAACGGCATGATCCTCTAAGGGCTCAAGCCGCAAATCTTCAGTCGACTGAAGAAATTCGCGAGACGATGGGTGGTCGAGTTACCCTCCGTCCTCTGGAGCCTGCGGACTACACCAACCCGGGCGACCGGGTTTACACCATTCTTCATGGTGTTGCGTGTCGGGACCGGTTGCAAATCGAAACCCTCTGTATCTTTGCACTAGTCGAGGATCACGCTAGTACCTGTGGAAACATAGATGAAATACCATTCCATACAACGAATTAATTAAGAAGAAGCAAATTATTATTAAATAAAACAAGCGACCTTATGATCAATGTTTACACCATTGTGCCTTAAGGGCTTAGAAACAAATACTATTGCGGCGGAAAAGATAACTTGAACCATTCGACATGCCACGAGGCAATAAATGCGAGAGCGCCTTCCTAATCCACGTAGTCTTCATAGAATTCCTCTTCATAAGATTCATTATCTCCTTGACAAGCGATCAACAAGGGCATAAAGCCGTGAGTACAAAGGTACTCGACAAGCCGTAGGAATTGATGCAATATATTTATGCGGCTTGACAAGGATGGCTATATAGTTTATTTTGAGAAAGCAATAACTTGAATGGAAATACAATAAATAGATTGAAAGCATATTTATGAAAACATAAATAAATAGCGATAGATCAATGATAGACAACAAAACAACGGTGAACTCCCGTTCACATCCCAACAATTCCACATTCCACATTTTATGAAACACTCTATACCGTGTGAAATTCCGGGGCTTTGTCCATGACCAGCGACGGGACTATTGAATAGTTTTACACTCTGCGGGAGGTTGTACAACTTTACCCACAAGACATGAACATCTCTTTATGCAAGCGATACTAACACACTTCCTTTGGTGTGTCGAGAGATATCATGACAAAGCCTTTCAATGCAGTCTAAGCTCGATGCTTGCCCGCTAAGGTTTAGCCCATAAGGCCCCTCTTGCGCCATGTGAATCTACCCGTCCATCCGGAACCCACACCACCATTGGCGATACTCAAGACTAGACATTACAAATTAATCATCTAGGTCTGTCCCATTCCGGACATGTGGTAATGCGATTAGACCCAGTTCAATGGCGCACAAGATTAAGTCCTTAAGTTGTCTCGGGCAAGACATCCACATCCCAACATGCTAAAGCACCCCTTTCTTGCGATCACTTGCGAGAAAACAATTCGTTCAACCAAGACCAATGGCAAACCCGCCATGGTACAACAAATTTTACAAAGTGGCTAACGACCGCGATTCAATATCTCATTAAGTCAAGATTAACATCATTCAACATGTGACATGAATCCCAGCGTATATATAGCATGTCTAAGCATAGCTCGATAACCCAATGTTGGTATAATGATTATGTCCAACTAGTAATGTCCCAACCTAGGTTTAACAATGGATACATGGCATACAACGAATCAAGGTGGCATAATGTCAACTAGGCATACATCTACTCCCATTAAATAAACATTGATCACGTAAATAGCATGCAAGTGTATAAAATAAATTACTTTGCAAACATAGGATCAATATGATCAAAGGTTCGACTTGCCTTGCTGATCTAGTCTTTGAATCTTGGTCTTGAAGTCTTCGTTTGCTCCCTCGAATTAGCGTCTAGGAAAAAGCGATGAAACCAAATAAATACAAAACAGAGACTCAAACAAGCTCAAAACTGAAAATAAATGGCTCTGGAAGATAGATCTTGATTTTAGAAAATTTTAGAAACTTGAATCGCCTCAATCGGAGTTCGTATGGCGAGCGACCTCGAAAGATTAAATTCGAGAAAATACAGAAAATCGGAAAATCGAATTTTACGGATTTATTTTGTCTTGAAAAAGGATTTATTAGCGCCCCAGCGTCATCCGGCTCACGGTGGACAAGGTCCGGCGCGCTCGCCGATTCCACCGTCACACCCGGCGCCACGGTGCCCTGCGGCCAGCCCAGAAGCGACTCGGTAGCCTTGGCCAGCGCCATAGCGAGTGGCGTCGGCGGCCTGCAGTTTAGCGCATCTGGCGAAGAGCGGTCGGACGGCGAAGCGCGGCGACGATGTGGCGCGATCGAGCCATGCATCAGGTATTTGCGTCAGACCCAGGTGAGGTTGGCGAAGAAACGCAGAGTTTCTACGGAGGCAGGGAAGAAAAGCGAGGCGGCGGAGAGAGCGGATCGAGGCGCGGAAAAAAGCGGAGCAGGAGAGGGCAGCCTTGGGCAGCTCGGGAGACCAACGTGTGGCGGAGAACCGCGGCGAAAAAAAAACGGGAAGAGCTTGGATGGCGTACTCCGGCGAGCTCGTCGCGGGCGCGGCAGCGGCAACTCGAGCGTGAGTAGGGCAAAAGAAGCGTGCGAGGCGATCCTCGAGGCGCCGGCGCTTTAAATAGCAACCTCGGAGTGCGTGTCGACCACGGACTCCAAGGCGTCTGTGCCGAGGACTCGGCCCGGCTGGCGCGGTTAGGGTTTCTGCAGTGGCGGCAGCGTGGCGCATCGACCCTCCTGTGCCTTCCGTCGGGCAACCATGCGGCGCGGGTGGTAAAGCAGTGCGGCCAGGCCAGGCGGCGAGCGGCGGAGTGAAGCGGCAAGCGGCGAGCCCAGCAGGCGAGCGGCCGGAAGGAAGCGGGCACAGGCAGCGAGGTGAGACGCAGGCGGAAAGTTGGCGAGAGGCTTTGAAAATAAAATCCTTTTCCGATTTAAGAAAATCGAAATTCAAATAAAATTAAATAAATTCAAATAAATAGCAAATAAATTCAGAAAAATCCCCAAAAATCTGAAAAATTCCTTGGAGCACAAGGAACCCAACAAGCGAAATTCTTAAGTTTGATGAATAGTTTAGTCAAATTAAATCCTTTTATTATTTAGAAATTCAAATTAAGTGGAGTTATTTCAAGAAAATGCAAATTGATTATTTTTGAATTCAAACATTCCAAAACTTCAAATTTTGGGATATTACTGTTCGATCTTTGAAGCCGTCTTGCCGGCCAGCCACGGAATCTGAGCCCCGAGACTACAAGCCTTTGGCGAGTCACGAGGGCTCATCTCACAACAAGGCCTTGATCGACCCGGCTCGGCGAGGCGCGTGGCGTGGCCATTCTCGATCGGCCAAGTACCCGGCAAGCTCTCTGGCCTTCCCACAATGTCGGTCAGGGCGGTCCTTCAGCGTGGGCGACACAGTCTGCGCCGAGTTTAGACCAACAAAGACAGGCACAAGCTCTCGCCGCCGTGGGAAGGCCCCTTCATCGTCGTGGAGGTTCTCCAACCCGGCACCTTCCGACTCAAGGACACGGATGGCAACGTCATCTCCAACGCGTGGAACATAGAAAAGTTAAGGCGATTCTATCCCTAAAACTCTTCTTTGTCCCTCGCTCTTTTTTTACCCTTCTACCAAGTACCCGGTCGCCGCGCGGTGCTCGGGGGCCACCGTTCGGCACACCCGTGCGGGTCGTTTCCAGTCGGCGCGCTCACGCGGGTAGGTGACCCGACTGACCACGGGGGTCCTCCAGTAACCCTCTCGACCCGAGTACTACGGCCTACGCCCCAGCGGCTACGGTTGCTAAGTAGCGCTTTGCGGAAGAAGGAAGTGCCTACAGGCGATCCTTGGTGATTAGGAACACTCCTTTCCCAAGCGAGCACAGCCAGTTCACGCACTCACACGGGTCGGTGACCCGACCAACTCTGAGGTTCCTCTAAGCGGTAACCCTCTTGACCCAAGTGCTACCGCCTACGCCCCGGTGGCTACGGTTGCTAAGTAGGCGCTTTGCGGAAGAAGGAAGTGCCCACGGGGCGACCCTTGGTCGGTCGGGAACACTCTGTCCGAGCAAGTGCGCATAGATGCCGTAGCCAAGTTCTGTCTCTTCACGCTTCCCTTTTAAATGGTAGCATGCGACCTACGCTTGACCAACCCTCGCGGTTTCTAGAGCTCTGATCGCGGCGTTTATCACAACGAGGAAAGTACAAGAGGATTGGAATTTACCAACTTGATTTATTACATACTAATGTTTCTTACATGTAAAAGAAAGAATAATATGTTAAGTTTTCTAAATTTCCTCCTATTCTCGATGGAGGATGCTCTGGGGCGGTATCCGGTCAGCAATCACCCGGGCGTAAGGTTCGACTTGGAGCTCGAACCTATCGATCTCCTCCTCGATCCGATTCCGGCAATCCGGCTGCGGCCGTGGCGAGTTGATACCATCAAAATGAGAGATGGTGCGAGGCGAGTGCGGCGGGCTCAACCGCGATGCCCTCGCTCACCGAACTATTGACGTGCTCGGGCACGCGGGCTAACTCGGTGGCGAGCGAGCTCGGGCTCGGCACGGTTCCGAGCACTCGATCGCAAACATCCCGGCCGGCCTCTTGGATGGTCGTCAGCTCAGCGACCAGCTCAGCCCGATCTCCCTCCGCCAGCTGCTGCGACGTCAAAGCCACATCGCGTGCCACGACCGCCACGTCGCGCTCCTCCACCGCCGACCTCCGTGCCTCCTTGGCGTCGCTAAAGTTCTTCTGTAGTGCTGCAGACCAAAAACTGCGTCAAGCGAGCACACCTCGCGTGCCGCGATCGCGAAGTTGACTACAAGAGTTGGGTTACTTACGGTCGTGGAGTCCTTGAGGCGTGGGCTCCTCTGAGGTCGCTCTGCGGCACCTCCACGAAGCCATCTCGTTCGGCGGCGTCCTTTCGAGCAGCGCTTGTTCGACACCATACAGGCCGTCGCGCTTCGCCACGAGGCGAGATACTTCCGACCAGCGCGGTCTCCTCGTGGCGACAGCGGCATCCTTAGCGTTGTTGGATCTGCCGGGACGGACTCAAGCTCGGCTACCCTCGCCTTCAAGTTGGTTTGGCCAGGCGCACATCGTGCAGACCGGCGACTGGCTCGGCTCTGGCGGATCTTCCCGCCTCCTCCGCTCGCGAGCCGCGTGAGCCGTGTAGCTCGGGGCGCGGCGATCGCTCCTCCTCGTGTCGCCCTTTGGCCATCAAGCGCCGGGCTTCGGTGGTCCTTGAGCGAGCCCACAAGCGCTGTGAAACACGAGCGCCCGTTAAGTTCACTACAAAACTCATCAAAGGCGGCAAAGATGGGAGTTTGTTAGACTTACCACGCGAGATCGGGATGATTCCCGATGGCGTCTGGTACCTTCTTTGGAGAGTCGGCGAGCCAATCCTTGTGGATCTGGCCCTTCTCAGCCTCGAGCCCCCGAGCACTTTCCTGGAAAGACTCCCACTCCCACCTGCTTGTCGGGTGCGTCTGTCTGGGGAGGCGGCCTCATGGCGGATCGTCCCCGACCATGCCAACAAAGCACCTGGCGGCCGGCGGACCACCTGAAAGCGGCCGGCGACCTGTCCTTGGAGGTCATCGGCACCTCCCGCGCATCTCGGGGCGATCGCCCCGGCGCTGAGGCCACTCCCGCCGATGGGCCCCCAAGCGGCGGCGGCAGGATCACCTCCAAGAGCCGGACCGCGCAGGCCGGCGGCCTCCCTACCGGTGGCGGCGGGAGCTCTTTCGCGCCCCCCTCGATCTCCGAGCGAGGCCCCGACTCGCCAAGGGTCGTCAGACCTCCCCTGCACTCGGTCTCGGCCACCGGCGCCATGACTGATGTCGGCTCCGCCGGCGACTCAGGCGCCGCCCGTGGTGCCTCGACCCACTGTCGCTCGGCCAGCGGCGCCGCCCCGCCGACTCTGCGGACGGCAGCCTCCGGGGCTCGATCGGGCGCTCTGCGCTCTCTGTTGCCCGTGTAAGACACTGTACACAGCAGTCGGTCAAAGCTACTCGGACTACTCTACTAAAATGCGACTCGGGGGCGGGAGAGTACCGGCAGCGGCGGGTGTGGAGCAACCGCGCCCCTCTTGGCAAACCTCCTCGCGGGCCGAATCGCCCCTCTGCTTCCCAGGATACCTCTGCTGGCGTGGCGGCGGCGGTGTCGCTGTGAGCACCCTCGTCTGGATCGCCGCGGATCGGCGGCACGAGTCCAGCCAGCGTTATGGGTCATCACGCCACCACTGCTCGGAGGTTGACCCCGGTGAGTCGATTCAACGACGGTCGTGTCGGAGACCTCCTCGCCACGCGCAGCCCTCGCCGCGCGCTCTTTCTTCTTCTCCCTCCTCCTCTCCTCCTTCCGCCTTTTGCGCGCGGATTCACTGCTGCAGTCCGCCTGACCCGCGACCCTCGGCTCCTTCTCCCGTGCCGCGCCCGGGGAGACCATCCACGGCGAGCCCCTGGAAATCACGGAGATACTAGTCAGGCCAAGTGCGAAGGGCCGAAAAGGAAAAAGAGGAAGGAAGAGATGCCTTTCGGGTTACAGTCCGGTGGGTGCTTGAGCGGCTCGGGGTGGCGCCGCGCGCCTCGGAGTCTTGCCACCGTAGCAGCGGACACGAGCCTCCACCTCCGACGTGGAAATCTCTGGTCTCGCCATCCTCATGGGATCAGACTCGCCCTCATATTGGAACATTAGGCGGATCCTTTCCATAAGGGGTTGCACGCTCACCTTCATGAACGCGTGTACGACAACGTCGCCGGTCAGACCTCGCTCCCGCTGGGCCTTGATCCGGTCGATGATCTCAGTCACCTTGTTCCTCTCCTTTCGTTCGGCGCCCCAAGTCCACTGGGGCCCCGCCTCGGGAAGACGGCTGGTGAAGACCGGGGCACTTCCTCCCAGGTCCCGAACATAGAACCACTCGAAGTGCATTTTGTTTGGCGGCCAGCGACTTCACGTCAATGTGATCGATCTTGCGGCGCTCTGCGGTGGAAGGCCACACCGCCCATGGGCGCAGAGGCATCCGTCGGCTTGTCCTTCCTTAGCCGAGCATGAAAGAAATGCCTCCAAAGCGCCCAATGGGGATTGATCCCCAGGAAAGCCTCGCACAGCGTGATAAAGACTGCTATATGGAGCACACCGTTGGGGTTGAGATGGTGCACCTCCGCCTCGTAATATCTGACAGACCCTCGAACAAATGGGTGCGTGATGGCGAAACCCGCTCGAAGAATGAGGTGGGCACCACTATTTCGTCGTCCCCCGGTGAAGGGACGACGACCCCCGTCGGCACATTCCACTTGGAGACATCCCACGGGGGGAGGAACCCCTTCTTCTCGGGCCAAGCGGCTAGGCGGCGAGCACTCTGGCCACGACATCTCCAAGGCAAAAGGACGAAAAGATGAGAGAAGGGGAAGGTGGGGATCTCTCTTCTCCGGCTCCCTCGCTCTGGTTTTCTCTTGTCGCAGGCAAAGACAGGAAGGCGAGGAAAGCAAAGGCAAGTGACCTGCACAAGCGTCCCCGCGCCGGATTTATAGGAGCCGAACAGGCGCTGAGCCGAGCAGGCACTAGTCGAATAGACACCTCCTCGGGTGAAGCATCGCGCGCCCTCGGCTGCCACACCAGGCCCCTGGTAACTGCAATGATTTGCAATTCCTCTCGATGCATCTAAGTCTGATAGGACTCCAAGAGTGCAAAGACACCGTTTTCGAGTAGCGCACCCTATGGCCTCTGCCTTGGGCCGGTCGCTGCTCGAGATGCGTCTGAGAGGCCCGGCCCCAGGCATTGTGGCCCCAAAGTGGCAAGAGCTCGATAGCTCGCGCCGGGGCCCGATCAAAGCTGCGAGCTCCAAGGCCACGATCCACCAAGTGGACTCATGCGCCCAGTGAAAAATTGAGCAAGGCGAGGACAAGGCGAGCCCCTAGTGGGCCTCTAGTTGGGTCGTGAGCGACCCAGTGCCTTAACTCATGTACGAGACCATACTTCCACGCTCTCCGCGGAACCCGCCGATGGGTGACGGCCGGTGTACTACAGGTGGTGGGACGGCCCAGTCCGTCTGGGATCGAGTAAAGAAAGGTTTCTCATGGGTCGCCCCCAGTGGGTCGGACACCCTACGCTGGGATCAACCGCTTGGAAAGGTCCCCCTTGGGAGGGATCTCCAGGTCCCACTCGGATCACCCATTATTAGCTCCACGAGCACGGCGTTCAAACCAACGCAGGTAAACACGCGTTCGCTCACCCCCTCCAGGTCCCACACTTGCGGACGGGGTGTATACGTGGGATAGACAGCGGCCACTCCTCTTGCAGCTACCCTCTCCCGATGGGGACTCGAGATGGACACCCTACGTCCAGCTATGACGTAAAACGAGCATGCGTCCGGCTACGACGTAAAACGAGCACACGTCCAGCTACAACGTAAAACGAGCGCCTATCCGGCTCGGCGTTAAGCGAGTATTGAGCGCCAGAACCTCCCGAGAGGCATCTGGTCGTCCGCGCAGACCAAAGCACGTCCAGCTACGACGTTAAATGAGCATTCGGGCGCCAGAACCTCCCGAGAGGCATCTGTTCGACCGCGCCGACCAAGGCACGTCTAGCTACGATGTTAAACAAGCACTCGGACGCCGGAACCTCACGAGAGCATCGATCATTGCGGCAGGCCAAGGCACGTCCAGCTCGATGTTAAGCGAGCACTCGGACGCGAAACCTCCCGAGAGGCATCGGTCGACCGCGCCGGCCAAGGCACATCTACTCGGCGTTAAGCGAGCACTCGGACGCCGGAACCTCCAGAGGCATCACGGTCGACCGCGCAGGCCAAGGCGCGTCCAGCTACGACGTTAAACGAGCACTCGGACACCGGAACCTCCCGAGAGGCATCTGGTCGACCGCGCTGACCAAGGCACGTCCAGCTACGACGTTAAACGAGCACTCGGACATCAGAACCTCCCGAGAGGCATCTGGTCATCTCCATCAGGATGCCTGCGCTTAAGAGAAAAGGTCGCGTACCAATTACTGAACCTCGGGGGCTCGAGTAGTTTGGGAAAGCGCCTAAAATGAAGTCATCACACAGGTGCAGTGATAAAAAAGAAAGAAGAAAATTTTGTTATAGACCCCTCGGTTCGATCTACGCCCGGCGCGCGCGTCCTACTGCTTCGATGAGGGCGCTCCTCGCCTTGGATAGCCGTGGAACGATCTCGAGCAGCACATCGACAACGGCGGTATCGCGGGCCACGGCCTCCTCCTCCGCGAGTTCGGTCATCACCCGGTCGTAGTCTGCCCAGTACTCGAGCCAGGGATCTTCCTCCTTCACCTCATTGTCAACACCAAAACTAAAGACCAGCGGATGCGACGAAGACATCAAAAGGTTGCAAAGGAGGATTCTGGGCTGGGGACAACCGTTCAAGCGAGCGGTGATGTCCTTATATACCCGAATGAAGGAAGGGCAAACGACTCCTAGTAAATGCAAACGCGGGAAGACGAAACGTCCTTCGCCGGATTCCGAAGTGGACAGGAAGACGTATGGTCAAGACATGCCAAATCATGCGCGAGACGCGCAACGAATCAATTAAAGGCTTCCGACGGTAGAGCTACCCTGCCCGATCCTCGGCGGTGCGGATAAGCTCAACACACGGTGGAACCAACCGACGAGGCGGTCGGATCGGCCGACCAAGTCTAGTCGCCACACTCAACCATGTTTACGCCGACCAAGCTAAACCCCGGCCGTATCTAATGAACTGCGCTCGGGGTTACGGAACTCTTGCGATTACTCATACCATGGGTACCCCAGCGGCCGGATGTGAGCAGGTGCGCCCAATGCGACTCGACCAAAGGCCCCACGGGGCCAGAAGAACGATCGACCACGACCTAACGGTGCCCAAACTTCGTCCCGAGGCCGATAGGGCGTTCGACCCCATGGTCGGACTCCCACGATCTCGACCAGGCGGGCGATCTCCGCCAAGGGCCAAGTGTCGGGCCTCCGCGGCCGTTAGCCACGTGCCCTCTGATCGATAGCGCAGGCGTGCGAGGCGGTGGCTCCTTCAGGTGGTAAGGAGATCGCCAAAGTCAAGCTCGGTCTCATCGTCCAAGCGCGCCGCGGCATGAGGCACGCTCCTCCGAGGCAACGTCGGCGCTGGCGAGCTTCTGAGGGCGGTGCGCTATTTCTGGTGAAGCGGCAAACTGCTCTTCTCAGTGAGTTCACCTACCCGGCGTGGGAGGAAGCAGACACTGTCAAAACGACAAGACGAAGGACCAGAGCACCTAGCATAAGATCACCTCGCCCATTCCTCTCCCAACTTCCCATGTAACCTGCCCCCTTCGGCTATATAAAGGGAGGAAGGATACTCTGGGAGGGGCGACGGACTCCCGGCTCTCGATCTTCACGAATAGGCTTTCTTACTCTCACGTTTTTGAGCTCTCAGCTCCCGCTTGTAAAAACAGTGCAGTCATTTGCACCCACGGCATTATAAGCACCACCACACGAACTGGATGGAGTAGGGATGTTCGGCCCGAACCCGTATACGTCTTGGACTTCTGAGTCTAAGCATTCAAGGAGAGGGAGCGCGCGATCCCTTAGACTTAAAAATTCACTCGCCGGTGCTCGAAACGCCGACATTATTCTTCTCCCCCTTAAACTGATTTACTAATTTACTCTTAATATTCTTATATTCTTCTCCCTCTTTGGCATCAATAGCCAAAAAGGTTACTTCTTGCGCTTTGAAAAAGTCCTTTTCAGCATACTTGCCATCCTGGAACCTGTGCTTCTTCTTGGAGGAGAAGGAGAAGATTGCTCTTGGTCTTTGTCAGAGTGTGGAGTAGCCATTGCTTGATCATGCCAACTAGGATAGTCAGGATCACCAGGCTGAGGATTGAAGGTGAGTTCACTGAAATCATGCTGGACATCTCTTATCAGCTCTTGATTTTCTTCAGACTTATCCAACAAGATCTGTGCAAGTTGTTCCTGATTAGACACCAAGTTATTTCTAGCATCTTCAGAGTAATCTCAAAGATAATCAAGCATATCCCCTTGCCAATCCAAGCAGCTGCCAGACTTCTCAAAGTTCATGTACACATTTTGAGCAAACTTGTCAATCTTTGCATCTTGAGCATTCTGCTTTTTGTTGAGATCATACATTCTGTCCTTGATCACCAGTTGTTCAGTTTTGATCTCACCTAACCACATCCTCATATCCCATTGATTTCCTCTGATCATATTATAAGGCCCCCATTTTGATAATGAATACCAATAATGGGTACCATGTTCATACTGTACTAGTCCCATGATCAATAGCTAGTACGCACAAATACAAATTGATATCACAGTTATACATAAGCTTTATTACACAGCGGAAGCAAAGTTATATAATATTCTTACAATACCAAAAGTAAAACAGCAGTGGAGACAACTTCTTGTAGTTTGCCTTTTAAACCCATTGTCCCACAGGCAACTGACAAGGTAAAGCCTTAGAAAAATTCATCATTAAATTCTCCGAATCCTGCATCAACTGTGAGGACCCGAATCCACAGATTCGAACCCACTGTGTTTACCGCACTAGTCCCAGGATCAACGCTAGTGCACACAGCTCAACATTGGTACATATTACATCATACACAATGATAATAGAATAATAGTTCATTCATTGATATATCTAAAGGTATGATCTTATGACCAACTTACATTATTAAGCCACGCAGGGCAAGACTGGAAATATAAACTAGTAATTAAGCGTGGAAAGTAAGCGTAGATAGCTCATCAGTTCACCACGAACAACCGACAAGGCTCGGACCCTAATGACTCGTGTCTTCTGGACTTCTTCTTCCAACACAGTGTAGATTCTTCAACTGTTGATTATTGTTGTTTGGCAAGGGTGAGTACTTAAGCACTCAACAAGTTGTGCATGAATGCAATTCTATGTATCTATATGTAAGGCTTATTCAATGGATAGGCTATCATGGTTATTTTGCAATAAGCGGCATTTATGAACAAATCTGATAAATAGATTGTAAAGGCGTAAAACAAATAACAATAGTAAATAAATTCGAGTATTTCTCAAGTAAACCAAGTTTCCAATCCTAAGTCAAATTCATCTTCCATATGGCATTCCGCCATCCCAACCATGTTGTCCAATTAATTCAGCTAACCCTTAGCTGTAATTCCGAGCATTGCTCAATACATGAAACGGCTATCAGAATAGTTTCACACTCTGCGGAGGTTATGCACTTTACCCACGTGATACAACCAAACACCACCAAGGCGAGTGATTATAACAAAGCCTTTACAATCTGTTGGCTTAACGGATACTACCCACTAAGGTTTCAACACTGGTGGGTGCGAAAACCATAACCGGGGCCCCCTCTTGCGCCATGTGAATTACACCATAACTCGGGAACTCACACGACCACGATAGTACCAAAATCAAGACATTGCAAATTACTCATTAAGGTGGCCCATACCGGACATGTGGTTGCACGATAGACTCGGGTCAAAGGCTTGCAAGGTTAAGTCCTTAGTGTGATCAAGGCAAGACATCCACATACCCTCGCCCATCGGGCCCACCTTGGCATCCTCGCCCTTGTCACTTGCCCCAATCCAAGTTATTATCACCCGATTGATTACCAAGCACCACGTGCCATCAACAATTCAACATCGTTGCGTGACATGACTCGCCACAACAACTCAATCTTATCGTGTGATCCCACATGACACACAAGTTCATAACATTGTTCCATATTCCATTAATCAAGATTAATTATCAATGATTCCAATACATGTGATGGCGTGGCAAGGCTAAGCAACTAATACGAACTAATCCTCAATGTTGATTATAATTATTAACCAACTATATTTAACCAATCTAGGGTGACAATGGATCATGGCATACAATGACAAGGTAGGGTGTAGATCAATCGGTATATTAGCTAAACCCAATCTAATTTAAAACAATTGTATATTTGAAATATATGCAATAGGGTAAAACAAACATAGCAATTTTATAAACATGGGTTCAACATGATCAAAGCACAACTTGCCTTGGAATAGGTCTGATCTGGTTCGGAACTTGCTCTTGAGTTCTTGGATCTTCCTCGGCGTCGCACAATTCAACGTCTCGCATCAGGAGAAAAGCAAATAAATACCAAAACAGAGAGCAAATGAACTCCAAAATCAAATAAAATTCACCATTAAATAGATCTCAATTTTACAAATTTTTAGAAATTTGAATCACTCAAATCGAGTTAAGATGCAAAAGATATAGCCTTTTGAAGTTTGAAATAAATCTGAAAATCTGAAAATCGGAAAATCGAATTTAACAGATTTACTTTTAAAGCTGAAAAAGCGATTTATGACGTCGGCGTGACCTCATGATGACGTCATCATCACGAATTTCCAATCGGATTATTTTTCCAATTGAAAATACCTTTATAGCGCAAGCATGGCGTCGGCGTGACGTCGACCCTTGATCCGGCCGAACGGATCTTGCCCGCGTGGCCTCGGTCTATGGGTGGGTCCACGGCTGCGCCGACCACGGTGGACTCGGCTCACGCTCTTGGGCTCCGCGTGCCGCGCGCCTCATCGATTGGCTCGATAGCGGCGCGATCTGGGCCTTCCATCACCGTCAAGCGGCTTACGGCTTAGCGGCGGCGTGGCTTATCGACCACGCACTCCGCGGCGAAATCGGCGCCCTCGGTCCAAGATCCAGCGACCACGAACTCACGAAGCTCACGGCAAGCGGCGGTGAGAAGATCCACCGGAGGCGAAGAAGAAGCTTGGCGGCGGCGTTTCAGCGTGTCCCGGCGTGAAGAAGTGGCGTAGCCAGCGGTGCACCTCGGCGAGCTCGAATCTGGAACCAAGGCGTCGAAAGACCACCGATCGGCGATGATCCAAGGCAAAAACGCGGCGGCTGCGACTTCAACTCGGCGAGCTTCCTTGCGCTCACCACGGCGTTCCTCGCTAAGCGGGTCCGACCAAAACACGCGGTGCTCACGAGGAACCTCGGCGAGTACCCCTCCTTTTATAGCCTCGGCGTTCGAGCCCTACGGCGGGAAGTCGGAGTCGTTCTGGCGGCGGACTCGAGTTCGCATCGGAGGCGAAGAACGGCGATGCGGCGCGTGTCCACGATCCGACGGCCAAGACAAGGCGCGCGCGCGGCCTTCCTGGATTGTTGGATCGCGCCGAACGACTCTTGATCTAGGGTTTTCCCCGAGAGGTTCACGGGCGGGATGGGCGCGGCGGCGAGCCTCAAGCGCCTGATGTTGGGCTTGGCCCAATCTGTTCGAAGATTTTAGAACTTTATTAATTTAAATAATTCTAGAAATTCACTTAATTGATTTTAGGCAAATAAATAATCGGAAAAATCCGAGAAAATTCTCAAAAATACTTTGAGACATTACGGACTCAAATAAAATATTTTTGGCAAAACTTTATTTTAACTTTGCAGATTTAAATAGATTTGAATAAAAGGCAATAAACTTGATTTGAATTTAATTCAAATAAATCCAGAAAAATCCAAATAAATTCAGAAAATCATAAATGCACATTTAAGCAATAAAAACTTAATTAAGCCAAAATTTTGGGATGTTACAAACCTCCCCCTAATGAATCTCGACAGAGATTTAGGGCTACCTAGAGAATAGGTTAGGAATTCGACTTCAAATCTTCTTCTCGCTCCCAAGTGGCTTCACTTTGAATGATTGCTCCTTGAACTCTGCAAAAGCGAATAGACTTGTTTACGGTCTTGCGCTCCATAACATCAAAATTACATTGGTTGCTCTTTGTAAGTCAAATCTTCTTGCTGACTCTATTGCATCCAGCGGGGTTTGCTCTGTTGGCACTCTGAGACACTTCTTAGGCTGCGACACATGGAATACATCATGCACTCCTGCCAAGGGTGAGGCAATTCTAAGCGATAAGCTACCTCTCCTCGGCGGCTCGGAATCTTGAGCGGACCCACATATCTTGGTGCAAGCTTCCCTTAACGTGAAATCTTTTAACGCCCTTAAGAGGGTAACCACGAGATACACATGATCTTACGGTTCAAAACTCAAATCTCGATGGCGGTTATCTGCGTAACTCTTACATCTTGGTGTGCTATCTTCAACCTCTCTCGATCATTGCGACTTGACTTTGGCTTCCTCGAGAATATCGGCCCAAAAACCAAGCGTTCTCTGTCTCGTTCCAATTTAATGGAGTCGACAAGCACGCCCATACAATGCCTCGAGCGGTGACATCTGTAGGCTAGCTTGATAACTATTATTATGGCGAACTCGCATATGGCAAACTTTTATCCCAAGATGTAGCATAAGCTAAAGCACAAGCTCTCAACATATCCTCTAAAATCGATTTACTCTTTCGTCGACCATGCATGCGGGTGATATCTTGTACTAAAATTGAGACGAGTCCCCATTGCTTCATGCAACTTGTTCCAAAATCTCGAGGTAAATTGGGTACCTCATGCGACACAATCTTCTTGGGCACTCCATGCAAGCATACAATCCTTGACATGTACAACTCGCTAGCGATCTCGGAGTAGGTGGTCTTCACCGGATAAAATGGGCGACCTTGGTTAGGCGATCCACAATAACCCAAATGGAATCGTACCCTCTCGAGTTTTAGGTAAACGGTGATAAAGTCCATTCGATTTCCTCCACTTCCATTCGGAATTTTCAATGGCTGCAACAAACGGTGGTCTTTGATGCATAGCTTTTACCCTCGACATCGTCGCATAAAGCAACATGCTCGGCTACTTCACGCTTCATGTTAGGCCACCAAAATCTCTCTTTCAAATCTGGTACATCTTGGCACTTCTGGATGAATCAGTACTTGAATCGTGAGCTTCCTCAAGAATCAATTGTTTTAGTTCCCTTTTATCCGGTACACAAATTCGGCCTTTGAAAAACATGGTTCCTTGCTCATCCAGAGTGAAATCTACGGCTAGGTCTTCTTCCTTTTTAGCCTTGATCTTAGAAATTTTATCGTCATCTTTACGGCCTTCACTAATCGATCCTCGGTGTTGGCTTTATTTCGGTCGATTATTATTCCTTGAGCGACTTCCAACCTTAGTTTACGAAATTCCTTGCATAGTTCTGGTTGATCTTCCATTGTTAGCGTATTTGCGCTATGGCTCTTTCGACTCAGAGCATCTGCTACCACATTGGCTTTCCCGGGATGATAATGAATTCCCACATTATAATCCTTAATTAGCTCTAGCCATCTTCATTGTCTCATATTCAGATCTGCTTGAGTGAATATGTATTTGAACTCTTATAGTGCATATATATCTCACATCTATTTCCTATGAGATAATGGCGCCATATCTTTAAAGCATGCACTACGGTGCTAACTCCAAATCATCGTTGGGTAGTTCACTTCATGCGGTCTTAAGCGTCTCGGCGCATAAGCAACGACTTTGCCTTCTTGCATTAACACGCATCCCAAGCCTTGCTTTGAAGCATCACAATAAATATCAAATCCATTACGCACATCTGGTAACACTAATACGAGTGTCGTTAAGCGCTTCTTTAATTCCATAAAGCTTCTCTCGCACTCTGGCGTCCATGCAAACTTCTTTTCCTTCTTCAACAAGCTGCGTCGGGGTTTAGCAATTGTCGAGAATCCTTCTATGAACCGAGCGGTAATATCCGCCATTCCCGAAAACTACGAATCGGGTAGCAGACTTGGTTGCTCCCAATGCAACACTGCGTCCACTTTGCTTGGGTCATTGCCACTCCTTTAGTAGTCATTACATGACCAAGACATTCGACTTTTTCCTTCCAAAATTCACACTTGCTAAACTTAGCATATAGGCGATGTTCTCATGACCTCTCTAAAACCATTCTTAGATGTTACGCATGCTCTTCCTCTGTCTTGAGTAAACCAAGATATCGTCTATGAAGACTACAACGAACTTATCCAAATATTCCATGAAAACCTTATTCATCATGTTCATGAAATATGCAGGGGCATTCGTCAATCCAAATGACATGAATGTGAACTCATAATGTCCATATCGCGTAGAAAACGCAGTCTTAGGCACATCCTCGCTCGGATCTTTAGCGATGGTATCTGAGCGAAGATCTATCTTGGAAAACTCCAGCTCCTCTTAAGCGATCAAATAAGTCATCGATCACGGGCAGCGGATACTTATTCTTGATCGTTACTTCATTCGATGCACGATAATCGATGCACATTCTAAGACTTCCGTCCTTTTACGAACAAACAACACGGGGCTCCCCATGGTGATGAACTAGGTCTAATGAAACCTTTCTCTTGCGGTTCCTCAATGCGCTTCTTCATTTCCACTAACTCGTCGGTAGGCATCCGATATGGTCTCTTTGATATCGGTCTTGTCCTGATGCTAATTCAATGACAAACTCGATATCCGGTCGGTGGCAATCTGGTAGATCTTACGAAACACATCCGGGTATCCTCGACTCTTGCACATCTTCCATGCTTGATGGCTTTCACTTGTTGACCACTAACGCCCATCTCGAGCTGCGGTCGCTTGAAATTCAACTTTCTTGCCACTAGGGCCTTCCAAAGTTCGATCCTTCGCCACAATCCAAAACGACCTTATGCTTAGACAGCCAATCCATTCCAAGGATAGCGTCTAGGGATTGCGCATCTATCAAGATAAGATTAGCTAGAAATTCTATCCCATCCATAAGCAACTTAGCTCCCAAACACCCAAGGCTAGATTTAAGCGCGGATCTTGGGGCTTGGACTAAAGCACACACTTAAGATTCACCACTTTAAATCCATTCTTGGTTGCAAAACTTTGAAAGCGAGCGAATCGAAGTTCGAATCAAACAGAACTATAGCGGTCTTGAGTTGACGAAACTTACCCGACGACGTCTGTAGCCTCCCGAGCTCCATCGCGGTGATGTGGTTGATCCTTCCGCGCCTTTGTTGATTGCGGGGTTGCTCGGTTGACTGGCGCACGATTTCCTCCGAGGTTGGTGCCTTGGCGGTGTTGTTCCCAAGTTGAAGCGTCTTGGCGTGATGCCTCCATACGTGGACACTGTTAGAAAAGTGCCACGGCTCATTGCATGTATAGCATCTTTTCACTGCAGATATTGATTCCCTCACGGTGCATTGTTGCCTGTCTTTGGTGTCCGAAAGTTACGATTGGCGGGGCGAGGCACGAGGGTTGATGTCTTGTTCACGGTGGTGGTTGGAATCTAGCAAATTCTTGTGGTGACATCCTCAAGCGTAGATGGTTTGGGCGTCCACCTGATTAGTCATTAAGCGCTTACGGTTCTCACCCGACTCTTTGCGCTTATCTTCTAGGATCAAAGCCTTATTGACTAGTTCTGAAAGTGCGGAAAATTGTGGGTGATCGGTCCCTGCGATCTGAATTGATCCCTTCATGAAAGCGAGGCGCCTAGCTTTATCTGTCGCTCGTCTTGAGGGCATAGCGAGCTAAGCGAGTAAATTTATTGGTATTCGCCCTTGGTTGGCCTCCTTGTTTCGAACCACGAACTCTTCCTTCTTAAGGTCCATCATTCCCTCAGGACATATCTTGGCGGAAAGCATTAGTAAACTCCTCCCGGGTGATCTCTTGTGGGGCTCCATGGCGGCACGATAATTCTCCACCATTCTGCGGCGGTTCCTTCAAGTTGATGAGAGGCGTAGAGCACCTTCTCATTGCCCTCACACTGAGTGATGTGCAGCTTCTTCTCAATTGTCCTAAGCCAGTCATCGGCTTCCAAAGGGTTCACATTCCCTGAAAAAGTTGGTGGCCTAGTCCTCATAAAATCTGATAGCTTTGAGTGAGGTCGGGGTCCACCATGGTTGTTCTGAGCTACAGGGTTGTTGTTGTTGGCTGCTGCGTTGGTCATCTGCTACATCTGCTGCATCATAGTCTGCATCAGTTGAGTCTGCACTGCAAGAAATGCTCCCAGATTCTGCATGTCCACTGGCGGTGGTTGAGGGCTGCCTCCGTCGTTGGGGTTGTCATTCTGGCGCAGTCCACTTCCTGAAGCACCGTTGTTTCCTCGAGTATTCACCATCTGATGATTGCCTCTTGGGTTAGGAAAGGTAGATGTAGCATAGATAAGAAGTAAGACTTTCTAAAGCGGGGAGATAGGTTATACCCAACTGAAATAATTCTTTATTATTCTTGGTATGGCCGCTTATTTAAGCCTACAAGCTTTGCAACACATCTTTGCACACTCGGCATTACAAAGAAGCAAACTAAACACGAAACCTTAACGTCAACTAAAAGGTAAAGACTAACTTAAAGACGCGACTCACACTCGAGTCTCAACACGGCTCAAAGGTGACACTCACTCATCCGACCACCTGGTGAGGTCGTCCCGCGCATACACGGTGGGTGGTGGCATGGGGCGAACCTATCTGATGACCTACTCTGGGTCCTCTGCGACAACAGAGTCTACACTCTCCTCGGCTCCCACTCTCGCTCCTCTGGATCCTCCTCGGACTCTCCAAGCGGCTCTGAACTCCTCGAGTCATGCGCTCCAACTCGTCCTCGACCGCCTCTAGGGCCTCTCCCAGCTCGGTGATCATCCCGATGGTGAAGCACGGGTCACCTCAAGCTCTGCTCTGCTACTCACGAGTGCCTCGCATACGTCTCCGGCTCTGAGTAGTATCTCTCATATGATCCTCACAGGCAAGGGTGAACTCCGCAAGGTGTACGCGATGGCACACTCGTCCTCCACGATCCGTCGGCGTCGGCATGCTTGAGCGTCAGGTGAAGTCGAACAACGAGTCGTGAAGCTCGTCGGCGTGGTCGCGGCGGAACACGGCGAAGAGCAAGTTGGCGACCTCTGAATGGCAACCTCGTGCGAGAATCTTACGCGGAGATGTTGATTGGTGCGCTAGCTTCCTCGTTCTCGGCGTAGATAATCGACTTGCAAATAAATCCTCGGTGTACACCATTGGTGACCAGTGCCTCCTCGGTAAAGCGGACGATAGAAGCCTCGGCGTCGAAGAACTCTCCACGGCTCCATGGCGTAGCCACGGTGACTCCTCAAAGGTCGAACGATCGGCATCGCTTCACAAGAACTTTGAATAAGTTCTCCACCGAAATGGCAAGTAAAGCGGGTAAATTCAGCAAAGCGAGAAGTAGAGAATGAGATGAGTCGAGAGTGTTTTATTAGTCAAGTTTAGATTTTCTTTTAGAAAATAATTTTGGACTCACAGGACACCTCCACACTATCTAGGGCCAAGACCAGCGGTCGGTATGCTCGATACCACCTCTGTGAGGACCGAATCCATCGATTCGAACCCACCGTGTTTACGCACTAGTCCCAAGATCAACGCTAGTGCACACAGCTCAACATTGGTACATATCACATCATACACAACGATAATAGAATAATAGTTCATTCATTGATATATCTAAAGGTATGATCTTATGACCAACTTACATTATTAAGCCACGCAGGGCAAGACTGGAAATATAAACTAGTAATTAAGCAGCGGAAAGTAGAAAACGTAGATAGCTCATCAGTTCACCACAGGCAACCGACAAGGCTCGGACCCTAATGACTCGTGTCTTCCTGGACTTCTTCTTCCAACACAGGTGTAGATTCTTCAACTGTTGATTATTGTTGTTTGGCAAGGGTGAGTACTTAAGCACTCAACAAGTTGTGCACAAAATGCAATTCTATGTATCTATATGTAAGGCTTATTCCAATGGATAGGCTATCATGGTTATTTTGCAATAAGCAGCATTTATGAACAAATACAGTAAATAGACTGTAAAGACTGTAAAACAAATAACAATAGTAAATAAATTCAATATTTCTCAAGTAAACCAAGTTTCCAATCCTAAGTCAAATTCATCTTCCATATGGCATTCCGCCATCCCAACCATGTTGTCCAATTAATTAACTAACCCTTAAGCGTAATTCTCGAGCATTGCTCAATCATGAGCACGGCTATCCGAATAGTTTCACACTCTGCGGAGGTTATGCACTTTACCCACGTGATACAACCAAACACCACCAAGGCGAGTGATTATAACAAAGCCTTTACAATGCGGGCTTAACAGGATACTACCGCTAAGGTTTCAACACTTGGTGGGTGCGAAAACCATAACGGGGCCCCCTCTTGCGCCATGTGAATTACACCATAACTCGGGAACTCACACCGACCACGATAGTACCAAAATCAAGACATTGCAAATTACTCATTAGGTGGCCCATACGGACATGTGGTTGCACGATAGACTCGGTCAAAGGCTTGCAAGGTTAAGTCCTTAGTGTGATCAAGGCAAGACATCCACATACCCTCGCCCATCGGGCCCACCTTGGCATCCTCGCCCTTGTCACTTGCCCCAATCCAAGTTATTATCACCCAGTTGATTACCAAGCACCACGTGCCATCAACAATTCAACATCGTTGCGTGACATGACTCGCCACAACAACTCAATCTTATCGTGTGATCCCACATGACACACAAGTTCATAACATTGTTCCATATTCCATTAATCAAGATTAATTATCAATGATTCCAATACATGTGATGGCGTGGCAAGGCTAAGCAACTAATACTGAACTAATCCTCCAATGTTGATTATAATTATTAACCAACTATATTTAACCAATCTAGGGTGACAATGGATCATGGCATACAATGACAAGGTAGGGTGTAGATCAATCTGGTATATTAGCTAAACCCAATCTAATTTAAAACAATTGTATATTTGAAATATATGCAATAGGGTAAAACAAACATAGCAATTTTATAAACATGGGTTCAACATGATCAAAGCACAACTTGCCTTGGAATAGGTCTGATCTGGTTCGGAACTTGCTCTTGAGTTGCTGGATCTTCCTCCGAAGCGTCGCACAATTCAACGTCTACGGCGTACCAAGGAGAAAAGCAAATAAATACCAAAACAGAGAGCAAATGAACTCCAAAAATCAAATAAATTTCACCATTAAATAGATCTCAATTTTACAAATTTTTAGAAATTTGAATCACTCAAATCGAGTTAAGATGCAAAAGATATAGCCTTTTGAAGTTTGAAATAAATCTTCAAAATCGAAAATCGGAAAATCGAATTTAACAGATTTACTTTTAAACTGAAAAAGCGATTTATGACATCAGCGTGACCTCATGATGACGTCATCATCACAGAATTTCCAATCGGATTATTTTTCCAATTGAAAATACCTTTATGACGCAAGCATGACGTCAGCGTGACGTCAGCCCTTGATCTAGCGAACCAGATGCTGCCACGTGGCCTCGGTCTATGGGCTGGGTCCACGGCCTGCGCCAGCCCACGGTGGACTCGGCTCACGCTCTTGGGCTCCGCGTGCCACGCGGCCTCATCGATTGGCTCGACCAGCGGCGCGATCTGGGCCTTCCATCACCGATCCGAAGCGGCTTACGCTTGGCGGCGGCGTGGCTTATCGACACGCACTCCACGCGGCGAAATCGGCGCCCTCGGTCCAAGATCCAACGACCACGAACTCACCGAAGCTCACGGCAAGCGGCGCGAAGATCCACCGAGACGAAGAAGAAGCGGCGGCGGCGTTTGGCGTGTCCCGGCGTGAAGAAGTGGCGTAGCCAGCGCGGTGCACCTCGGCGAGCTCGAATCGGAACCAAGGCGTCGAAAGACCACGGATCGGCGATGATCCAAGGCAAAAACGCGGCGGCTGCAGACTTCAACTCCGACGAGCTTCCTTGCGCTCACCACGGCGTTCCTCGCTAAACGGGTCCGACCAAAACACGCGGTGCGCTCACGAGGAACCTCGGCGATACCCCTCCTTTTATAGCCTCGGCGTTCGAGCCCCTACGGCGGGAAGTCGAGTCGTTCGGCGGCGGACTCGAGTTCGCATCGAGAGGCGAAGAACGGCGATGCGACGCGTGTCCCCGATCCGACGGCCAAGACAAGGCGCGCACGCGGCCTTCCTGAATCGTTGGATCGCGCCGAACGGCTCTTGATCTAGGGTTTTCCCATGAGGTTCACTAGCCGACCGGGCCGCACCGGCGAGCCTCAAGCGCCTGATGTTGGGCTTGACCCAATCTTTATTCCGAAGATTTTAGAACTTTATTAATTTAAATAATTCTAGAAATTCACTTAATTGATTTTAGGCAAATAAATAATCAGGAAAAATCCCAGAAAATTCTCAAAAATACTTTGAGACATTCTGGACTCAAATAAAATATTTTTGGCAAAACTTTATTTTAACTTTGCACAGATTTAAATAGATTTGAATAAAAGGCAATAAACTTGATTTGAATTTAATTCAAATAAATCCAAAAAATCCAAATAAATTCCAGAAAATCATAAATGCACATTTAAGCAATAAAAACTTAATTAAGCCAAAATTTTGGGATGTTACATCAACGTATGAGTCGTCGGGGTAATCTAATTCTTCACGTAAAAACATCAACATAGGCAAGTTGAGTACATACGTACTCGCAAGACTTTTACAAATCCTACAATACATGCAGGTCATTTCAATGGAAAGGCTATTATGGTTAATTTGCAGAAAGCCAGTTTGAATGGTAAATATAGAATAATAAATTGTAATAAAATTTGCTTAAGAGAAGATTAAATAAAATAACAGTATGTAAGTGCGAGTAAATGAAATTTCGAACCTAAGTATAATGACCATATTCAAGAACCATTTCCACAGACACACAATAGAAATTACCGACACGGTAGAAACCAGATTTTATGAAAATAAAAACTGCTAACTATGTGATGACTTTACCAAGCTCCCATAACCGTGGGTACGGCTAATCGATTAGTTTTACACACTGCAGAGGTATACAGCTTTCCCCAAAAGACATGACTGACTCTTTGAGCAATCGATATTTGTACACATCCTTTAGTGTGCCATAGATAGTCATGTTATAACTGTTACATTATTTAATCCTGACTTTGCACCAGCACGGTGACGATAAACCCACTCTGTGGTGGAAGGACTCAGAGCATAGAAATGATGGAACTCCCCACAGTATGGCATACACCGTTATGTTGGTAGACGTTTATTCCATGACCACCTCAGTGTGGACGTCCCGTCGAGCAATTCATTAAGAAATAGCTTGTACTACTCCGGCCTTAACTCGACACGGGCAATAATTTCCCCCTACACTACGTGCAAAGACATGCACTCCCGACTATTGCTAATAATTGCCCGCCTCCAAACCATAGTTTTATTTTCATTTTCCATCCAAAACACCAACCATAAGAAAGGTCAGACTCACTAAATGTCATATCCAATATTTTTAACTATATCAAAATTTTAAGTTCATTTGAGCATGGCTAAGTAAGATACTATGTGTGAGTTACCCAAATTGACATCAAATAATGTCTACACTATTCTAGGGTTATCAAGGTTCACAATTTCATACTTATCAAGGAAGTTCTAAGTGGCTACAGGTACAACTACCATTATCCGTAATATAGCAGACTTTAATAAAAATAACATTTATAAAACTGGGATCAATATGATCAAAGGGGATGCTTGCCTTGTTGATTCTCCTCGACGTCGAATTCCTGATCGTCGACTATATCAGGCTCGTCGGGTTCTACACGTCGTTCGACAACACATAGCAAATACCAAATTTTAATAGGGCCAAAAAGAAATCAGATGGAAATATTCAAATAAAATATTTTCACAATTCAGAAATGGTTGCAGGTATTATTTGTTCTCATTTGCAATTTAAAAGACTAAATCTACTTGGATCATTATTGCACCTTTTTATTACATATTTAACAACTTAAATTTTTCTTATAACAAACCCTAAGTATTTTTACATATTCAGGTTCCTGAGGTTACAAGGAGTCTAAAAAAATTTATTTTACTAAATTTTCTGGTCATTTGCAAAAATTCCACGTATGACATATTTATATCTTTTTTTTAAATTTGAATTCAAAATTTAAATAAAATTTAATTTCAGAATATTTTTGTATATTATGAATCTACATGATTTATCATGAATTTAGAAATTTATTTCATCAAATTTATATTCAAATGCAAATATAAGCTATAAATATTCTAGGTTTTGCAAATGCACAAGATATAAGCTATTGAATATTGAAGGAGAGGAAGGTTCTTGGTGGCGGCGAGGATGCTTGGCTGACACATCGACGCTTGTGTCCATACTGACTATGCGTGCGGCTGGCCGACCGCGGTCTGCAAGGCAAAGAACACTCGCAAGCGAGCAACATGACACTGCCCCATGCGACAATGACTAGAGCAGGCGGTGAAGGCCGAGCTCGCCGCCAGCGATGGAGGTCAGCGTGCTCTTGTGGAGGTCGCGCGGCCGGCGGTGGCGGGAGAGGGTTGTCATCATGGGTATGGCAGCCACGCTAAGCTCACCAGCAACGATTCACCATCGGGGAGAAGGAATGGGTTCCACCCAAGGCTTCAGCGTGCCAAGGTGCACACGGGGGTGGTCTAGATTTGGCTGCGGGGGCTCTGTTGTGGTGTGCCACCGTGCGAGGTGCAGCGGTGCCATGGCCGAGCGGCGAACTAGCAAAACCAAGGTTTCCTAAGCTTGAAGATCACCATGATGAGCATCAATGAGTCTCAAGGAGTCAGTTTTTGGCTTTCATTCGAAGAAATAGGTATCGAAGAGGGGTTCTCACCGTGCGGATGCGACGGCGGACAGAGGGGCTAGGCGCGGTGGCTTTTCGGAGAAGAAGAGTTCAAACGGAAGGAGAGGGAAGGTTCTTGGTGACGGGAGGATGCTTCGGCTCGGCTGGATTGAGGTGAGATTGGCTGCGGGGGCGAAACATTGGATTTTCCCGTTTCTCGGTTTTTGCTGGAGCTGGGGAAGAAGAGGTGGAGTTGCGGCGGAATGAGGCAACCGGGGAAAAGAGTGGCTGGCTGTGACGACGTGCGAAGCTTTTATATGGCTCAGAGTCGGTTCGACAGGCGCGAGAAGAACCGAGACGACGCGGTCAGTTGGGAGAGCTAGCGTCGGCGCGAGAGAGAGCAAAGAGGGGGAGAAGAATGCATGGGAGAGAGACTGACGTGTGGGTGCGAGCTGGCAGCGAGAGGGCACCTGGTAGCTGGGGCCCGCACATCAGTGAGAGAAAGAAAGAATTCGGGTGAAGGCTCTGGACAGAACGGGATCTCTTCAGCAGTTCAAACCGTCATTTTGACTTTGAGTTTTCTGAAAATTTTTACCTAAGTCAGAAAGATAAATATAGACATCTTGTAAAAATTTTATGTTAAAAATCCCAGTAGAAATTTTATAAAAATTCTGACAATGGGGTTTCTTTAATTCTGCTGATTCTATTTTTCATTTAATTGATGACCAAAATTAAGTTGATATTTTATAAAACGTTTTATGAGAGTCTGATATGGTATTATACACCTTATGTAAAATTTTTAGATTTTATTTCTTAATATTTAAGTTTTAATAATTCTGACATTACTATTTTCCATTTTATTTCTTCACTGTTTTCGAATTTTTAAAATTATAAAATTAATCATTTAATTTTTAATATTTTTACTGGAGATATGAACTATACTGATGTCGGCAGGGTAAAAATCTCAACTCACAATAGCTTTCTGGGAATTCCTCAAAATTCTTTTTCCTTCTGCCCTGATTTTCTTTTCACTTTCTTTTGCTTGATTAAATTATATTTTAATTAGTCCAGGTATTCCACCGACTTGAACTGGCTCTAGAGAGCCCTAATATTTGTTTATGACTTTGTTTGATTTTTGTTGACTTGGTATTTGTACTTTTTACTTTTACCATTTTACTATGTCCTTTAATCCAATTCCTTTTATTAAAGAAAAACTAAATTAATTTCTAATAATTCCAGAAAATTCAGAAATAATACACAAAAGACTTTTAATTCACTTTTCTTTATTTTATTAATTTTGAGGCTATTACAAATCTACCCCTTACAAAAATCCCGTCCCCGAGATTTGGATATGACTAAAAGAAATCGGGGAACTCTTCTCGGAGATGATCTTCTCTTTCCCATGTGGCTTCATCTTCTGTATGATTACTCCATTGAACCTTTATCATCTTGTTGGTCTTGCTCCTTGTCTGACATTCCGCTTCTTCCAAAATACGAATTGGATGCTCCCGATATGATAGATCTGGTTGAAAATCAAGACTTTCCAAATTGGCGAGGTCGGAGGGAACGCGAAGACATTTCTTAAGTTGAGATACATGGAAGACGTTATGAACTCCGGATAACTGAGGTGGTAGTTCCAGCTTATATGCCATCTCACCCATTTTCCCGAGGATTTGATATGGTCCAATGAATCGAGGGGCTAACTTCCCACGAATTTGAAATCGACGTATTCCACAGAGAGGCGAGACTTTTAAATAGACATGATCACCAACTTCAAAACTGAGTTCACATTGACGATTGTCGGCATAACTCTTTTGGCGAGACTGAGCTTCTTTAAGTCGGCTTCTGATCATATCTACTTGCTCTTGAGTTTCTTGAATGAGGTCTGGGCCAAAGAATTTCCTTTCTCCAACTTTAGACCAGAAAAGAGGGCTTCTGCATTTCCTTCCATAAAGAGCTTCAAAAGGCGATATTTGAAGGCTGGATTGAAAACTGTAATTATAAGAGAATTCAGCGAAAGCCAAACTTTTCTCCCAATTAGAGCCATAGGATAACACACGGGCTCTTAACATGTCATCCAAAATTTGATTGGTCCTTTCCGTTTGTCCATCTGTCTGAGGATGATAACTCGTACTGAAGTTCAGCTTAGTACCCAGAAGACGGTGCAAACTTTCCCAGAATCGAGAAGTAAACTGGGAACCTCGCTCAGAAACAATGGTCTTCGGGACACCATGAAGACGAACAATATTTTCCAAATATAACTCGGCGAGTTTATCTCTAGAATGAGTAGTCTTGACCGGAATAAAGTGAGCCACTTTTGTTAAACGGTCAACGATTACCCATATGGAATCATGTCCCTTCTTGGTCCTTGGCAAACCGGTAATAAATTCCATGCTGACGTCTTCTGAAGGACCATGTGGAGGTCCATCCAAGTTTGTGATGAGTATTTGACTTTATTTGAGCGAGGTGTGCTCAAGTTTGAGTTTGATTTGGATTGATTTTCAAAATGAAGCAATTTGAGCTGTCTCTGCCAGGAGTGGCAGTATCGGCTGTATAGGCGCAGTAGTAATGAGTTGGATGGTTTATTGCATATCATTGTGGGCATTGCTATGTGAGGAGTTTCCTTGTCTTTGATGGTTGCAGGGCGACGGTGCTAGGTCATGGTGAGAAGGATGACCGGGACTAGGCGAGGAGCGTCGAAGGTCCCGACGGTTGGGAGATCGCTGGAAGATGATCGGAGACGGAGTCCGGGCATGTCAAGAAGACAAGGAAAGGAGATGATGCTAGCTAGATGCCGCGTGGATCAAAGAGGGCCGTCGGATTGAGGTCTAGTTGATAGGTTAGCGGGTCTAGGTAGTACGCTTTGAAAACCGTGCAAGAAAACCCGGTATGTGTGTGGGTTTTGGGTTAGCCCTTGCATGGCTGTGTGTGTGGGTTAATCCTAGCCCTTAGATGAGTGCTCTAGGGTTAAGGGACTCATCCAAGGGTGGTAGGTGGCCCAAGAGTAGTATAAATAGGGGTGGAGGGGTAGCCTCCTTCCCTTGAAGGTTTTGAGGTTTGTGAATGCTCCTTTGAGCTTTGCCCACATGAAAGTGAGGCTTTGTAACCTCTCCTTCCAGAAATGAAAGTTTTATCCATCCACCTCTGAATTTATTTTGCGCACTTACATTATGTCTTTACTTTATGCAATTTAAATTCAGCATTTACTTTCCCGCAATTACATTCTCGCAATTTACTTTCATGTAATTTGGATTTGCCTCCCCTCCTTCTAAATGCTGCTGATCTTGGATGTTTTGAGTGTGTTCATATGGTTTTACATCTCTTTTGCACTCTTGGATTGAGTAGAGAACATCTTTTCTTTCAAGTTCCAACTTTGTTCAGAACCTGTTCTTCGCGCAGTAGTCAGTGTTTGATTTCTATAAAAATCTAGAAAAATCTTTTTCAAGTGATTCTTACTGGAGGAGGTGTAGGACTCTGACATCCACTTGCAGAAAAATTTTGGAGTTCACTTCTTGCACCGTTTGGGCGCCATGAGGTGAAAACCGAGCCCCAAACTTTCTGCTCGAAGTTCTTGACCAGAGTGTGTTCTTAGATTTTTCCTGTTTTTTCTGTAAGTATTTTTGAGGAGAAATTTGGTGGAGTTATTCACGACTCTGATTCTCACAGGGAGAAAAAGTCTCAAAATTTTGTGAGCTGCATAAACACACCAACCTCATGTGCAAATTGAGGACAAGTTCTGGAAATTCTGCTTTTGCTTTTCTGAAAGTGACTTTTGTGATTTGGATTGATGTCCTTTCTAAAAGCAAGAGTTTGAATTGATTCCTCTTTATCTTGGACACTAGACAACCAGTATTGTGACTCAAAAATCCCCACATATTTTAAGGTACTTATCCATGCAAGCTTGGGGTACACATAGTTGTCTAGTTTTTCAGGTTTTTCACGATTTCCTTTGAGCGATCTTGTCGAGGTTTTTGTTGGAGTATTTTGGGGGAAATTTTATTTGCGACCATTCACCCCCCCTCTGTTCGCCATATCGGTCCTTCAATTGGTATCAGAGCCGGTTTTACTCTTCCATAGATCTTGACCGGTCTCAAGAGCCATGGCGACAGACAAATATTCCACCAAGCCTCCCATCTTTATTGGAGTTGATTTTCCTTTTTGAAAGTCCCGGATGGAGTCATACATCACTGCCTAGGGTTACCTGATATGGCAGAAGGTGAAACTCCCGTATGAGGTTCTTGCTGATGAAAATGTCACGGCCATCAATATGGTTGACGTTGAGGCGAATGCTAAGGCAATGAACATTCTCATACGAGGTCTTAGCCATGTGAGTATGATAGGATTTCTCACCTTCGCTCGCTCACGAGATTTGGGTAACCCTCGATGCTTACCATGAGGGCTCTACTCAAATCAAGGCGTGAGGCAGACCGATTCAAGCGAGTACAACAAATTTGATCAACGCTACCGGGTGAGAGTCTCGGCGAGTGTTTTGGTCGGTTTACAAAGATTTTGAGCGACCTCCGGCGCTTGGTTGCATATACCGACTCGGACAATGCTCGGCATTTCTTGACCGCACTCGATTTGCGTGTTTGGGAGATGAAGGTGACCACCATCAAGGACACCACTGACTTATCGACTCTGACTCTTGACGGGCTTTATTCCCGTCTCAAGACTCATGAGATCGATGTCGTCTCACGAAAGACGAAATCTCAGTCGATGGCCTTGGTCACCGATCCCATTGGATCTTCTTCTTCTGATCCTTCTATTGGTTTCTCTCTTTCCGCCCTTTGGGAGCTAAGCGATAACCAACTGGAAAAATTTCCAGAAAATGAGCTTGCTCTTCTCGCTCGCAAGTTTTCTCATGCATACAAGAGGGTGAGAGAGAGGAAGAGAGGTGGCATGATCACACCTTGAGTGTGGTGGCCCCAACCACATTCGAGCGAACTATCCCAAGTTGGAGATGGGCAAGAACGGCGTTGGCGGTTCGGGCAAGAACGACTACACCGACAAGAACCGCAACAAGAAGCCTCGGTTCGTGAACGGACACGAGAAGAAGTACCGCAACTTCTCCAAGAACAAGCTCTTCCACGGCGTCCTCGCGCGCAGCGACATCAACCTCTCCGACACGGAGACATGGAGCGACGAGGCGAGGATGATCCGCACGAGAAGAAGGGCGGCGATGACTTCTCCGGCATGTGCTTCATGGCCGACACCAACGACATCAGCGACTCGAGCTCTCTGACTCGGATGAGGTACCCTCCTATGACCAGCTCAACGAAGCTTTACGCAAATTAGGAAAATTTCATGCTAGAGCTAGAGCTAGGTGTACTGAGCTTGAGAAGGAAGTAGGTACCTTGACTCGGAGTTTGCTTCACTTAGATCTTCTCCTCCCGAGTCACCGATGATTGCTCTTTGTGTGATGCTATTCTTGTGGAGTTGGAGAACCTAAGGACCATACATGATAGTGTGCTTCTTGAACTTGATGGTCTTAGGTTGAAGAATGCTAGCACTAGTTCTGTTGATGCTATTCTGTTGAGGCTAGTTTTCTTCATGCTCACTCCACTCTATCATGTGCTAATTGCCCTAAATTGCTTGCTGAAATTGATGCCATGAGCGAACACCTTAGAAAGCTTTCTGCTAGAAATGATGAACTTGAATTGCATACTTCTAAGGACCCAGTCAGCTCATGTGAGGGCTGTAGGCAACTAAAACTTGACAATGATGCTTTGATTGTCAAGTGTGATCAACTTGCTAAGGACTTACTAGTTAAGTCAAAAATTGGTTGCTTGCTGTGTGTTGGGGTTAAGGATGATGTGGATCAAATCCATGTCGAGCTTAAGAAGAAGTTAAAAGACCAAACCTTTAGGATTAGAGATGCTCCTTGCGTTTCTTGTGAGGCCCTCAAGATTGAGGCAGCCGTGCTAAGGGAACAAAAAGCACGTGCTGAGAGATCTTCTCTTTCTGGTTCTTCTTCTTCCTCTCCTTCCCCCTGTTCTTCTTGTGCTTCTTTCTTCCGAAATTGCCAGTATCTTATAAGCACTATCGAGAAGTTTGTTGAAGGCAAGAAGAAGCTCAATCTTATTCTAGACCAATCCAAGATTAGTAGATTCAATCAAGGTCTAGGATTTGATCCCTTGGAGCATGCTCGGGCGCATCCTCCCACTATTGTGCGCGGCTCCAAGAGTGGTGAGATTGTGGTAGCTCCCAGAGTGAGTACCACCGTATTTAGGTCCTCTGGAGTTGTCCATAGGACTTCTGACCAGAAGAGTGTTACTCCTATTTCTTCTACCTCTAGCAAGGCGAAGTACACATGCACCTTCTGTAAGAAGGATGGTCACCTAGTAGATTTCTGCTTCAGGCGCGCCAAGATCACTCGGCGTGAGCGTGTTGCTGCTCTTAGGGGTATTCAGGATCATCCCCAGACTTTGAGTGCTCCTAAGACACACACTGCTTCTAGATAGGTTAGAGAGTCGCCTGTTTTTGGGCAGCGTCCAGGACTTGGTTTTCATGCTAGTTCTTCGAGTTTTAGTCCTGGAGCTGTTCGTAGTCACTCTTTCCGCCGTCCTCTTGATATTCCTCGTTTTTCCCATCGAGGTAGATATCAGCGGCGTGAGGTGTTTTCCGGTAGGAGATCCAGGCAGCCTTACTAGGATGGTCCGGCTTTTGCAGCACGGCGTGCCAACCCGATTTGACTCCTAGATTATCTACGAGTTGCTCTGATCGTGTGAGAGTTGAGCGTCAGAGAGACACTCGAGTCGATCTTCTTACGTGGTGGGTACTGAGAGTGTCGTATGGTTGATATTGGGTTCCTAAGTCTTCACTCTATCCCAATCTTGAGTCATCTTTCTCTCTTATGTCTTGATCGGGTTAAATCGGATGGGGAAGGGCGTTGTTTGGATTGTTGACTCGGTTGTTCTCGTCATATGACCGGAGATTCTCGTTGGTTCTCTTCCTAGTCCGAGCCCCGGTGATGAGTTAATCACTTTTGGGGATGCATCTTGAGTAGAGTCATTGCTAAAGGTACCATCTGCATTAACCAAAATTTCATTCTTAAAGATGTTGCCTTAGTAAGTAAGCGCAATACAATCTGCTCTCTGTTTCTCGACTTATCGATGACTCTTTCGAGGTAAGCTTCAAGAGTAATGCTGTAGAATTCTTGATTCATCGGGAGGGTTAGTTTATGGGATTTCTAGATTTGGGAGAGTCTTTTGTGCTGATTTTTCTGCTTCTTACGGAGACTCTCTTGATGTTTGATTGCTTTTGAGTCCGTGATCTCTCCTTCGGCATAGGAGACTTGGTCACATTGGTTTTGATCATTTGACCGAGTTAGCGACCACGATCTCATTCGGGTTTGCCCAAACTCAAGATGGTCAAAGACTTAGTTTGCTCTCCTTGCCGACATAGCAAGATGGTTCTTGCTTCTCATCCTCCGATCCGTAGTGATGACTGATGCACTAGGACAGCTTTTACATATAGACCTTTGTTGGTCCAAATAGAGTGCGATCGGCGGGAGGGAAGTGGTATGTTCTTGTCATCGTTGATGATTTTTCTAGATACTCTTGGGTATTCTTCATGGCCTCGAAGGATGAGACTTTTCTCAATTCGGGGTTTGGTCAAGGGTTGTCTATTGAGCTCCCGTGCATTCTGAGCTATCTGCAGTGATAATGGCATGGAGTTCAAGAATTCCTACTTTGAGAGTTTACGTGTGGAGTCCGGTTTAGAGCATCAGTTCTCTTCTCTCTCGCCCCTCAGCGAGAATGGCGTAGTGGAAAGGAAGAACAGGACCTTGGTTGAGATGGCGAGACAATGCTAGACTGAGTACTCCTAGGAAGTTTTGGGTGAGGCTATAGCTCTTGCTTGCCATGTTTCTAATCGCGTGTTTTGAGAGCACATCTGCATCGCACTTCTTATGAGTTGAGGTATGGGCAAAGCCTAGTGTGTCTCATTTTCGCGTTTTGGTTGCAAGTGTTTTATCTTGAAGTCCGTAACCTAGATAAGTTTGAGTCTCGCTCTTGATGGTATCTTTCTTGGTTACTCGACGTCTTCTCATAGCTATAAGTGCAGGTGTTGATGCATAGGATCATAGAGACACATGATTATGACCTTTGATGAGGCTAGCCAGGAGCTAGACACGATGTTTGAGCTCTTCTTTTCCTCCGAGACCATCTTTGTAGAAGATGAGGATGATGGAGATGATGGTGTTCCATCGGATCCAGTTCCTCTACACCTAAGGTGCCTCTGTTTCCATTTACGCACCTCGGGAGACCACCCTTGCCTTCCGAGCTCTCCTTTAGCGAGTGGCTCTGCTCCTACCTCTTACATGCATGAGGTAGAGGCCACTACATCGGGTCCTCCCGACATATCCAGCTCATCCACCTGATCAGATCATTGGTGATCTGTTTGAGTGGGTCACTCGCTCAAAATTAGGTTTGTCCAGTTTCTGCCTCCACTCTGCCTTCGTTGCCTCCTTTGAGCCGAAGGATGTTTCTCATGCATTATCAGATGAATCGTGGATTAATGCTATGCATGAGAACTTGAGAACTTTGAGTGGAACAAGGTATGGCACTTGTCGAGCCCCATCTGGTCATAATGTCATTGGGACCAAGTGGGTGTTCAAAAACAAGCAGAGTGAGGATGGGGTTGTCATTCGCAACAAGGCTAGGCTAGTTGCAGGGCTTTTCTCAGGTTGAGGTCTTGACTTTGAGGAGACCTTTGCCCTGTAGCTAGACAAGAGGCTATTAGGATCCTGCTTGCATTCTCTGCATCCCAGGGCTTCAAGCTCTATCAAATGGATGTCAAGAGTGCATTCCTCAATGGCTATATTGAGGAAGAGGTTTATGTCAAACAACCTCCAGGATTCGAGAACCCCAAGTTTTGAGTCATATATACAAGCTCTCCAAAGCTTTGTATGGACTCAAGTAGGCCCCCAGAGCATGGTATGAGAGGCTCAAGTCTTATCTTCTCAGCCATAGCTTCAAAATGGGCATAGTAGACAAAACTCTGTTCATCAGACACCATGAGTCTCATTTTCTTCTTGTCCAGATTTATGTGGACGATATCATTTTTAGTGGCTCATCTCATTCGCTTGTGTCTTAGTTTTCTGAGGTGATAACACAGAGTTTGAGATGAGTATGATGGGCAAGTTGAGCTACTTTCTTGGCTTCCAAATCAAGCAGACTCGGGAGGGTACTTTCTTGCATCAAGGCAAGTATACCCGTGACCTCCTGAGGCGCTTCGATATGTATGATGGGAAGCCGATGATGACTCCTATGGCAACCACTGCTGTCCTCGAGCCCGATGAGGATGGTGAGCCTGCTGATCAAAAGGAGTTTCGGAGCATGATCGGCTCCCTCTTGTACCTCACTGCTTCAAGCCCGGACATACATTTTGTTGTGTGTCTGTGCGCTCGATTTCAAGCTTCTCCTCGCGCCTCTCACCGCCAGGCGGTCAAGCGCATCTTCAGGTACCTTCGTGCTACCACTGATTATGGTATTTGGTACTCTTCGTCTTCTTGTTTATCTCTTAGAGCCTTTTCCGATGCCGACTTTGCTGGCTGTAGGAAAGATAGGAAGAGCACTTCTAGCACTTGCCAATTCATTGGCACTTCTCTTGTTTCTTGGTCATCTAAGAAGCGATGCAGGGTTGCACACCCACCGCCGAGGCCGAGTATGTTGTTTGCGGCCGATTCTTTGTAGCAGTGCTCTGGATGAGATCGACCTTACGGGACTATGGGTTAGAGATAGAGAGTGTGCCACTTTTCTATGACAACACTTCAGCTATTTGCATTGCTAAAAACCCAGTGAAACATTCCCGGACCAAACACATTGATATTAGATATCACTTCCTTAGAGACCATGTGGAGAAGGGAGATATCGCGCTTCAGTTCGTAGAGAGTGACCTTCAATTAGCTGATATCTTCACCAAGCCTTTGGATAGCTCCATATTTGTTGCCTTGAGGAGTGAGCTTGGAGTCGTGAGCCCTTGACCTTTCGTGAGGGGGTGCTGTTTGTATATTATGTATTATATGTTTTCTTCCAGCTTTTCTTTTCTTTGTATTTCTTTTGGGTGCTTTGGGCTTGTTTTCTTGAGTTGAGTTCACTCACTTAGACTTCTGGCATGCCTTGCATGGACCTCTTATCTTGTGCTTTAGGTTGCTATCATGCGTGATTAGCTGTTCTCTCTTCTCTCTAGGTTGAGTTCCCTCACAATCTTATAAGTCTAGCGGTGTTGGGCCTCCTGGTAGACAGGTCCATGTGCACTCCTTAGTTGGGATCTAGAGTCAGCTTCCCTATGTCACTCACTGGGAAGATAAGAGCGAGTCTAAGCCGTAGTGAGTCTCTTATATCTTTTCTATGCTCTATAGCCATCCAGTTTTACAGTTTCTCGACTTCTTCTCCTCATTCTGTTTTTCTGGTTATTATTGAGTTCATTTGGTTTTTCTTTGTGCCTAATCTTGATAATAACTCAACTTTAACCAGATTTGAGCTTAAAATTGATTCATTTGTTGAGGGGGGGGGTTTGGGAATCTGTTCGTGCATTGCATATAGACCGCATTTCCTGTTAATGAGCTTTGTCTATTATGCAATTGATTTCTTCTTCATGCTATACACCATGTTGCATCATATGGAGGAAATCACTAGCTCAGATATGTCCAAGTTCATTTAACTTGCTAATGAAAAAAGTCTTAAATGAAAACTTGATGAAACTTGTTGCTTTTACTTGCTAGGTTTCTTCTCTAGAGGTTTGTGCCATAATTTGAGAAATTTTGGAGTTCTCTAGAGTCTCTATAGCAACTTGGGTGAAACTAGTTTGATCCATGCTAGAGTCCTTCAATTGCTCATGAATCATTGTGCTAAAAATGAAAATTAAACAAAATTGACTCTTCTTGTGCATATACGACTCAACACCTTGCATTCACAAGACCGCTTCCCATTGCACTTGGGATGAACTTGGAATACATCGTGTTTGACCTAGACCATCCTCTTAAGAGTTCATCTTGAGATGGTCGCATACGGCTTGAGTCAATTGGTTGTCAAAAGAAAATGCAAATAAATTAAAAAAAAACATATGTGGGTAAAGAATGCAAATAATGTCAAACATTTGCACCCGCTATGTCTTGTATGATGATAAATCAAAATTTGCATTAAGTGATAAATGAGCCCAAGGACCTTATATGCTCTTCTAGATTCCCCAAAGTGTTGAGTAGGTTGAACTCTAGGTTTTCCTTTTGATCCTTAGAGTGGCTATTCTTCTATTTTGAAACTAAAGCTAAGTGTTGCACTTGTCAAATCTTGCTAAAAATGAAATATTCAAAACTAAGCTCGTATTTGCACTTGGACATGTCTTATTTTAGTCATCTTCTGAAATTGACAAGCTTGGTGTAATATCCTTCCATTTTGATCAATTGGATAATCTTCAAAGCTCTTTCGATTGCATTTCATGCATACATAAAAAAAATTGATGCCTATATTGCCAAAAGGGGGAGAAAGCGTAGAAAAGGCATCACTAAAAAGATAGAAATGTGAATGCTTATTTGGTTATTATGATCTTTGTAAAACTATGCTACTACTTTTGTTGGATCATAATCTCATAATCACATTTGACATGTTTAGTTGGATTTTAGAGTTTTTGTTGAATACTTTCTCTTTCTTAAATTAAACTCTAAAATCTAAATTCCTCTTCATCAACTTGGTCATGGTTCTAATTTGTATCTCTGGACCAAGTTTGGCTTTGCAATCAAATTGCTTTCTTCTTCTCTCATTCAAACTCAAATTTATTCCTTTTGTGTTGTTTGTCAATATACTCATCAAGGGGGAGATTGAAGGACAATGTGGAGGTCCATCCATGTTTGTGATGAGTATTTGACTTTATTTGAGCAAGGTGTGCTCAAGTTTGAGTTTGATTTGGATTGATTTTCAAAATGAATCAATTTGAGCAGTCTCTGCCAGGAGTGGCAGTACCGGCTGTATGGGCGCGGTAGTGATGAGTTGGATGGTTTATTGCATATCATTGTGAGCATTGCTATGTGAGGAGTTTCCTTGTCTTTGATGGTTGCAGGGCGACGGTGCTAGGTCATGGTGAGGCGAAGGATGACCGGGACTAGGCGAGGAGCGTCGGAGGTCCAGACGGTTGGGAGATCGCCGAAAGATGATCGGAGATGGAGTCCGGGCATGTCAAGAAGACAAGGAAAGGAGATGATGCTAGCTAGATGCCGCGTGGATCAATGAGGACCGTCGGATTGAGGTCTAGTTGATAGGTTAGCGGGTCTAGGTAGTATGCTTTGAAAACCGTGCAAGAAAACCTGGTATGTGTGTGGGTTTTGGGTTAGCCTTTGCATGGCTGTGTGTGTGGGTTAATCCTAGCCCTTAGATGAGTGCTCTAGGGTTGAGGGACTCATCCAAGGGTGGTAGGTGGCCCAAGAGTAGTATAAATAGGGGTGGAGGGGTAGCCTCCTTCCCTTGAAGGTTTTGAGGTTTGTGAATGCTCCTTTGAGCTTTGCCCACATGAAAGTGAGGCTTTGTAACCTCTCCTTCCAGAAATGAAAGTTTTATCCATCCACCTCTGAATTTATTTTATGCATTTACATTATGTCTTTACTTTACATAATTTAAATTCAGCATTTACTTTCCATAATTACATTCTCGCAATTTACTTTAATGTAATTTGGATTTGCCTCCCCTCCTTCTAAATGCTGCTGATCTTGGATTTTTTGAGTGTGTTCATATGGTTTTACATCTCTTTTGCACTCTTGGATTGAGTAGAGAACATCTTTTCTTTCAAGTTCCAACTTTGTTCAGAACTTGTTCTTCGCACAGCAGTCAGTTTTTGATTTCTATAAAAATCTAGAAAACTCTTTTTCAAGTGATTCTTGTTGGAGAAGGTGTGGGACTCTGACATTCACTTCCAGAAAATTTTTTGAGTTCACTTGTTGCACCGTTTGGGCGCCATGAGGTGAAAACCGAGCCCCAAACTTTCTGCTCGAAGTTCTTGACCAGACTGTGTTCTTAAATTTTTCCTGTTTTTTCTGTAAGGCTTTCTGAGGAGAAATTTGGTGGAGTTCTTCACGACTCTGATTCTCATAGGGAGAAAAAGTCTCAAAATTTTGTGAGCTGCAGAAACCCACCAATCTCCTGTGCAAATTGAGGACAAGTTCTGGAAATTCTGCTTTTGCTTTTCTGAAAGTGACTTTTGTGATTTGAATTGATGTCCTTTCTAAAAGCAACAGTTTGAGTTGATTCCTCTTTATCTTGGACACTAGACAACCAGTATTGTGACTCAAAAATCCCCACATATTTTAAGGTACTTATCCATGCAAGCTTGGGGTACACATAGTTGTCTAGTTTTTCAGGTTTTTCACGATTTCCTTTGAGCGATCTTGTCGAGGTTTTTGTTAGAGTATTTTTGGGGAAATTTTATTTGCGACCATTCACCCCCCTCTGTTCGCCATCTCGGTCCTTCATCTTCCCACTTCCACTCAGGGATTTTCAAAGGTTGGAGAAGTCCAGCGGGACGTTGATGCTTGGCTTTAACTTGCTGACATATATCACATATTGCAATATATGCAGCAATATCCCTTTTCAAACCGGGCCACCAATATTCCCGTCGGAGGTGTTGATACATCTTTGTACTCCCAGGGTGAATTGAGAGGGGAGATTCATGGGCTTCTTTAAGGATTAAATCTTTTAATTCCAGATCATTAGGAGCATAGATTCGATTTTTGAACATAAGCACTTCATCTGGACTTTCACAAAATTTGGATTCAATTCCTTGCTTCAACTCTTCACGAATTTTAATAATGGCTTCATCCTTGAGTTGAGCGGCTTTAATTTGGGACTTAAGTGTTGGTTGCACCTCTAGTACGGCCAAATAACCTTTTTCGACGATTCCCAAATTAAGCTTTTGGAATTCTTTTATAAGATCTGATTGACTGTTTAGAGATGAAACAGAAAGACAATGAAGTTATCGACTTATGGCATCAACTACGACATTGGCTTTACCAGGGTTGTATTGAATGCTAAGGTCATAGTCTTTTATCAACTCTAGCCATCTTCGTTGCCTTAGATTTAAATCAGGTTGGGTAAAGAAATATTTTAGACTCTTGTGATCTGTGAAAACACTGCATTTGTAACCAATAAAGTAATGACGCTAGATTTTCAGAGCGTGCCCCACAGCAGCTAATTCCAGATCATGAGTTGGGTAATTGAGTTCATGGGGTCATAACTGACGGGAGGCGTAAGCTACGACTTTTCTTTCTTGCATAAGAACACACCCAAGCCTGCTTTGGGATGCATCACAATAGACATCGAAGCTTTTATGGACATCGGGCAACACCAGCACAGGTGCTGTTGTTAACCTTTTCTTTAATTCCTGAAAGCTTTCTTCGCATTCAGGTCTCCATTCAAACTTCTTTTCTTTCTTTAAAAGCTGGGTTAAAGGTCGGGTGATTTTGGAGAAATTCTCGATAAAGCGGCGATAATATCCCGCTAAACCAAGAAAACTTTGAATTTTGGGGACAGATTGAGGGGCTTCCCAGTCTAGAATAGCTTTGATTTTACTGGGGTCGACTGAGATACCAACTTTGGAAAGAACATGACCAAGGAAAGCAAATTCTTTCAACTTAAATTCACATTTTTCGAATTTAGCGAAAAGCTTATGCTCTCGAAGCTTCTCGAGCACCATACGCAAATGCTGCTCATGCTCTTCTTTGAATTTGGAATAGATATGGATATCATCGATGAATACCACTACGAACTTATCCAAATATTCCATGAAGACTTTATTCATGAGGCACATGAAATTAGCAGGAGCATTTGTAAGTCCGAAGGACATTACGGTATATTCATATAACCCGTAACGAGTGGTAAAAGCGGTTTTTGGAATGTCTTCTGATATGATCTTCAATTGATAGTACCCATATCTTAAATCAATCTTAGAAAAGATTTGAGCACTGGTCAATTGATCGAACAGATCATCAATACGAGGAAGAGGATATTTGTTCTTAATTATGACATCATTTAAAGCACGATAGTCTACGCACATGCGTATACCACCGTCCTTTTTAGGCACAAAAAGAACTGGACTACCCCAGGGAGAAGAGCTAGGTCGAATAAAGCCTTTTCTTAATTGCTCTTGAATTTGCTTCTTTAGTTCGACTACCTCATCTGGGGCATACGATAAGGGCGCTTAGATATTGGCACTGTTCTAGGAACAAGGTTTATGACAAACTCCATGTCTCTATCTGGAGGCAGGCCTGGCAACTCATTTGGGAAAACATCAGGATACTCAGAGACAATTGGAATTTGGCTAAGCTCTTTTGCTATGGCTGAACAAAGGGAAGATTGAAAATTTGAGGAACTTTGAATGGAGGAGAAATGAACTGGAACTCCTTCAGGGCTAACCAAAGAAATGGATCGATATGCACAGTCTATGCATCCTTTGTACTTAAACAACCAATCCATACCAAGAATTACTTCTAAACTATAAGGATAAGGTCAGCATGAAACATTACTCCATTTATTTCAATGCTAACCCTAGGATACAACTTAATTGAATTCATGATTGATCCAGGGGAATAGATTATCATTTTTGCAGAAAGGAGATCAATTTCTAAGTCATTTTGATCGGCAAATTTCTTGGAAATAAGTGAGTGCGATGCTCCAGAATCAAACAATACCAAAGTAGGTACTGAATGCACAAGAAACATACCCAATACCACATTAGGTGATTCACTTGCTTCTTCGGCGGTCACATGATGAAGACGACCACTGCTCGCACTTCGATTTGGAGCTGCAGATGGCCTGGAAACTTGAGAACTTCCTGCTCCTTGAGGTCGGCCTGGAGGTCGCTGAAGAACTCCTTGCGATGGCTGATGACTTGAAGCTTGGCCTCTTTTGGGGCAGGCATTAGCATAATGCCCACGCTCCTTACAATGATAACACATCACATTGGCCGCCTGACTCTGAACTCCAGCAGTCCTTCCTTCATTATTGCCCGAGGGACGGACAGAAGGCTGCTGAGGTCGAGGGTTCTGAACTTGCTGCCTCTGATGCTGCTGCTGCCGGGGCAGAGGAGGTCGTACATTGGTCGGCTGACCAATGCGCGGCCTTGGAAAATTAGGGTTGGCGACTTTCCTCACTATCCACTTTCTTTTACGGCTCTCCATAACGTCCCGTGAACTATGCTCGACTATAATAGCCTTGTCCACGAGCGTTTGAAAATCGTAAAAGTCATGAATAGCCAAAAGATGCTTGATTTCATTGTTTAAATTATCCCGAAAACGCTCAATCTTTCTTGCTTCTGAGGTAACCTCTGATGATGCATATCGAGCGAGATAATTAAAGCGATAGAGATACTCCATCACGGTCATATTTCCTTGACGTAAATCAAGGAATTCTCGTCTCTTTAGATTCACCAGACTTGATGGGATATGCGTCTTCCAGAAAGCTTCCTTGAAGGCGTCCCAAGTAGTTTCCTGATCTTGGGGCCTGATAGCTTGAAAATTCTCCCACCAAACTGCGGCTGCTCCCTAAAGCTGGTACGATGCATACATAACGTTTTCATGATCATTGCACTGGGCAATGGTCAATTTACTTCCAATTGATCGTAACCAATCATTAGCATCAAGAGGATCCGACGATGAAGAGAAGGTCGGGGGCCGAGTCTTCAAGAATTCTCCCAATTTCGATTGGTGGGATGCTTCTCCTATCCCGACTCTAGCACTTGCGGCACCAAGGTTGGTCGTATTCTGGACCAACTGCTGAAGCAACAGGGTATTAGTCTGGCAATCCTGCTCAATCATTGCAAGTACTTGAGCCATGGTCGGCGGTCCTGGCAATTGCCCTTCTGGAACTTTTTCTTGGACTTGCGGAAGCGGAGAATCTCGACGGCTTGGACGCCGCGAAGAAGAACCTCTAGCTGCCGATGGATGGATGGGATTGGGCTGGGCCAGAGTGGCTGAAGTCACACTGAGGTTGAGTTTCTGGGGTTTCTTCACTCCCCAAAATCTCATTTATAGACCTAGTGGCAGGCATCTGAAATAAGATTGGCAACAATTTAACAGGTAAGATCTAATTCAGTTTAAATTCCGAATGTTACCATTTGTTTTAAGAGCATGTCTCAATATTATTATTCATGAGTTGATTATTAATATTAAGGATCACAACATCGTAAAAATATTAACTGAAGGTTAAATATTTACCAGTAGGAACCAAAAGCACACAAAACAATATTAACCGGAAACTTTATTTCAACTCATAATATTCACAACAAAACATGAACATAACATTTATTCTCGACAACTACTACATAAAGAAAGGCAACAAAAGTTATTTTCTAACCCTACTCATCTTTTGACCGTCATCTATTCCATTAACGGACAATTACTATCCTTCACTAACCTATGACTACTACTCTCTGCGTCAGGAGGAGAGAAAGTCTCCTAACGACGACACTCCTGCGGCCTCTGAGGACGCCACGGGGGAAAACTTTGAGGGTCCACCTGAATAGTAGGTAACCGGGGGTGACTCCCTATAACCAACATCCTCGCCTGGCGACGCCTCGAGGGTACTCGAGTGTCGTCGGCGCGGCACTAATGGGCTTGCCCGAATCGAAGGGGTACAATGCCTCTGGCAACACAAGGGGCGATAGCATTTTCTAGAAATGCTATACGGTGTCGTGACTCCCTGTATTCAGTTATTGCCTGTCGGCAATACTGATCGAGACATTAATGAATCCCACTAGATTACATAGTGTTGGATTTAATAATCCAGTGGCATCCATATAACAGTTCTCCCCATCTGGTGGCCGGGATGGAATCCTCCTATACGCGACTGTCAGTTCGGGTAGGGTGTAACGTAACCTGACAATAGCAGTATAGGCCGCTTCGTTCATGGCCATCATAAGGGAAGAACCGGGACCCTCGAAGGATAATTCTCCTTCACTATCCTCAGCTCTGCAGGGATGTCCACCCTGGCTATGTATTCCATGGATACAGAACTAACTACTGTGCAATACTATGTATTGTGGATTTTCAAAAATTGGGCAAACTCCAGCAGACGAGCAAGAAATCCCATCATGCCGGAATCCTCCCTATGAGTGGATGTATAGCATGGGGTGTAACCGCCCATCTGCACATTTAATAAGGAATTATCACTCTGAAGGACCATGTGGAGGTCCATCCATGTTTGTGATGAGTATTTGACTTTATTTGAGCAAGGTGTGCTCAAGTTTGAATTTGATTTGGATTGATTTTCAAAATGAAGCAATTTGAGTTGTCTCTGCCAGAGTGGCGATCTGGGTCGTATGGACGCGGTAGTGATGAGTTGGATGGTTTATTGCACATCTTTGTGGGCATTGCTATGTGAGGAGTTTCCTTGTCTTTGATGGTTGCAGGGCGACGGTGCTAGGTTATGGTGAGGCGAAGGATGACTGGGACTAGGCGAGGAGCGTCGAAGGTCCAGACGGATGGGAGATAGCCGGAAGATGATCGGAGACGGAGTCCGGGCAAGTCAAGAAGACAAGGAAAGGAGTTGATGCTAGCTAGATGCCGCGTGGATCAATGAGGGCCGTCGGATTGAGGTCTAGTTGATAGGTTAGCGGGTCTAGGTAGTATGCTTTGAAAACCGTGCAAGAAAACCCGGTAAGTGTGTGGGTTTTGGGTTAGCCCTTGCATGGCTGTGTGTGTGGGTTAATCCTAGCCCTTAGATGAGTGTTCTAGGGTTGAGGGACTCATCCAAGGGTGGTAGGTGGCCCAAGAGTAGTATAAATAGGGGTGGAGGGGTAGCCTCCTTCCCTTGAAGGTGTTGAGGTTTTTGATGCTCATTTGAGCTTTGCCCACATGAATGTGAGGCTTTGTAACCTCCCCTTCCAGAAATGAAAGTTTTATCCATCCACCTCTGAATTTATTTTGCGCATTTACATTATGTCTTTACTTTACGCAATTTAAATTCAGCATTTACTTTCCCGCAATTACATTCCCGCAATTTACTTTCAAGTAATTTGGATTTGCCTCCCCTCTTTCTAAATACTGCTGATCTTGTATGTTTTGAGTGTGTTCATATGGTTTTACATCTCTTTTGCACTCTTGGATTGAGTAGAGAACATCTTTTCTTTCAAGTTCCAACTTTGTTCAGAACTTGTTCTTCGCGCAGCAGTCAGTTTTTGATTTTTTTAAAAATATAAATAATCCATTTTGATTGATTCTTCTTGGAGGTGGTGCGGGACTCTGATATACACCTTCCGAAAAATTTTGGAGTTCACTTGTTGAACCGTTTGGGCGCCATGAGGTGAAAACCGAGCGCCAAACTTTCTGCTCGATGTTCTTGAGCATACTGTGTTCTTAGATTTTCCTGTTTTTTATATAATGCTTTTTGAGGAGAAATTTGGTGCAGTTCTTCACGACTCTTATGCTCATAGGGAGAAAAATTCTCAGAATTTTGTGAGCTACAGAAACCCACCAACCTCCTTTGCAAATTGAGGACAAGTTCTGGAAATTCTGCTTTTGCTTTTCTGAAAGTGACTTTTGTGATTTGAATTGATGTCCTTTCTAAAAGCAAGAGTTTGAATTGATTCCTCTTTATCTTGGACACTAGACAACCAGGATTGTGACTCAAAAATCTCCACATATTTTATGGTACTTATCCATGCAAGCTTGGGGTACACATAGTTGTCTAGTTTTTCGGGTTTTTCACAATTTCCTTTGAGCGATCTTGTCGAGGTTTTTGTTGGAGTATTTTGGGGGAATTTTTATTTGCGACCATTCACCCCCCTCTGTTCGCCATCTCGGTCCTTCACACTCCTGATTAAATGTAAGATAGTATAGCAATTTTTGGAAGAAAAGATTCTAGTAGAAATTTAAAAACAGAAAAGAGTTATTATCAGGTATACACATAGCCAAAAGAAAAGTTTCATGCATATAAAGAATAGATAGGTAAGATGTCCTAATTCAATATTTTAATCTGTTCGGATCCTAGTTTCAAGTTTTAAATTTTTAATTACTCCCAAACTACCTAAGGTTTCCTACAGTCAGTATGGCTCTGATACCAACTTGTAAGGCCCCCATTTTGATAACGAATACCAATAATGGGTACCATGTGCATACCATAATAGTCCCATGATCAGTAGCTAGTACGCACAAATACAAATTGATATCACAGTCATACATAAGTTTTATTACACAGCGGAAGCAAAGTTACATAATATTCTTACAATACCAAAAGTAAAACAGCAGTAGAGACAACTTCTTGTAGTATGCCTTTTAAACCCATTGTCCCACAGGCAACTGACAATGTAAAGCCTTAGAAAAACCATCGTTAAATTCCCTGAATCCTACATCAACGTATGAGTCGTCGGGGTAATCTGATTCTTCACCTAAAAACATCAACATAGGCAAGTTGAGTACTTACGTACTCGCAAGACTTTTACAAATCCTATAATACATGCAGGTCACTTCAATGGAAAGGCTATTATGGTTAATTTGCAGAAAGCCAGTTTGAATAGTAAATACAGAATAATAAATTGAAATAAAATTTGCTTAAGAGCAGATTAAATAAAATGACAGTATGTAAGTGCGAGTAAATGAAATTTCGAACCTGGGTATAATGACCATATTCAAGAACCATTTCCATTGACACACAGTAGAAATTACCGACACACGGTAGAAACCAGATTTTATGAAAATAAAAACTGCTAACTATGTGATGAATTTACCAAGCTCCCATAACCGCGGGTACGGCTAATCGATTAGTTTTACACACCGTAGAGGTATACAGCTTTCCCCACAAGACATGACTGACTCTTTAAGCAATCGATATTTTCACACTACTTTTGGTGTGCCGTAGAGAGTCATGTTATAACTGTTACATTATTTAATCCTGACTTTGCACCAACACGGTGACGATAAACCCACTCTGTGGCGGAAGGACTCAGAGCATAGAAATGATGGAACTCCTCACAGTATGGCGTACACCGTTATATTGGTGGACGTTTATTCGATGATCACCTCGGTGTGGACGTTCTGTCGAGCAATTCATTAAGAAACAGCTTGTACTACTCTGGCCTTCCAAGTGCAAAGCCAGTTTTAAATAACTTAATAAGTTAGAGCTGTCCCATTCCAGCACTTTTGGTTGTATGATAATTCTTGGCCTGAAAACAATTCAAAGTTCGGTCCTGAAAATAAAGTATACCGTAAAATATTTAATGAAAACATTTATAAAAATGGGATCAATATGATCAAAGGGGATGCTTGCCTTGTTGATTCTCCTCGACGTCGAATTCCTGATCGTCGACTATATCAGGCTCGTCGGGTTCTACACGTCGTTCGACAACACATAGCAAATGCCAAATTTTAATAGGGCCAAAAAGAAATCAGATGTAAATATTCAAATAAAATATTTTCACAATTCAGAAATGGTTGCAGGTATTATTTGCTCTCATTTGCAATTTAAAAGACTGAATCTACTTGGATCATTATTGCACCTTTTTTATTACATATTTAACAACTTAAATTTTTATTATAACAAACCCTAAATTTTTACATATTCAGGTTCCTGAGGTTACAAGGAGTCTAAAAAATTTATTTTACTAAATTTGGTGGTTATTTGCAAAAATTCCATGTATGACATATTTCTACCTTTTTCTTTAAATTTGAATTCAAAATTTAAATAAAATTTAATTTTAGAATAGTTTTGCATATTATGAATCTAAATGATTTATCATGAATTTATAAATTTATTTCATCAAATTTGGATTTGAAATGCACAAGATATAAGCTATTGAATATTCTAGGTTTTGCAAAATACTAAAAATTCAGAAATATGCCGAAAACGGAAAGTGTGCTTTCGCGGGGAAAATGCGCTTTCCCTTTTCGGATGGCACCGGGCCGAGTTGCTGACAGATAGGCAACTGGGGAAAAGTGTGGCTGGCTGTGACGACGTGCGAAGCTTTTATATGGCTCGGAGTCGGATCGACAGGCGCGAGAAGAACCGAGACGGCACGGTCAATCGGGCGAGCTGGCGTTGGCGCGAGAGAGAGCAGAGAGGGGGAGAAGAATGCACAGGAGATAGAATGACTCGTGGGGGTGAGTTGTCAGTGAGAGGGCACCTGGCAGCTGGGGCCTGTACGTCAGCGAGAGAAAGAAAGAATTCGTTTGAAGGCTCTGGACAGAACGGGATCTCTTCTGCAGTTCAAACCATCATTTTGACTTTTATTTTTCTGAAAATTTTTATCTAATTCTGCAAGGTAAAGTTAGACATCCTGTAAAATTTTCGGGTTAAAAATCCCCGTAGAAATTTTATAAAAATTCTTACAATGGGGTTTCGTTAATTCTGCTGATTAAGTTTTTCATTTAATTGATGACAAAATGAAGTTAATATTTTATAAAACTTTTTATGAGAGTCTAAAATGGTATTTTACACCTTATGTAAAATTTCAGATTTTATTTCCTAATATTTAATTTTCAATAATTCTGACATTACTATTTTCCATTTTATTTCTACACAGTTTTCGAATTTTTAAAATTACAAAATTAATTATTTAATTTTTAATATTTTTACTGGAGGTAGGAACTGTACTGTTATCGGCATGGTAAAAATCTCAACTCAGGATAGCTTCCTGAGAATTCCTCAAAATTCTTTTACCTTTTGCCCTAATTTTCTTTTCACTTTCTTTTGCTTGATTAAATTATATTTTAATTAGTCCAGGTATTCCACCGACTTAGGGCCTGTTTGTTTCAGCTTTGGATTCTCTAAAAGCTGATTCTGGATTGTGGTTTTTGAGAAGCTGATTCTTCAAAAGCTAGAATCCAAAAGCACATATGAAGTGGATTGTGGATTATAGTGTATATGGGTGGGGTGGATTGTGAGAATCGGATTTTAGAATCAGCTTGTTTGTTTCTGATTCTGCTTTTGGGACCAGAATCCAGAATCAAAAGCTAAAACAAACAGGCCCTTAAAGTGGCTCTAGAGAGCCCTAAGATTTTTGTTATGACTTTTGTGGATTTTTGTTGACTTGGTATTTTTACTTTTTACTTTTACCATTTCACTATGTCCTTTAATCCAATTCCTTTTATTAAAGAAAAGCCAAAAGAATTTCTAATAATTCCAGAAAATTCAGAAATAATACACAAAAGACTTTTAATTCACTTTTCTTTATTTTATTAATTTTGAGGCTGTTACACATATCAAACCTTTTATAAGTTTCATCTCTGAGATTTGCTTTGTCTTGATTGATCTTTTGCAGCATTTCTTGCTGCTATTGATTGGCTGCCATTTGTTCACTGTGTCTTTGTGCTGCCAATCTTCTTTCTTCTTCAAAGCTTTCTTGAGCATGCCTGAGGTCAGAGTTGTATTGTTGTTCAAATGAAGTGAACCAACCTGGCTGAGAATCCCACCAAGATGGTTGTTGACCAAAATCATGAATGGACTCAGGTTCAGCAAAATGAGAGTAATGAGAGTCCTCATCTGATTGCTGAGAAAAAGTTGGCAAGTAGCTTGAGGATGTCTAGAGCCACCTGCTTCATGTTCATGGGCTGTTGATGGAAATCTCTAAGCCTCCATGAACCTAGCTACAACTGCTAGTTCTTGTAATCTATGCACTTCCTCATCCTCATGATGAGACTCTGAGCTGACATAGACTTCAGTGTGTTCAGATTGCACAAACCTTTGCTGACCATGATGTTCAGAGCTGTAGTCCATAATTTCTGTAGGAGTATGTGGAAAGTCTGGAGCTGGAAAAAGCTATTCCTGAGTATGATAGCTATGACTTGGAGCTCTACCATCATCATCTGAATTTGCATGTATTTCAGTGCCTTCTTGAGCACTTGGCTCATGAATTACTAGAAGTGGAGTAGAAAGTCTAGCTGGCCTTTCATCTTGAGCAACTGGCTTGGGCATTTTGTATTGCTTTGGTCTAGAGATGAAATCCCTGTCCATCTCAAGCTGTGAGATGATCCCTTGAGCCAATAACATGTGAGTGATTTGCATGGCAAAAGGGAGAGGGCTGCCCATTTTTCTGTAAATAGCTTCTTCCATCTCTCCAAAAATATAGTCTGTCAGATCAATGGGTTGTCTTGACAGAATTAGATGCAGCAACCAAGCAAGACATGGAGTTACTCCCTCCTTGTATCCAGATTTAGGGTAAATTGTGTGTCTGAGAATCAGGAGCAAAGCCTTGGCCTCGGCAGTCAAACAATGAACCCTATTAGAATTAAATCCAGCCTCATGGATATTTCTGTAGATGTGAGCAGATACTTGTAAGTCAGGCATGTTACCAATCTGCCTCCATCTATTTCCAGGAAACATCCTATCATGAATCCTAGTTCTATTTAGCAAAGAACTTGAGGCTCCAATGGCAGCTCCAAACTAAGGTGATCTCACTTTTCTCTTATTTCCATCAATAGTAAACAGAATATAATGCCTATCCTTGTTCACTAATAAAGATGCATAGAATTCCAGTATTCTGCTTTCATTCCAAGCTAGCCAAGCAGAAGACATAAGGGCGGCAAGGCCAGGAGTTGACCTTACACAATCTAGAATTCTATTTGATTCTAGAACTGAGCTAATCTGGTTCCAATCAACATATTGATGCTTGCATAGGGCTGATAGGAGTTTACCATTCTATTTTTTCTGTTTTTGTAGCCCATATATATATTTCTCTGGAATGTGGTGATGAATTGCTCATTAAAGGAAGGTCTATCAAAAGGAAACCAAACCCTTTCTGGCACCAATCTAGCAGCTCTTAGTTTCTTTCCACCTAAAACAGCTAGCTCATGCCCACAAATCATGTCAATTTCACCACTCAGCTCTATTTCTTCATCAGAAGATGTATTTGCACTAGGCTGATAGTCACTATCATCTGAAGAAGAGGTCGAATCATGTTGCACTGGTTGTTTTCCCCTTTTTGATGGCTTAGTAGTTACTTTCTTTACTACTCCACCAGATTGCTGAGTTTGACTGGATCTGTCGGTTTTGGCTTTCTTTTTCCCTTTGACCTTATCAGCAATTTTTCCAAAAAGACCTCTTTTGCCTTGATTCTGAGAACTCATTTTGACTTAGACTTCTTTTCCAAGAAGAAATACTGAGCTGACTTGGTTGACAGAAAATGCAAACCGCAAGAACTGAAGAACAGCCTAAAGAACAAAAGGAGGACCTTAAGAAGAGATTTCTAACTTAGGGTTTCAATCTAAGCAAAGATAAGATATAAAGATTGAAGAACTTACTGAACACTAGACGCAATTCCTTGCTGTGAGCACACAGAGACACCGTTGTCAATCACCCGGTCAGGATGAGCTTTGGTGAGCAGGGGGTCTTATGCTCAAGAATAGGCTGCAAGAGGATTTGAGGATCAAAAGCCTTGAGAGACTTCTAAAGAAGATGAAGCTATAAGTAGCGCACAATGCGAGGAGAAAAATAAGGGAGTTATTGCGGTCGTTTTGAGTACGGACAACATATGGGGAAAGAGATGACTGCAACTGCCCGGTTTTGAAGGAAGTTTCTTTATGAGGTGGGGTAAAAAAACAGAGAATTCACGAAACAAGGTTACCAGATTCAGATAGGTTTAGCAAAGATAAGTCCTAAGGATAGGAAAGATTTTGACGAGTATAGCAAGTGTAAGATTTTTAGAGTTTTTGAGATGAACACGGTTTGAAAAAGATACGTGCTTAGATGTAGTTATTGTCTTACAAGCCTCAGATAGCTTTTTCAGTTAGATATGAAAACCCTTTATCTGCGCCGAACCGATTTCTGATGGATTTTCATCTGCGCTGGACCGTGTCCGTATAGGACACACTTGGTCCGCCGTAGTTGGAAAACTCTCAGTTAGGTTTGGCCAGCTGTCCGTTGTTTTTGAAAATACAGATGTAACTAATTTCTTAAAGATTTTCTGAGATCTCTCTTTTAAGAATAACAAAAAAAAATTTAGAGGGATCTTAGAATAATATTAATATATATATCAACTAATAAATTCAGGAGATGTTGGATTTCAAATGGAAATGTATGAGCCCTAATTTTCATAAGAGCATGAGTATGACTAACTCAAGCTCAAGAAAGGAGAACTCATGTGCTGAGTAATTAGGTTTTCAAAAGTTCTTATTTATATAAGTATTTTTCTTCTAAAACTCACTTAACCTGATTACTGTGTTTTAGGAAAGTATAGTATTGTACTAGAGAAAGAGAAGACTTTCAGCAGGAATTTTATTAGTTTTTTTTAAGTAAGCCTTTTATTTTAGAATATAGCTTTAATATTATTCAGCACCAGTAATTTCTTTTGATCATATAAGGGTAGCAAGATATGTATGGCAAGCAGTCTTGACTCCCCCTTAGTATGTTATTTCAAAAAACTTAAGCAATATTTGAAAAAGCAAGAATGTTTAGTTTATTTCTTAATTTTTAAAAACTGGCCTCATAAAGTGGTTTAGTGAAAATATCAGCCAATTGATCCTCAGTCCTTACATGACTAAGCATAATGTCACCTTGACAACATGATCACATATGAAGTGATGTCTAATTTCAATATGCTTAGTTCTAGAATGCTGGACTGGATTGTTGCCTATTTTCACTACACTTTCATTATCACATAACAGAGGCACATTTTCAAACTTAATACCATAATCCAAATAGGTCTGTTTAATAAAACGAATTTGAGCACAACAACTGCCTGCAGCAACATATTCAGCTTCAGCAGTTGACAATGCTACTGAATTTTGTTTCTTTGAATACCAAGACACTAAAGATCTTACAAGTAAATGACAACCTCCAGAGGTGCTTTTTCGATCAACTTTGCAACTGCCATAATCAGAATCTGAGTAGCCAAGAAGTTCAAAAGAAGCACCTTTTGGGTACCATAAGCCAAAACAAGGAGTATGCTTTAAGTATCTGAAAATCCTTTTTACTGCACTAAGATGTACTTCTTTAGGTGCAGCTTGAAATCTAGCACACATGCATACACTAAACATGATATCTGGCCTAGATGCTGTCAAATAAAGTAAAGAACCTATCATGGATCTATATAACTTTTGATCAATAGACTTACCTCCCACATCTTGATCAAGATGTGTATTGGTTGCCATAGGAGTTTTAAGAGGCTTGCATTCTTCCAGATTAAAGCGCTTGAGAAGGTCTTTAGAATACTTTTCTTGTGAGATGAAAGTTCCTTCCTTCAATTGCTTGACTTGAAATCCCAAAAAGAATGTAAGCTCTCCCATCATTTATATTTCAAATTCTTTAGCCATTTGATTGCTTAATTCTTTGCACAGAGACAGATTAGTACCTCCGAAGATAATATCATCAATATATATTTGGCAAATCATTAGTGTACCATTGAAGTCTTTTAGAAATAATGTTGGATCAACCTTCCCAATTTTGAAATTATTTTCTAGTAAAGAGTCTCTAAGGCGCTCATACCATGCCCTAGGGGCTTGTTTCAAACCATATAGTGCCTTAGATAACTTATATACATGATTAGGAAATTTCATATGTTCAAAACCAGGAGGTTATTCAACATATACAGTTTCTTCAATGATTCCATTAAGAAAAGCACTTTTAATATCCATTTGAAAAAGGGTAATATTGAAATGACAAGTAAAGGCTAGAAGGAACCATATGGCTTCAAGTCGAGCTACAGGTGTATAAGTTTCTCCATAATCCAGGCCTTCAACTTGAGAGTATCCTTGAGCTACTAGCCTTGCTTTATTGCGAGTGACTACACCATTTTTATCTTGTTTATTTCTGAAAACCCACTTTGTTCCAATGACATTATGATCTGTGGGTCTTTCCACTAAGTTCCAGACTTTGTTTCTTTCAAAATTGTTGAGCTCTTCCTCCATTGCCACAATCTAGTCAGCATCCTTCAGAGCTTCATCTATAGTTCTGGGCTCAACACATGAAACAAGAGAATAATGTTCACAAAAATGTGCTTGTTTAGATCGAGTTTGAACACCCTTGCTAAATTCTCCAATGATTTGATCTACAGGGTGATCCTTCGTGATGTTGTGATGGCTCTTTATGAAATTCAGTCCTTCATCCTTCTTTTCATTATCTTCAAGTTGTGATCCATCTTGAGGTATTGTGGACATTAGTGGTAGATCATCTGTGTCTTCTTTGGGCTTAATCTCACCAATTTCCATTTTCTTTATGGATTCTTTTAGAGCATCTTCACCTACATCAGCTAGATTCTCATGCTCACCTTGTGAGCCATTAGAATCATCAAATTTAACATCATAGGTTTTTTCTACAAGCACAGATGTACTATTGAACACTCTATAAGCTTTAGGTTTAGAAAAATAACCTAGCATGATACCTGTATCACACATCTTTTGAAATTTATCTAAGTGTGTTCTCTTTTTATAGATATATATTTTGCATCCAAACACACGAAAATGTGAGATATTAGGTTTTCTTCCTACCAGAAGCTCATATGAAGTCTTCTTGAGAAGTCGGTGAAGATAGAGCCTATTGATTGCATGACATGCAGTATTGATAGCTTCAGGCCCTCAATGATGGAACCAGGTATCTTCAAGACCGTCCCAGTATCACCCAAGGAGGGGACAGGTCCAAGCAGAAGGCCCAAAGGACGAGCCCTACGCCAAGGACTGCTGTCGTACGGAAGGGGCATGTCCAATAGACAGTCGGATATGTATTTAGATATAAAAGATACAGTTCTAATCCGAGTCGTTATTAGGATAGATAAAGATGTAAACCCTATCCTGTAACCAGCTAGGACATAGCAACCGATCGGAATCTTCTAACCGATCTAGACTCTGTAAACCACCCCACCCCCAGTATATAAGGGAGAGGGCGGGTAACACCATAGATAGCCAATCATCCTAGCATAAAGCAATCAAGCCCTAGAGCATACGCCATATCGCCCAGAGCACATTGCGCTTTGAGCAACCTTTGATCCAAGAGATCCATATAATCCCAGCACACAGGATTAGGATATTACCTTCATCATTGAGGGCCTGAACCTGTCTAATCCCTTGTCTTGTGTGACCTTCGAGTTTGAGATGTAGCGCCTACCCCATAAATTTATTGCCGACTACAAAAGTCGACAGTTGGCGCTCCAGGTAGGGGAAGCGCTATAATCTTTTCCTACAGACTCAATGGCAGCAATCGGCGGATTCATCGCCACCTTCGTCTTTGGCCAGGCCTTTCGCTTCGGAAGTCTGGATTTCATCGCGGATACGCGCGGAGAGCTTGTCTGCCTGGTCCAATGCCAGATCCAATCTAGTGAAGATCAGGCCAACCCATCTCAGGTATACCGTTCTGACTCACCCAGAAAACCAATCGGCATGGTGAAGAGCTGCTGCGATTTTCATGGCGTCTTCGCAATTGAGGAGCAGAGGACCGATCTCCATCAAGAAGACCAAGAGGCTGCGGAGGAAGATCACCTTCGTAAGGGTAAGGAGGTGCAGGTGCGATCTCTTCGATCGCGTGGCCACAATGTCCGCGAGGACATCCTGCAGTCCAGGTTGGGAGACCAATCCGTCTTTCGCACGCCGATGTAGAACGTCGTCGCTTCCAAGACGCTTCTCGACACGCTGGACCCGATGATTGCATCGAACAGCCCGACGGCCCCGATCGTGGCCCAGATCAAGGCTATGGTGACGGTGGCAGCAATCTAGCCGAATCAGGAAAAGCCGGTCGGTGAAGCGCACTCGCGCTCCCACACGGCTACTTGTGTCGCCAGCAGTCGGACTGCAACCAGTCGGAATACCAGCAGTCGGCGCCATACACCACCAGTCGGAGACGCTTGCTGAATCCTCAATCGTGACCTCCACCAAGACATCACCGCCAGACGGCAGGAGCGGGACGAGGGAGAGCGACGCGGGCGCCACGACGACTACGAGCGTTTCGGCACCAGCCACGATCGACAAAGTGATCAAAGGTACGACAACCACGACGACCATAGAGATTATCATCGCCAGGGTCGGAACGACGACGACCGCCGGGCCATGAACTCGCCGCGCCGAACTCCGCCCCGGCGCGTTGAAGCAACACTAATCTCCCCCCATCATGATGGGAGATCTATTGATGGGATTCGAGCGTTCACTCCTCGGCTACGCCGAGTGGTATGGCCCGATGGATTCAATCCCAAGGGCATCGTAAAGTTCGACAGGGAGCGAGATCCGAAAGCTTGGCTGCAGGTCTACGCCCTAGCAGTTAAGGCGGCCGGGGGCAATCAGACTGTGATGGCAAACTATCTGCCTGTCAATCTCACCCTCTCGACTCAAGCATGGCTCACGGGACTTCCTGTGAACTCGGTGGACTCCTGGAGTGAACCTATGAGAGGCCTGGCACTCCGTGGAACCTGTACCAGCTTCACCAAAAGAAGGATGAGACGCTGAGAGATTTCATTCGGCGTTTCATGCAGAAGAAGAACACCGTCAGGGACGTATCTGAAGCGGTGGTGGTGGCGGCCTTCCAAAAAGGGGTGAGTGATCCTGACCTAATCAAGAAAATGTTCAGGAAACCCCCTACCTCCGTGAAAGAGATGTTCACGCTGGCCGATCGCTACGCCACGGCCACGGACGCCCTGGCCGAGCACCAAGAGGATCGCCCACAACAGAAGAGCAAAGGCGACAAACCCAAGTCCTCCAAGCACAAAGATAGAAAGCGGAAAGGTGAGGAGCTAGTCACGGTAGCCGAACGCGACCGGCCCTGAGCCCCACGGAGGGAGGCACCCGACTATAATTCTTTCATGGAGGTGACCTGCCCTTTCCACCCAAAGGGAAAGCACGCGGCCAAGGACTGCTTCACTCTGAAGCGTTTTGCATGTGAAAACCACAGGCAACCAGCTCCAACGAAGGATGAAGCTGCCAAGAAGAAGGACCCTCCTGGTGAGGATTTCAGGAGCCCGAGCATGAACTGAACTACATTTACGGGGGCTCCACCGGATACGAGTCCAAGCGGAAACAAAAGCTTACCACTCGGGAGATCAATACGGTGGAACCAACAGCCCCCAAATATTTAAATTGGTCCGAAGTACCAATCACCTTTGACCGCTCGGATCACCCCAACCGGGTTCTACATCCGGGTAAGTTCCCACTAGTGCTTGACCCTGTTATTCGCAACGTAAAGTTAAGGAAGGTCCTGATCGACGGTTGGAGTGGACTCAATGTCCTGTTCGCCAAAACCCTCGATGACATGAACATCCCCCGCTCCGAGCTAAGGCCGAGCACTCAGCTGTTCCACGGAGTGATCCCGGGGGCTTCTTCGTTTCCACTCGGGCAGATTTCTTTGCCCGTCACTTTCGGTACCAAGGACAACTACCGGACCAAATACATAAGCTTCGAGGTGGCCGATTTTGAGACAGCGTACCACGCTATCTTGGGAAAGCCCGGTCTGGCTAGATTCATGGCCGTCCCGCACTACACCTACTTGATAATGAAGATGCCGGGACCCAGAAACATCATCACAGTTCGCAGCGACGTCAAGCGATCTCTGGAATGCGACCGAGAAAGTTATGAACTTGCCGAGCTGCAAGAGGCGATCGCCGAGGCAAAGAAAATCCAAGCGGAGGCTGCCACGTTGCAGGAAGAAGGCGACGTCCCGTTCAAGAAGCAGGCCACAACAGGGATGAAGATAGGCGAAGGAACCAAGAGGATAATTCTCGACCCATTCGACTCGTCCAAAACGACTCTAATCGGGTTAGGGCTCGAGGATAAATAGGAAGGCACACTCGTCACCTTTCTTCGGGCTCACAGGGACATCTTTGACTGGAAACCATCCGACATGCCGGGTGTCCGTTGGGAGGTGATCGAGCATTCTCTGCGCGTCGACGAAAAGGCAAAGCCAATCAAGCAAAGGCTTCGTCGGTTCGCTCCAGATCGCCGGAACGCCATCAAGCAGGAGATCACCAAGCTTTTAGCTGCAGGCTTTATAAAAGAAGTGTATCATCCGGATTGGTTGGCAAACTCTGTACTAGTTCAAAAGAAGAATAAAACTTAGCTCATGTGCATTGATTATACCGATCTCAACAAGGCATGTCCGAAGGATTCCTTTGGGCTACCTCGAATTGATCAGGTGGTTGACTCAACCGCCGAGTGTGAAATCCTGAGTTTTCTCGATGCTTACTCAGGGTACCATCAGATTCGCCTAAAGGCGGAAGACCATATCAAGACTTCATTAATCACGCCTTTTGGAGCCTTTTGCTATACCACAATGGCGTTCGGGTTGAAAAATCTTTGGTGCTACGTGTCAAGCGACAATATCTGACGAGTGTTTTACTCCCAGCTCGGATGCAATGTGGTGGCATACGTGGACGATGTCGTGGTGAAGACATGGGAAAAGAAGGACCTCATAGCCGACCCGACCGAGACGTTCGAGAGCCTGAGAACTTTCAGCATGAAGCTCAATCCTGAGAAGTGCGTTTTCGGAGTATCTTCGAGAAAACTGCTCGGGTTTATCGTATCACAGCGAGCCATTGAGGCCAACCTAGAAAAGATCAGGGCCATATCAAATATGGAACCACCGACTTGCCAGAAGGACGTCCAGAAGCTTACGGGATGCATGGCGGCACTCAACAGGTTTATTTCCCGACTGGGTATGCGAGGTATGCCTTTCTTTAAACTCCTCAAGAAGCAGGACAAGTTCCAATGGACGCCCGAGGCACATCAAGCGTTTGAAGATTTGAAGACCTTCTTGACAACGCCCCCAGTCTTGGTTTCACCGATGCCAGAAGAGCCTCTGTTACTCTACATCACAGCAACGACTCATGTAGTCAGCGCTGCAATCATCGTCGAAAGGGAGGAACCGGGCCACGCACAGAGAATCCAACACCCGGTCTACTTCATCAGCGAGGTCCTGAGTGAATCTAAGGTGCGGTATCCATAAGTGCAAAAGCTATTATATGACGTACTTCTTACATCTCGTAAGCCCAAGCTCTACTTCCAAGAACATACTATTTCGGTGGTCACCTCCTTCTCAATAGGAGATATACTTCATAACCAGGAGGCCACTGGGAGAATTACAAAATGGGCAGTTGAGCTTGGGGCCTTCGATGTCCTATTCAAGCCCCGCACAGCCATTAAGTCTCAAGCACTCGCCGACTTCACCGCCGAGTGGACAAAACTTCAGAGCCCGGCAGTCGTCAAGGAACTTGAGTATTGGGCCATGTACTTCGACGGTTCCCTCATGCTCAGCGGCGCGGGGGCTAGCATAGTGTTCATATCCCCAAGTGGAGAAAGATTGAATCGTTCTTCAAATACTTTTTCCTGCATCAAACAACGCCGCCGAGTACGGGGCACTCATCCATGGGTTCCGTATCGCCATTTCGCTCGGTATCCGACGTTTGGCGGTCCGCGGAGATTCAATGCTCGTGGTCAATCAAGTGCAGAAAGTATGGTCCTGCATCGAAGACAACATGGCTGCCTACTGCCAGGAGGTACGCAAGCTGGAAGGAAATTTTGACGGGCTGGAACTGGTTCACGTACTCCTCCGAGACAATGAAGCAGCCGACGAACTTGCCAAGATGAGATCCTGCCGATCCACAGTGCCCGTGGGAGTATTCGTCGAAGAAATTCGCAAACCCACAATAAGCACTCGGCCTAAGTCGGACGTCTCAATTGAGAAGAGTGAAAAGACAAAAGTCTTGATCATAACCCCCGATTGGACAGCCCCGTATCTGGATTATCTGATGAAGGACGAGCTACCCGAAGATCGCACGCAGGCCGAGCGAATAATGCACCGAAGCAAGAGCTATGTAGTGATCAAGGGAGAACTCTATCACAAGAGCTCCTCTGGCGTTCTACGACGGTGCATATCAAAGCAAGAAGGAAGAAATCTTCTCAAAGAGATCCACTCGGGAGTTTGTGGGAATCACGTGGCGTCATCAACCCTGGTTGGCAAGGCTTATCGCCAGGGATTTTTCTGGCCGACTGCTGTTACTAACACAGAGGATATCGTCCGGACATGCGAAGGATGTCAGTTCTTTGCGTGGCAGATGAACAAACCGGCACAGGAACTACAAACCATTCCAATCACCTAGCCGTTTGCGGTCTGGGGGCTCGACATGGTGGGACCTTTGAAGAAGGCCCAAGGTGGCTATACTCATCTCTTCGTAACTGTTGATAAATTCACCAAGTGGATTGAGGCCAAGCCAGTCGCCACAATCATAACCGTTAAGGCCAATGAATTCTTCAACGAAATCGTGGTTAGGTTTGGTGTACCAAATGGAATCATAACGAACAACGGCACTCAATTCAGAGGCGGCATATTTCAAGACTGTTGCGGTGAACTCGGCATAAAGATTTGCTTCGCATCAGTGGCACACCCCCGGAGTAATGGGAAGGTCAAGCGAGCCAATGGCATGGTGTTATAAGGCCTAAAGGCAAGGATCTTCGATCGTCTCCAACCATATGCAACTCGGTGGGTCAAAGAATTGCCCTCGGTACTCTGGGGGCTGCGAACAACCCCCAGCAGAGCCACCGTGCAGTCACCTTTCTTCCTGGTGTATGGTTCGGAAGTAGTCCTCCCCACCGAGTTGGAATTAGGATCCCCACGGGTTCGGAGCTATGAGCAAGCTGCCTCGGAAGAAAACCGGCTAGAAGACCTCGACCAACTGGAAGAAGCCAGGGACGTCGCAACAATTCGGTCGGCAAAGTACCTTCAGGGCTTGCGTCGCTATCACTGTCGCAATGTAAGGAGCCGCGCTTTCTCCAAAGGAGATCTGGTCCTTAGAAAGAATCAGAAAAGCGAGCATAAGCTCTCCCCAAGCTGGGAAGGCCCTTACATTGTCGATGAGGTGGTACGCCCTGGAGCTTATAAACTCAAGCGTGAGGACGGCGCGACAGTCAGCAACACTTGGAACATAGAACAGCTACGTCGTTTTTTCACTTGAACTTTGTAATTCAAATATTCCTATATGAATGAAAGTTCGTTATTAAAGTTATTTTCATATAATTTTCTTTGATCTTACGCGTCTGAGTGCTTCTCTCCCATAAGTTCTAAGACTCCGGGACATGCGTTATGAACAATGCCCTAGAGCCTGGGGGCTGGACCAGTCGGATAAGATATCAAAGCCACTCGGATAAAAAAGAAACAAAAAGAAAAATAGCATAATATCAAAGAAATGCCTTTATATATTTTTCATAGGTCCAAGGTCTCTACTACAGCAGAAGAAGCATCCTTGACTTCCTCCCAAAGTTCGGCCACTCGGTCCTCATCTACGTTGCAGGCGTAGCCCTCCTTTATAGCTTCAAGATCCACTCGAGGGTAAAGCGACCTTGTGATCGCCAGAGCCTGGCTAGCACCATTAGTCACCGTTTCCTTCAAAAGTCTCTTGAGCTCCTTGGGGGCTTCCTCCAACCGATTGATAACTTGGTCCCTACTGAGCGGCCTCTCGCCTTCGGGATGAAGCGAGTTCAGCAAGGGCCCCGAGGCTTCACAGAGCTTTGAGCAAGACGTCTCAAGGGCGTTAACCTTCTCATTGAAAACATCATACTGCGCCCGCTTCTTGATCTTATAATCTGCAAGTAGAGCAGGTTTTCAAGGACCATGCAGAGGACAACAAAGATAAGAGAAGGTTGAGCGGCTGAAAGTACCTTCCAATTCGTTTCCTGAGACTTCGAGCCGCCCCTGAAGCTTCGTGATATCGGAATCTCGAGCTGACATGGATATAAGGAAATCAAAAAACCAGTAGACTGAACGAGAAGTACGGGGAGGTTAAGAGATATTCACCTCGAGGGAGCCGATAACATCCAGCTTCTCCTCCCGTAGCGCCTGCAACTCTGACCGGAGAACCCGTAGCTCGGCTGCACGCCTAGTCTTGATCTACTCCAATTCCGCCAGGCATTCCTGGCGTGTTCGGACCTCCGGGAGCATCTTCCGGAGGTACTCGGCCTTCTTTTCAGAGTGCTCCCCTATTTTCTGCGATCAACACGGGAGCAGGTGACTACATGCCAACTCACATAAGCAAGAAATATGGCAAGCGCAGAAAAGTGGTTACCCGGGCCAAGCGTGCGCAGTTCGTGGAATGACTATAGAAGTCATTTCTCTTTTTCTCCTCCTCCTCCGAGTCGTCCAGGAGCTTCAAGCCGTCCTCCTCATCGATCCACGCGGCTTGCATTACGAGCAGGGGGCGGGTGGGGGACGGCAGAATCCGGGGAATCTCCTCGACTTCGGGGGACGGACGGGAGACGGGCTCCTGAGGTGCAGGGCCCAATGCCGAAGCGTGAGGTGTCGGTGAAGGCGGCTGGGGCTCGGGAGGAGCTCCGGCGTCCACGGACGAGGCCTCCTCAACCGAAACAAAAACGACCTCGGGATCGGCACCTACCGGAACCCCGAACGACGTCTCGATAGGAACATCGAATGAAGGATTCCTACAAGAAGAACTGTCAGCGAATAAAGCTGGCGAAACGCGCCAATTAAAGAGACGATATGGTAACAAACCTGTTGGACTTCTTCATCCTTATCGGCGGTTTCTTCCGGGTGGTAGAACTACTCCCGGAGGGACCACTCGGGGCACCACCAGTCGGGACCCTGGACTCCTCCTGACTGCCCGAGTCCCTCAGATCAGGGCTTGGCTGTGCCACGGGCTCAGGAGGAGAGGTTGCCGAAGGCATCGGGGCCCGTGCCGACGGTTCTCTGTATCTTGGGACCGCCAGTCGGGTGTCGGGGCTTCGCATGGTCTTTGACCATTGCTTTCTTCCCCTTCTTGGCGATGGGGTCCCCGGCCGAAGAGCTCGCCGGCCGTTTAGGAAGAGCGCCCTTGTGAACGGGCATCTCTGGGAGAGGCGCGTCGCTAAAGAAGGCCGCTCGATCCTGAAAGGGAGCACTACACCATCAAAAGACGTTCAGAGACAAAAGGCAAAAATCGGTTGGCCAAACTCGCTTACCTCAGAAGGAGGGTGTGATGCGGTGAAGGATTTCGGGCATCTGACGGTGGACACGTCGACGCTCGGGATGAAGAATTTGCCTACCCGAGCACATACTTGTTCCCTCGACAACGCTTCGGGCAGTTCTCGGGTCGGATCATCCTTCCCTTCGAACGCGAATCCCAAGTGGACTGGCTCCTTCAGAGGTTGAATCCGATGAGCAACAAAATGAAGAGCCAGACCAACCCCCGTGAGGCTATCCTCTTTCAATTTCTCAATCAGCGCTAGAAGGTCATGCACCTGATCCATGTCGGCGGCGTTGGGGGTGGACACCCAGGAAAGGGACGCCTTAGGTGGCGCCCAGCAAAGGGGGGAAGAGCAGGCTTCAGATTGGCACAATAGAACCACTCTTGATGCGAGCCTTTGTTGGAGGTTTTGAAGGGAATTGCGAAGTAGTTTTTCTTCAGCCCCTCCCGTAGCTGAAATCCGGCTCCCCGACTACCTTGGGGCGCTTTTCGAGGGATAAGGTTTCAAGAGGTAAAAATGGCGAAAGAGGTCGAAATGGGGTGGATTACCAGGAAGGCCTCACAAAGATGGACGAAAAGGGAGATTTGCAGTATGGAATTGGGATTCAAGTTCACCAATTCAATTTCATAGAAGTAGAGAAGGCCACGAAGGAAAGCGCGAGCGGGAAGGCCCAGCCCGCGCTGGAAGAAAGACTCAAAGGCCACGACCTCTTCAGGGCGAGGAGTGGAGGTGGATTCACCTACTGTCGGCTGGGCGGAGATCAGGATCGGGGCCAGGAGAACCCCTTCTTCCGCCATAGATTGCAACCGCTCCTCCGTCGTAGTCGATGTGGTCCAATCCTGGGGCGAAGGCGACGAGGAAGCATCCTTGGAGGGTTGAGAAGACATTTTCGGGAGAAAGGATCAGCGGCGGCGCGAGGATGCGAGCGCAACAGCAGTTTACCCTAGCGGCGGAGAAGTCAGAGAGGCAAGGAAGCAGAAGGGGCAAAAGTGCGTGAGAAAGAGTGAACCGTCGGGCGACGCATGGCCTGGCCTTTAAAAGCGGGAAAAGTTAGGGTTACGCCGAGTTGGCGGGAAAAATTGCAGGACACCTGTCTCTACCCTACGTTCCAAAATGACTCACTTGCGTGGCGTCCTGATATACAGAGGCAATCGTGGCTTGACCAGGTCGAGTCCGGGACACGTCGCACCCCACGATGAGATGCTTAAACACTCAACGCACCAAGCGGGTGTGAATATCCTCCAGTGTGGATTAAAAATATCTTCTTGTGATACTGTTGGTTACCGCATGAAGGATCATATATCGCAAGTTGAGCCTGACAAGGCACAAATCCAATGATATGCCCCACGAGGGTCGAAAAGCTATGCGTGGTAATAAACGGGTACGAATACCGTTCGGATAAACTTTGATATGTCCCAAGTCAGACCAGAGCTATATCTGACATCAATTGGATATAGGTATCACTCGGCCAAGAGCCACATAAATATGATATGTCCCAAATCGGACCAGAACAGTATCTTACACCAGTCAGGTACGGGTATCACTCGGCCAAGAGCCACATATGTATGGTACACTCCAAGTTGAGTCCAAGCCGTATCCTACATCAGTCGGATATGGGTATCACTCGGCCATGAGCCAAAAAAATCCTGATACGCTCCAAGTCGAGCCTAAGCTGTGTCCTACGGACATGGGTATCATTCGGCCACGAGCCACGCAAATCCTAATATGTCCCAAGTCGGACCTAAGGTGTATCTCGCGCCAGTCGGGTCAGGATGCTGCTCGGCCAGGGGCCGCGCAAATCCCAATACGATGCGCTCCACGTCGGGCCTAAGTTATGCGGATATCATCAGATTAAAAAGCCATGCAAGCTTCGAAACGCCCCAGGCTGGGTCTAATAAGCTACGTCTAAGGACAAAACATGGACATCATTTACAAAAAGTACTTCTTATTATATATGAAATTCCCTAGGCATTATGCCTAGGAGAATATTACATTCACAGGAAGCCCTATACTTCTTCGCGGCGCGCCCGGTCGAGCGCCTCCACCAGTGCCTCCCTAGCCCTATAGAGGGCAGGGAAGATCTCCAGGAGGGTGTCGATGGCGGCGCGGTCGCGAGCGACCGCCTCCTCCTCTACCAATTCAGCCACGGCGGCCTCAAAAAGTGCCCATTCTTCGGCGAGCCTGGGTCCCAGACGTTACTGACGTTCCTCCTCCTCCCCCTCCTCATGAAGAAGAAAGAAGTGTGGAACAAAGATATGGAGAACTGGGTGCGAAGGAATGCATTCTACGAGCGCTGGTTCGCCTTTTATAGCCAACACAGTAAAGATGAAGTAAATGCATCAGGAGTCGAAGAGATTCAGAGTTAATATAGTTTCAGAAGCCAAGGAGTTTTTCAGCAAAAGAGTTGACACAGAAAATCAAGACGACCTCGAAGACTGTCCGGTGGTTATCCATGAAGAGAAAAAATATTAAAGCTTCGCTTCGGGCGGGAAGAAATATTCAATCCACGTCTGAAATATGGGTCAGTTCCACGAGGCCGCTCACGACAAACCTGTTCGACAGAAGATTGTACTCAGTTGAAGCAAAAATCAAGGGTTAAATTCGAGTCCTTCATAATCCACTTGCTGCAAGAAGAAGCCTTCAAATCAAATGAAGAAACCAGTCAGAAGTTTGCACAATGATTCAAGTTGAGACCTAGTTGGAGGCATAGCAATCGGATCATGAATCACTCGGGGGCTACTGTGGAATATATGGAACCAGGTATCCTCAAAACCGGCCCAGTATCGCCCAAGGAGGGGACAGGTCCAAGCAGAAGGCCCAAAGGACGAGCCCTACGCCAAGGACTGCTGCCGTACGGAAGGGGCTTGTCCAATAGACAGTCGGATATGTATTTAGATATAAAAGATACAGTTGTAATCCAAGTCGTTATTAGGATAGATAAAGATGTAAACCCTATCCTGTAACCAGCTAGAACATAGCAACCGATCGGAATCTCCTAACCGATCAGGACTCTGTAAACCGCCCCACCCCCAATATATAAGGGAGAGGGCCACCATAGACAGCCAATCATCCAAGCATAGAGCAATCAAGCCCTAGAGCATACGCCATATCGCCCAGAGCACATTGCGCTTTGAGCAACCTTTGATCCAAGAGATCCATATAATCCTAGCACACAGGATTAGGGTATACCTCCATCATCGAGGACCTGAACCTGTCTATTCCCTTGTCTTGTGTGACCTTCGAGTTTGAGATCTAGCGCCTACCCCATAAATTTATTGCCGACTGCCAAAGTCGATATCTATTTTTCCTTTCAACCACTCCATTCTGTTGAGGAGTGTATGTGGCTGAAAGTTCATGATTTATTCCTAACTCATCATAGTATTAAATAATGTTAGTATTGACAAATTCAGATCCATTGTCACTCCTGATCTTCTTAATAGGACAGTCAAATTCATTTTGAGCTCTTTTAGCAAAAAATTTAAATATTTTTCTAACTTCACTTTTATTTGGCAAAAAGAATACCCAAGTGAATCTAGAGAAATCATCCACTATTACAAGACAATATGAATTGCCACCTATACTTGCATATGAGGTAGGACCAAAGACATCCATATGCAAAAGTTCTAGAGGCCTAGCAGTGGACATAATATTTTTAGCAGGATGAGAATTAGCTACTTGCTTGCCAACTTGACAGGCACTGTAAAGTTTATCCTTTTCAAATTTAACATCCTTTAGGCCCACTACTAGCTCCTTTTTGAAAAGCTTTTTGAGATTAGTCATACCTACATGCCCAAGTCTTCTGTGCCAAAGCCAACCATGTGAAACTTTAGCAAGCAGACAAGTTGAAATACATGAGGAGTTAGAGTTAAAGTCAACAAGATAGAGATTTTGAAATCTGAAACCTTTAAAAATAAGCTTCTCATTTTTGTCAAGAACTGTAACTCCATCACTGGAGAAAATACAATGGAACCCTAAATCACAAAGTTGAGCAACAAACAAGAGATTGAAATTTAAAGAATCAACAAGTAGTACATTTTCAATAGAGTGATCATTTGAGATAGATATTTTACCATTTTCCTTTACCTTTCTTTTACTGTTATCTCCAAAAGTGATTTTGTGACTTGAATCGTTTTCCTTTTCAATTGAACTGAACATTCTTGAGGTGCCGGTCATGTGTTGTGTGCAGCCACTGTCAATAACCCAGTGCTGGCCGCCACTCTTGTAATTTACCTAAAATAATGTTCATTTCTTGATTTTAGGTACCCAAATACTTTTGGGTCCATTAGTGTTAGTCTGAACAACTTTGGGGCCAAATGGATTAGTAATTAAGGACTTAGGCACCCAAATAGCTTTAAGATTTTTATCCAAATTAGAGGGGCCAACATATTTAACATTCATTTTACCCCTAAAATCCTTAAATAACATATAATGTGCATCAACCATGCATCTTCTGTTAATCTTAGCATGTGAACCACAAGCAAATTTGCAATTTATAGAAGCATGATTATAGTTATGACAATAACAGCATTGAGTCCTACTTTTGACAATTTATCTTGGGTTTTGACTGTTCACACTTTTTGGGCATAGATTTGGCTTTATAACCTAATCCCTTTTTACCCAGAACAACTTTTTGTTCCCCAAGAATTTTATCAAGAGTAACACTACCAAGGAAGCATTTTTCTAATCCTTTGTCAAATTTTGCTACCTTGGATTTCAGCTCATTGTTTTCTGTCATGAGCTCTTTAGCATACACAGCATTTTTGCAATTTTTACTACACATGCTAGGTGAGCTGGGAATAATCATTTCATCAGATAGCAAATCACAGTTAATTGAAATATTGCAAGATGAAACATTTTTTGATTTGCTAGTTTGCATTTCATTGTCAATTTCTAGCTCATAGTATTTATTAAGCAATTCATCATGATCTTTAACTAGTTGTATATGTGTATTTTTCAAAGAATCATGAGAATCAGTAAGAAAAATATGATCGGAATTTAGTATAGAATGAGCATGTGAAAGTTTTTCATGTTTATCTACAAGCTCATCTTGGCTAATTTTTAGCACATCATACTTTTCATGCATGGTCTTGATGTCTGATTCAAGCGTTTCAACTTTATTCATCAAGCTGGTAGCATTTTTCTTAAGAGCTTTGTCTTTAGCAGTTTTAACATATAAAGCATCATTAAGCTCTTTAATAATCTCTACAAGCTCTTCATACGAAGGGGAATCATTTACCTTGTCTTCATTATTTTTGGCCATTAGGCATAGTGGCAGAGAAGCTGAAGGTGAGGGTGGTGTAGATTCATCTAGAGCAAGTCCTGCTAGTCCTTTGGACCTTGGCTATTCTTCATCTGAGGAGGAGGAGGATTCTTCACTTGAAGTTTCCTCATCATTGATCCATTCACCAATGTGTGCCTCTTTCTTTCCTTTCCTCCAATGTTTCTTGGAGTAGTTCTTCTTGCGATAACTTCTTTTGTAACTTCCTTGAGCTTTTTCTTCATCATTGTCATCTTTGTTCTTGCTCTTGTCCTTTTTGTTACTTTTATTTGGGCAACGAGCAGCTATGTGTCCTTTCTCATTGCACTCAAAACATATAATATTAGAGAAAGGGTTTCTTCTTGAGAAGTGGTTAGATTTTGTTTGCTGATCTCATAAGTAATGCCAGTTTTCTTACATCTTCATCCTCTTCATAGCTTGTATCTTCTTCTTCTTCATCATCAGAGGAATCTTGAACTTTCTCCTTGGCCTTGAGTGCAATGTATTTCTTCTTGATTTCAACTTCATCACCCAAGGTAAGCTCATGAACTGATATCATGCCCAATAGTTCAGTGGGTGATAGGCTCTAAGTAGAACCCTGATCATTTTCCTGCATACTTCAACATCATTAATTTTAGTTCTTAGACCTTTAAGCTCATTTACAATAGGGTACCCTCAACATCATTTTCCTGCATACTTCAACATCAAATTTTTCTCTGATAACAAAATATCTTTCCTCTTTTACATTAGAGGTACCCTCATGAATTTCTTGAAGAGTCGTCCATATATCATAGGCAGTTGATAAATTACTAACTCTATCAAAGACTTCGACACTAAGACAAGAAAAGATAGCATTTCTAGCCTGAGCATCATATTGCAAATTCCTTATCTCTCCAGGTGTAGGTTCTGAGGATGAGGATTGCCATTCAGGTATGACCCGTGGAGGCAAAGGTCTTTCTGTAACCCTCCACACATCATAACTTACGGCCTCAAGATAACACCTCATTCTAATTTTTCAATAAGCATAATTTGTGCCATCAAAAACAGGGACCCTTCCTACACTTACTGTAGCTGATCCTATTCCCTCGGCCATTTTACCCAAGATGTTAAGCTTAAAAGGGGTAACCTTGCTCTGATACCACTTGTAAGGACCAAGTTGACCTAGAGGGGGGGTGAATAGGCAACTTTAAATATTTTTAAATTCTTTAAGAAAAACTTTTCTCAATAAAAAAATAGAAACGTTAGCAATTAGAATATAGATTCAGCACAACTTTGTTTAAGTAAGATTAAGAAGAGGAATTTCAAATGAGAAACAACACAAGATGAATAAACAAATACGAAACAATAACAGGAGAACTCAAGGATTTTTCACCAAAGTTCAGAGCTCAAACTCCTATGTCCCCGTTAGAGCACTTCTCCAGAAGTATTGCTCCGCCAAACAGCCAATCTCAATGGCTTTTGGTTTTCCACTATCTTGACTCTTTCACTACTCCAGTGAGGTGAGTCTCAACCTTCCACAGCAATGATGGCCTTCCACAATCTCGATTAGATAGGTCGCACCAACAACTTCTTCAACCGTCTAGGAACAGCTAGTTCCAAGAGTAATAGACTATCCACAAGCCCTGTCTCTTGGTTCAGTAGCTAGATGCAAACTAGACTTAGCTTGGAGCAAGTACTCTAAAATTTCAGAATGAATGTTTGTGATTTTCCGAGTTGAAGCTCAAACTCTTTGAAGAAAATGAAGCTCAGGAATTATAAAGATCAAAGAGTTGTATAAGATTTGGAAGATGTCAACTATGTTCAGGAAGTCAAAGATGTGAATGTGCAAAGCTCTCTTTTTTGTGAACCCAGGCATTCTATATATATAGGTCCTGAACAGAAATAACCGTTACACCTGCTATTTGCCCGTTGGGGGTTGGTAGGATAGATGGGGTAGGTCAACTGCTACCCTTTTATAAGAAATTTCAAGGTATATGCGTTATAAGTCAAATTATACACTCACACCGGACTAAAATTTTTGGTCTGGGGTACAAAAGATTGGAGAGGCATAATTGTACTCAGAGTGACCTATTTGCGCCAGACCAAGAATATTGGTCCGTCGAACACGTACATTGTTTGAATTTGATATTAGTAAGACAATGCTTGCGCCGGACCGAAAAAGTTGGTCCAGCGTACACATGGTTTTGTTTCTTTTGAGTACCAGCAAATAACGTTTGCGTCGGACCAAAAAAGTTGGTCCGGCATGCATGGAAAAACGGCTGGTTTTATCAGAGTGAAACATGTTTGCGCCGGACCAAAAAAATTGGTCCGGCGTACACATATAATTCTGGTCTGCATCAAACTTCATATTTCTCGTTAAGATTTAAGCAAAATAATTCTTAACACAGACTAGAATTTATTTATGGTGAAAATATAATTTATGCCAGACTAAATTAAAGAAAGAATATAGATTGGTCCGACGAAAATAGTGTACATTTGGTTGAAAAGGAATTCTTAACGCCGGATTGAAAAAGTCGGTCCTAGTACATGGAATATGCTCGGTGAAGAGAATTTTCAGTGCCGGACCGAAAATATCGGTCCGGCGTACATGGTGTACGCTCGGTTGGAATTTGAACTTAGGATCTTTGAGCACCTAAATAGAATGAAGTTTGGTCATGAGAAAAATTATTTTGGCTAAGAAGATAAAGCTCTGGATTTTTGAGTGAGAAATATGAAAAGTCCTATGCTCCAAGTAATTTTAGCGATTTTGCATATGAACCAAGATCATTTCTTATGTATAATTCCTCTTAATAGTACGGTGATTCTAGCTATATGGCTTGAATCAACTCCCAAGCTAAAACTAGAAAAACACCTTAGCCTTGATTATCAAATCTATCTGTTGTCGGTTATCACTAAGTATCCTTTTTAGTCATCAACACCAAAACATATGTAATAAGCATAATTTACACAAATAGGGAGCCTAGATGCTCTCAATACTCATAGATCCCCCTTTCCCCAAAAGCTACATCACCATCCAATTCAAAATAAAAACATTAACCGATTTGGGACTTTATGCATTAGATAAATAACCATGGCAGGCACTGCAAACCCGTTCTCTGTTCTAAGTATAAAATGAATAAGCTTCAGTTGTAAACTCTACTCTCTATGTCAATAATACAAAACAACACCATCATTGAGTAGCAGCAATTTATTTAGCCAACTATATTTATACACAAACACTAATCACATTGCACAAGAGGTTAGTCTTCTGGATCACATACACAGTAACTATCAGAAATTGAAACACAAAGAAGAAGCAATTTACTGATCAGTATCTCAAATCCACTCTCATTTGTTAAGCATAGTGTTTCATCATGCATATAAAACAATCTGAACTGCATATCCATAAATACCTCTCATGACCACAATATAGAAAGGTCAAGCACTGATGCAAACAAATCTATTCGGCAGGGATCCAATATACAAGTAATGTTTATTAAATCTAACTTCACAAATTAATGTATCATGAATAGCATCGAACAATTAGTGAGCTAATAGCAAATCGGAGAGGAAAAAGTAGCACTTAGCTTAAGGGGAAGATGAACCCTAGTCATGGCCGAGACGTGGTCGGCGGCAATGCGGCCGCTGCAGCCACCGGCATTGAGGGCCCAGATCCGGCGATTCTCCGCCAGATTCGGAGAGGGGAAGCCGGCCGAAGCTCGGAGTCGGGAGGCACGGCGACACTCGGCGTGCGGAGAAGGCGGTGGCAGGCTCGCCCAAGAGGTGTCGGCGCTGCTGCGAAAAAGAGGCGACAGTGGAGCCTGAGGATCGGCGATCGGCTTGGTGGAGAGGCGCAGGCGATGGTGCTCGGTAGGAAGGCGGCGCATGAGACGGAAGCCGGGTGGCCAAGGGCCAAAAGCGGCAGCGTCGGCGCTCGGGCGTGCCGCGCGAGAAAGGCGAGATGAGTGGAGTGCAGGAGCTGAGAGAGGAAAAGCGAGGAAAAGGATAAGGAGAGAGAAATGAGGGTTAGGGTAAGGAGAGGACAGACGGGCTGGCTGGATCAGGCTAATTGAATGGGCCAGTTGGGCCGAAAAGAAAATGGGCCAGAAAAAAGTAGGAACAAATCTTTTCTTTTCTTTTCTATTTTAATTCGAACATTAAAATATAGAAACAACTATAGATACACACCAGATGCACACGACTTACCATAGTAAGAATTCTGTCTTAATTTTATAAGTTAAATAATTTTAGCCTCTTGAATTCGAAGGATAAAAACCAAATAAGATAATTGCACATAACCCCAACTTAAAACCACACAGGTTCTATGAAGTTGGTTTCTATTTCACTTTCCATCTGAATTCTTTTTGCCTTGTTTAAAAGTTGTTATTTACTATTTTTCTATTGAACTACATGTAGACTCTGACGTTCCAAAATCTGCAACGGTCGACTCTGACTTCACGACTGAAATCAACGAGCAAGGCAAGCACCCCTTTGATCATATTGATCCCAGTGTTTTAATTTTTGTTTTGTTTTATCAAATCAATTTATGCATATGGTATTTTTCGTAAATTCGCTATATTGTGGTACTGGTAGATATACCTATTATCTCATGAAACTTCCTTAATAAGTATTGACATGTGAACCTTGATAACCCTAAAATCAAGGTTAGACAATATATAATGTCAATTTGGATATAAGCGATGAATAATAATCATGCTTAGCCATGCTTTAGATCTGGATTGAACAAATTGGATAAACTGATTAGATCAAAGTTTGGTATTTTGAGACATAATGATGGTTACTGTATTTTGGTATAAAACTAAAAAAAACTACGGTTTAGATGCGGGCGATTACTGGCAATAGCCGAAGGTGCATGGACTTGCACGTAGTGTAGGGGGAGATTATCGCCCGTGCTAGATTAAGGACCGAACTATGGGTTGTTTTCAAGACAAGAAATCCGTACAACAACAAGTGCTGGTATGTGACAGCCTTAACCTACTAAGTTACTTAGAACTAGCTTTGCACCTTGGAATGCTGGAGTAGTACAGGCTATCCCCTTATGGATTGCTCGAAGGGACATCCACAACGAGGTGATAATGGAATAAACATTTGTCGATATAACGATATACGCCATACTATGGGGAGTTCCATCATATTTATGCTCTGAGTTCTTCTACCATAGTATGGGCTTGTCGTCACCGGGCTGGTGCAAAGCTAGGGCTAGGTAATGTAACGATTATGTTATGATCGCTCTGCGGCACACTAAAGGAAGTGTTCTAAAAGCTTGCACAAAGAGCTGATCATTTCTTGTGGGTAAAGTTGTACACCTCTGCAGAGGGTTAATCTTTTCAAAAAGTCTCGCCCGCGGTTATGGGCACTTGGTAAAGTCATCACATAGTTAGATGTTTTATTATTTTCAAAATGGCTTGGTTTCATCTGGTTGCCACATGTTGGCAAAAGAATGGTGTTGACAGGAATTGGATATCTCGATGCTCACGTTGTGGAGGACTGTGAGTTTTACTTATGCTTTACCTACTTGTTATTTTCTTATCAGGCAACCTTGCTTTTACAAATTCTGTATTGCAAATTGCAACTTGATTTACAAGTCAAATTCTGCTTATGCAAATTAACCGTAGAAGCCTCCTTTGATACAACCTGCATTACTGCATTTGCAAATACCACCTTAAGTCTTGCTGAGTACGAAAGTACTCACCCTTGCTTATTTGTTGGTTTTAGGTGAGGATAGTGAACCTCCAGATGACATGTATTTCGACACAGGTTGCGGGAATTATCTTAGCAAGTTTTTCCAGGGTTTAGGCCTTGCCAGTTGCCTGAGGGTTGGATGGGCACACTACATGACTTTTGCTTCTTCCGCTACAATATACTCTGAACTATAAGGCTACATTGTATAAATAGCTTCCGCTTTAATAATATTATGTATGAATGTGATTCCAATTGTGGTAAATGTGCGTACTAGCCACTGATCATGGGACTAGTACTGTATGCACATAGATCATCCTCCTTGGTATTCTGTACCAAAAAGGAGTGTCGCTACATATACTCAGAAGACGTAATCAGATGTCCTAGTATACCATTCCTTATAAACAACGGTATAGTAACATATAAACATGTATGTCTTACAATTTAACTTCTAGAGCAGATCTACACTGAAACAAGATCACAAATCACATTTTACAACCAAATCAGAATTAGAAACACTCGAGTAGATAAGAACATTATGATGCAATAGTGTAGAAAAGATACCAAGGGTGATGGGATCTAATAAACCTTTATACACATCTACTCAAGGATTATAATATTAAAATGAACAATGAAGGGTCATAGGCACTATGTTTCATCAATTGTTGCATTGAAACTTCAACAACAATATGGGCAAGAATCAGAAGAAACAATGGGATACTACTCAATTTGGGGCTTTATATATTTGATGAATAACTATGGCATGAACAACTTCAGCTCTTTCTCCATTTCAAGCATGAACATGCAAAACTCCAGTGAATAACATTACAAACATTATAGATCCTGATGTTTTATTTTTATTTTGGTTTCGTAAAATTTATTTATGCATGCGTGTATTTTCTATAAATTCTCTATATTGTGGTACCGGTAAATATGCCTGTTATCTCATGAAACTTCCTTGATAAGTATGGATATGTGAACCTTGATAACCCTAGAATTAAGGTTAGACAATATATAATGTCAATCTGGGTATAAGCGATGAATAATAATCATGCTTAGCCATGCTTTAGATTTGGGAGGAACAAATTGGGTAAACTGATCAGATCAAACTTTGGCATTTTGAAACATGATGATGGTTGCTGGTATTTTAGTATAAAAACTCAAAACAAAACTATGGTTTAGACGCGAACGATTATTGGCAACAGCCGTGTGTGTGAGGGATGGACTTGCACGTAGTTTAGAGGGAGATTATCGCCCGTGTCGGATTAAGGACCGAACTATGGGTTGTTTTCAAGCCAAGACAACCGTACAACCACAAGTGCTGGTATGGGACAATCTTAACCTATTAAGTTACTTAGAACTAGCTTTGCACATTGGAAGGCAGGAGTAGTACAGGCATTATGGTATAAGTTTGCTCAGAGGGGCGCCCACACCGAGGTGTTAGGAATAACGTTTGCTGATATAACGGTGTACGCCTTGCTATGGGGAGAAATGTGGGTGGCAGGGATGGACTGCCAGTATTGCTGTGTAAATGACAGGGACTTACTGTCATGTCTTGGGTGTGTGTTTCTACCACCATAGCAAGGGTTTGATGTCACCGGACTAGTGCAAAGCTAGGGCTAGATAATGTAACGGTTATGTTATGATCGCTTTGCGGCACACCAAAGGAAGTGTGCTAATAGCTTGCACAAAGAGCTGATCATTTCTTATGGGTAAAGCTATACACTTCTGTAGAGGGTAAATCTTATCGAAAAGCCGTGCCCACGGTCAAGGGCACTTGGTAAAGTCATCACATAGTTAGATGTTTTATTATTTTTAAAATGGCTTGGTTTCATCTGATATGCCTTGTGTTGGCAAAGAATGGTGTTGTGCTATGGTGTTGGCAGGAATTGGATGTCTCGATGCTCACGTCATGGAGGACTGTGAGTTGTTACTATGCTCTACATACTTATTACTTTCATATCAGTTAAACTTGCTTTTGCAAATTCCATTTTGCAAATTACAACTTGACTTACAAATCAAATTTTGCTTTATGCAAATTAACCGTAGAAGCCTCCCTTGACATAGCCTACATTTTCTGCATTTGCAAATACCACCTTAAGTCTTGCTGAGTACGAAAGTACTCACCCTTGCTTATTTATTGGTTTTAGGTGAGGATAGTGAACCTCCAGACGACATGTACTTTGACGCAAGATGCGGGAATTATCTTAGCGAGTTTTTTTAAGGATTATGCCTTGTCAGTTGCCTGAGGGTTGGATAGACACACTACAAGACTTTTGCTTCTTCCGCTACAATATACTTTGAATTGTAAGACTATATTGTATCAATAACTTCCGCTTTAATAATATTTTGTATGGTTGTGATTCCAATTGTTGTAAATGTGCGTACTAGCCACTAATATTGGGACTAGTACTGTATGCACATAGATCATCCTTCTTGGTATTCTATACCAAAAAAGAGGGTCGTCACACATAGGCAAAGGGTGAATTGCGGCACCTCTACACCAGAAGAGTACCTCATACTTGGCTTGCGGTCATCTTTTCAGGACTTCTTGTGTAGTGCTAATCATAGTCGTAGTTCCAAAATTGGGAAAAATACCACACAGTAAAAAATATGGAAATTCGTAAGAAAAATAAATGGCAATAAGAGATTTGATATGTACATCAGTTCCAAAGTAAAATGATAAAATATTAAATTTTCCAATGAAAATTAAATAAGAACTAGAGATTTATTAGGTTTAGGATCCCACAAATATACAAATTTATATTAAATGAATGATCTATGTCATGTACAGCATAAATTTAGAATAACAAAAAGTAGCAAAATATAAATTCAAATAAAGACTCTAAGTGAAGTACAACATGAAATTCATAATTTTAAAATTAAACTAGCAATTTGATTTTATAAAAAACCTACCGTAAATTAACAAAATACATAATATTAAGAATAAAAATAAATTTACTTTGGAATTGTATATGGAATAAAAACTTAAATTTTTGAAAAATAAGACTTCATGTGTCATGGCAATTTGATTTGTGTAAAAATTCCAAACCACAGCTCAAAATTTTTCTAATTTGTAGCAATTACTAAACGTAATATTAAAAATTTTGTTTTACAATAATCATAAATAAAATTTAATGAAATTTAGAAATTTTATTTCTATACATATAAATTATGAAGTATAATTCTAAAATTTTACAATCTTTAAATACAAAAAAATGGATTTTAGGGCATTAATTGGTTTGAGGCTTCTCTACCTCTTTGTTTTTTGTCTTTTAGTATTTTAGTATGAATGTGAGATATACTTTCCTTTTTTACAATATCAATTAATGATACGTGCATCACCCATTTTTTCTGTTAGTTGGGAGAAAAATGGAATCATCAAACTATCACTACTACAGAACTGGGCATCACAACCGGCCTATTAGAAGCGGTTTGGTGCGAACCCGTTGTGATCTTCGCACCAGAAGCGGTTCGTTGGCAATGGTCCGGAGAGGGCTTCCAGAAGTGGTTGGAGACACGAACCGCTTCTGAAGGTTGCGTTCTAGAAGCGGTTCTTTTCTCAAACCGCTTCTGATTTTAGAAGCGGTTTGAGAAAAGAACCGCTTCTAGAACGCAACCTTCAGAAGCGGTTCGTGTCTCCAACTGCTTCTGGAAGCCCTCCCGCACAGCGCATTTAAACCCTTCTTCCTCCATGCGCCAGCAGAGGTATGAATACGATCGAACAGAGAAGACCGACCGAGCGCTGTTCTTGGGGAGTTGCTGTCCAAATTTTTAATTAGAGGTGATTAACTCTAAATTAAGTGTTTCAAAGTTAGTAACATCATGTGAACATCCTTCTCACCTAGATATTGCTATTTTTTCAATGGATGTGGAGAAATCTTGAACTATTTAAGCATTATCGAAAATTTGTTTTCCGTGCTTTGTTTTTGTTGTTGTATGAAGATGTAGGGTGGAGATCTAGTTCAAAATATGACATTACAAGGTAAAGGTGATTGGAAGCTTTAGATCTAGGTGGTTGTTAGCTTTAGAATCTTAAATATCACAATATTGGGAGAGATCTAGGTACAACATTGCAAGGAAGTAATTATTGGTGTATGAAATAAAATGGAAAAACATGTAGAAGGATAAAAATAATTACAAAGGTAGGAAGGGATACAAAATAATTAGAAAGGTAGGTCTTTAATTGGATGACGTGTAGGTGGAGTTTTTTTGTTGGGTTTAAATGTTACGAAATTTAAGTTAGGTTATAATTTTTCTAACGAATTTGTTATAATTTTTAATGAAATTATAACTTGGTATAGATGAATCGGCAATGGATGTACAATGCGGACCGTCGCCGAGAGAGTTCATTGATGGCGTGTAGGCTTTTCTCGATGCGGTCGTTGCATTCTTGCCTCGAGCAGACTTCATATGTTGTCCGTGTGTAGATTGCAAGAACGAGAAGGAGCACTCCAGCGATGGCAAGTTATGAACCACTTGATCATGAGAGGTTTCATGCCAAACTATACCGTTGGACCAACCATTGCGAAGTTGAGGTGATTAGCCAGAAGGCGATGAAGAAGACGAGGAAGAGGAAGATGGATTCAACGAAAGATCCCGGACGACACGCAATCTTGCTCCGTGGAAGAAACACTTGGTGACTTTGGTGATGATGAGCTAGACCAGATCTTTGCATGACGGAGAGGAGACTACACATGATGAAAGATTCGAGAAGTTCCAGCGCATGTTAGAGGACCACGTAACTCCTTTGTACCCAAACTGTAAGGTGGCCACAAAAAGCTGTGTACCACATCGAACTCATGCAATGGAAGGCTAGAAATGGTGTATCGGATAAGGGATTCGATGAGGTGTTATCACTCGTAAAGAAGTTGCTTCGAAAGATAACACTCGCTCGAATCTACATATGAAGCCAAGCAAGTCGTCATCCTTTGGAATTGGAAGTACGTAAGATACACGCATGTCCTAATGATTGTATCCTGTATCGTAATGAGTATGCCGATTTTGATGTTTGTCTAGTGTGCGAGAGGATCACGGTATAAGGTGAAGCGTGGCGATCCGTGAAATAGATGGGGAGCGTAAGAAGAAGAGACCTCCACTAAAGTGTTGTGGTATTTCCTGTGATCCCCGATTGAAACGTATGTTTGCTAACAAAGCGCATGCCCGATGATGCGTTGGCACAAAGAAAAGCGTAAGGACGACGGGATGCTTAGACACCTGCGGATGGCTCACGGTGGAGGAAAGTCGGCCGGACGTGCCGGACTTCGCAGATGAGGTGAGAAACATAAGGTTTGGGTTGAGTACCGATGGGATGAATCCTTTCGAAGAATTGAGCAGCAGCCATAGCACCTGGCCCGTTACACTATGTATCTATAACATTCCTCCATGGTTGTGCATGAAGAGAAAGTACATCATGATGCCGTTGTTGATCCAAGACCCCAAGCAACCCGGAAATGACATCGATGTCTACCTGAAACCATTGGTTGAAGATCTTGTGACGTTGTGGGATGATGGTGCAAGGGTATGGGATGAGTACAAAGGGAGTATTTCACCCTCGTGCATTGTTATTTGTAACAATCAACGACGCTCGCTCTCGGAAACTGTCCGCCTAACTATCAAAGGATATAGAGCACGCATCCAATGCTTAGATGAAACGGACGGCATGTACCAAAAACTCTCGGAAGGTTGTATACATGGGTCACCGTAGGTTTCTTCTTCGAGTCACCCGTTGCGGAAGGAAGGCGGAAATTTAACGGCAACTGCACCTTTGTGCAAGGCCTCGATCGTAGTGGGCCACGTGTGTTTGCTATGGTAAAGGATTTGAAAGTAGTATTTGGAAAGGGTCCTGAAGCAAACATGTGCGTAATGAGGATGGTCATGCACCTATGTGGAAGAAGAAGTCAATATTTTGGGACTTGCCTTATTGGGAAGTTATGGAGGTTCACACTCACTTGACTTCATGCACATCACGAAGAATGTCCGCTTGAACCTGTTAGGCTACATAGATATGTACGGAAAATCGAAAGATACACCGCAAGCTCGGAAGGACCTTAAGCTCTTGGGCGAGGAACGACCTACATCCCAAAAGAGAGAGAAAGGACAACATTACCTACATCCTGCGAGCTACACTCTAAGCAAAGAAGAGAAAAAGCGTGATAGAGTTCTGAGCAGTGTGAAGGTCCTTCCTGATACTCCTCGAATGTAAAGAGACTCGTAAACACGAAAGAGAATAAAATCGTACACATGAAATCCCATGACTGCCTTGTGTTAATGACACAGCTTGCTCCCGATGGTCGTGAGAGGCATCTTGCCCGAGTGGGTACGAGGACAATCACAAAGCTGTGTTCTTTTTCAACGCGATTTCACGTAAGGTCATCGACCCGGATAAACTAAGTAAGCTGCAGAATGACGTGGTACAAAGTTTGGTTAGTCTTGAGATGATCTTTTCTCTTGCATTCTTTGATATAATGGTTCATCTCACTGTTCACCTTGTCAAAGAGATAGGTATCCTTGGACCCGTGTATCTACACAACATGTTCCCTTTCGAGAGGTACATGAGTGTGCTAAAGAAGTATGTTCGTAACCGTTCTCGTCCGGAAGGATGCATTGCCGAGGGTTATGGGACAAAGGAGGTGATTGAGTTTTGTGTGGATTACATTAATGATCTAAACCCGATCAGCGTTCCTATATCACGCCATGAGGGGAGGCTACGGGGAAAAGGGACACTAGGAAGGAAAGCAATTGAATGCAATGATCTTCTTACATTTAAGCAAGCACATTTCACGGTTTTGAAACAATCAACTATAGTGGCCCCGTATGTCCTTGAGCACAAGAGTATTCTACGCCGCGATTTCCGGGAGGTCCGAGGATTGGATAACATCAAGCACATGGATTCTTTCGGTAGCTTGGTTACAAAAGTACATCCTTTTGAAAGGGTCGACAATGAATAGTTGTAACGCTTGGCTCGGGACCATCTAGTGAAATCGTGACATTCAAGGGGCGAGATAAATGGTTACACATTTTACACGGATCGCAGGATAACAAGAGCACCAACCAAAATAGCGGTGTCCGTATAGACGCCGAAGACAACAAAGGCAAGGTGGATACATATTATGGTTTCATAGAAGATATATGGGAGCTTGACTATGGACCTTTGAAGGTCCCTCTATTTAAGTGCCAATGGGTCAAACTGACTTCAAGCGGCGTGAAGGTAGACAAATACGGTATGACAATCGTGGACCTCACGCAAGTCGGCTATAGGTGCGAACCGTTCGTCCTCGCGAACGATGTGAGACAGGTCTTCTACGTAATGGACATGTCAAGCAAACCTAAGAAGCATAAGGACAAGCAGAAAGATTGTAGTACTAAGCCAAAGCGACACGTGGTTCTACAAGGCAAACGAAGGATTGTTGGAGTTGAGGACGTCACGCATTTAGGAAGAGTATAGTCGATTCGACGAGATCCCTCCTTTCGCTGTGGATGTCGACATAAGCCTCCTCAATGACACAGACGTGGATACTCCTTTCATACGTCGCGATCATAATGAAGGAACACTTGTAAAGACAAAGTACGTTACTACTTTAGATGTACCCCTACTGTATGTACTATGTATATGTAAGTCTTTTACAGTATGAAGTGTTTGTTTGGAATGAATGTAAAGTGCCAAAATTCTGGAATGAAACTAAAGTGCTCAAAGCTTTTGTAAAAATTATGGAATGAAAGTAAAGTTCTAAAAGCTTTTAAAAATTAAGAAATGAAACCAATTGCTAAAAGCATTTTTAAAAATTATGAAATGAAATCAAGTGCTAAAAGCTTTTTCAAAAATATAGAATGAAACTAAATTGCTAAAAGCTTTTTTAAAATTGTAGATTGAAACTAAATTGCTAAAAGCATTTTTAAAATTACGAAATGAAATCAAGTGCTAAAAGCATTATTTAAAAATTATGAAATGAAATCAAGTGCAAAAGCTTTTCAAAAATTATGAAATGAAATCAAGTGCAAAACGCTTTTAAAAATTAAGAAATGAAACTGAATTGCTAAAAGCATTTTTTAAAAATTCTGAAATGAAACTGAAGTGCTAAAAGCATATTTTAAAAATTAAACTGAAGCGGTTTGAGAAAAGAACCGCTTGTAGAGTGCAAAATTCAGAAACGGTTTGAGAAAACAACCGCTTCTAGAACGCAACATTCAGAAGCGGTTTTAGAAAAGAACCGCATTTAGAACATAAGATTCAAAAATGGTTACTAATACCAACCGCTTGTAGAAGTCATCCCTCTACAAACGGGTTGATCTAAATCCGCTTGTAGAGACATTCTACAAGCGGTTTGTTCTACGAACCGCTTGTAGAAGTCCTCCCTCTACAAGCGGTTGTTCTAAAACCGCTTGTAGAGATATTCTACAAGCGGTTGGTTATTAGAACCGCTTGTAGAGGTGCTCCCTGTATAAATTTGAAACGCTCCGCCCTTTTCTCACACCTGAAATTTTCTAAGTCCCGCTCGAGAGCCCCCCTTTTCGCCGCTGCAGCTCCTGTGTCTCTCCAGCCGCCGCTGTCTTCGCCTCCGTCCAGACCACGCGCCGCCGTCCTCGTCGACGCCGTAGGCCTCCTCCGCCACCTTGCCGACGCCTACTCGCCACCTCGCCGCGCCAGTCGACCCCGGCCGTACGTGTGCCCTCGTCGCCGCCGTCACTCCACCCCGACCGCCGGTGCCTTCTCCGCCACCCCGCCGACGCCTACTCCGCCTCCAAAGCGCCGCCGCACCGCCATCCACCCAGGAGGATCGAGGTATATGTGTGCACGCGTCGTCCTCCCTCTCTAATTCGGCTGCCCACCACATGTTCGGTGAAATGCCCACAAGGTAATTTTGTCAAAATTGTTGCGGTGGATAACAACTTACGACATGTGACGACTGCATATTGGCCTGCTGACACGTACGACATGTGAGCACAAATAAATATCCACAATATAGGTTAATTGTATCTTTTTTTACTTGGAGTATTCCAAAGTTATCGTATCAAAAAAAAACAGACTAACTTCGATCACCTAGAATTGAACAACCTAAAAATCATCTAAGAGACAAAGGTAAACAACTGAGTGATGCAAATTAAAACATATGGTCAATCACTAAGGTGGCTCTCATCCTCTGATCGACATCGACCCTTCACTATTGTCCCCATCATAGGTCCATCGAGCTAATAAACACCGGCTTAGCTCGGTCCTCAGTGATGAAGATAATTTACCTCTTAATTACACACATAAAAATAAGTGCCAACACACGAGTTCGTGTTTGATCCTTGGGCTAGTTCCAACACGCCGTAGTAATTAATGCTTGGTGTAGAAATTTATGTAATAATATGCTTGTGTTGTAATCTGTAATATGTTTGTTTCAAAGTAATATGATATTTATGTCAACATTTTTTCGGAATTAGGATAGATGGCGCAACCAGGACGTGGTGACCCTACTTTCGATGAGGGAGAACAGTTCCTGTTGGACTCCATCGCGCTGGGTACCATCGAAGGTGACGCTAACGCTGCTGCTACCGGGCTAATGGTGGTTCCAGTGAGGCCGTTGAGGCCGCAAATGATGAAGCCATTGACGCGGAGCCGCCGAGTCCGATAACACCGGTTCGGCGGGATGAGGTACACCGTAAGAATATAATCCCGTAGACATGTTAATTAATCGCAATTCATTAATATAATACACTCGACACGCTTGTACATATGTGTATGTATTTGAAGCCCGTGCATCGAGCAACCAATCCAAGCATCGGGACCTAACAAGAAGCCGCCCACAAAGCACGTGTTTACCGACGTTAACAACGAAGGGATGCGGTTGCCCTCTTTAGCAGCTTGGGCCGTACAACAACGCTTGCGGTTACCACGTGAGGGATCACGTCCCAATTAGCATCGAAAATGGGCCAAGTTCCTCAAGCTACCAAGGACCTCGCTCGGCAAGATATTAAGGAAAATTTCACATTTCCTCAAGGGTCCAAGACAAGGCCAAGAAATTCACTTTGAAGAAGATGGCAACAATGTTTCAGCCCGAAGACGCCTCTCGGCCGCAAGTGCGTGCGAGAGGGAGAAAGACCCGACTTCAACCAATTTCCTAAGTTGGCGGATCACCGGAAGCATTCGAGGAGTTCAAGTTTGTCAAGGCCGGCCGCGAGTCAAGAACAAGGCCAATTCACGGATGAAGAAATACCACCACCATCTTGGCACCGGTGGTTACATCAAGGATGTACCAAAATGGGAGAAGCGGAAGAAGAATTAATGGCGAAGGACGCCACACCGCTACCGCTCAGGGGAACAGCGCTGCGCAATTGGTTCATGAGTCATGGGGAGCCTTTCGATGACGGCAGTTTGGTGATGGCACCAGAGTACAAGAGGTGGCCAAAGGATTGTACAAGCCGTTGAGCGCCTCGGCAGTACATTGGTGCCAGACAAGGAGAATGACGAGCTAACACATGCCCTTGAAAACCCTGAGCACCCAGGACGGACACGAGGTATGGGCAAGCTGACGCCGTGGAAGTATGGTTTCGCTAAGGATGCACATACGTACAGGAGCCGGCATAGAAGCAAATCAAGAGAATCACGTAAAGTGTACCAATTGGAACAAGAGCTCAGAGCAACCCAGGCTAGCATCGGCGACATAGTTGCGCAACAAGTACAAATTGCCCTCAGCAAGCTTCAAGGACTAGGTCCGAGCAATCAGCCGGACGCCGTGATCAGCCCCTCCGCGCGGCGAAGTAGCTGCGCGTCCACCGGGGCCCCTGAAGCGGACACCTTGCTATCCCGTTATCCCGTGGATGACATAAGGGTTCGCCGCCAGTGTGAGCTACACGTTGATGCGCGTAACCTCTCCATCAAGGTGGCTTACGGCATGGCATATCCGGTGGAGCTGGGCCAGATGTTCCACTGCAACGAGATACCCCCGGGTTACTCAAAGGTCGCGGTGGAGGAGGTGCTGAGCGGATTTGAAGAACTTCACCTCGATATTGCTGGAGGCGACGACGTGACCAAGCTTGGACAGGCCCTCCACAATATCATCCTTTGGCGCAAACGGTACATCATATTTCCAGCTGCTATGGACGCGTCATCTCCACTACGGCAACCCACGCCTCCTCCAACGTCACCGCCACGCAATGCCTCGCCAAGAAAAAGCAGAGCAAAGCCCTACTCCACCTCCAGCAGCTCTGTGTCTCCACCCGCTCCACGCAGAAGCCCTACTCCACCACCAAAGATCTCAAACAAAAAGAACCCCCAGAAAACCACGCCTCCACCATCTCCTCCGAGGAAGAAGCTCGATAATAGAATTAAGGCTCCCCCACATGCTCCCAAGAAGGCGGAGTCCAGCTGATCGACCAAGGTAAAGGAACCTCCAAAGAGGGCATATGATATGAATAAAGAGGAGAGTAACGCGTCACTAAAGCGTATGGCTGCACACTTCGCATAAAAGAAGGTAGAGCCAAAGGTACCAATCGATCCAAAAGCGGCAGAACACTTCGCGACATGCCGCAAAGTCATTGCTGTGCCGTCCAACTATGAACGGACAATAATTAAGACTACACGAAGAATAAACGTGGTCAAAGTGGCGGCAAAGAAGAAGAAGAGAGACCAAGATCGGAGAACCTCGAGAGGTTTATGAAGGAGGCAGACTCGGTTCCACACCGCAGCTCTTGGATTAATAGATGATATCCCAATGGCAACAAAGGTCGATGGCAATTTCGGTTGGGCCGGAGCCGATTGACCCAAATGAGATAAAGGATCGCCAACCAAGATGCGGCAATTTCACGAATGGTACATGATGAGTCCGCTCAAGGAAGAACGATGTTCCCCTCCGTATCAAAGAACATGATTTTTATCGCGGGACAGCACCATATGGCTCGAATTTGACGACTTATACAATATTTACCATGCCGACTCCATCAACGTGTCTCTCATGAGCTTTGGTGCTGTAAGTGTCAAGCTCATACCTTTACTGTGCTTCCTCGCATAATAAAATTGCAACTATTAAACTTATACCTTTCTATGTAGAATGGAGATACAACGATGTAGAAAAGAGAATATCTTCAACGTGGGCTTCATCGACCCGAGATTGTTAACGAGTTCGTCTTTGGATACAACCGAAAGGATCTTGAAGATTACATTCTCGATGCATTCTTGGGACAAGACTACAAACCGTACATATTGTCCTTCAACTTCGAGTGCGTATACATACAACCTCTCGTTCTTATATTTTCCAAGGCATTTATAATACTACTAGCTAGTTACATATATGTTGCAATACATGAATATGTTTCATCGGATCCTTCTTGTCATCAAGCTTGATAGCGGCGGATCATTGTTCAAGACTCAAAAAGGACTCCGGTGAAAAAATATCAATTTATCATTGACACCCTAAACAGGTATATAGCACATATATATACGATAGTTTTCCTTATTATATATATTGAAATACTTTGCTAATTCCAACTCTGATAATTACCATTCATACTAACGCATCACACAGGACATTCGCACGGTTTCGAAAGAAGCAACAAGGAGATTTCGAGAACGAATTTGATGTACAATTAAGCACTCGAGTGCGATTAAAGAATATTAATATACCGTAATGATTTTCATCCCAATAATCGTGTTCTTTTCAAATTTCATCGCAGGTTCTACAACAGACGGGTGGAAACAACCTATGTGGCTATTATGTGTGCCACTATATGCAAAGTATTACCCACGGTGATGTGCCGACAACCAACGCCGAGGTAGTGTGCACATGTCAATTTCTTAGTACTTACACTTTAATAATTACATGTCCGAGATTTATTTACCTCCGCTTTGTCACCCAACATCGATGTGCAAGACGTGATCCCGCCGCACCGGGTTGCGGCAATCCAAGAACAACTCATCGGCTTTATTGTCGATTTAGATTGTATCCACCAAAGGCGAGTTCCACGCAAATGGTTGGAGAGATTGTCCTAAATAAGGACAGTGAACTGACATCAACATCGACCAAGGGCACAAAGAGCGACGACGCAAGAAATGAGCTCAAGATTCGCCCTTTTATTCTTTGAAACTTGTAAAAGTGGCTTATTATTTCATGTGTTCATCAACTTGTTCATTTTTTAGTCTGTAATTATCTTAATGAATACTCATGACTAATATATATATATATATTTAAGTGTGTCAAAAAAACTCATGAAGTTCTATTTATTTTAATTGTCAAAATCTATATCAAAAACCCCTCTGAAAACATATTCTATATTGAATATAATCAAAACGCTACGCTGTCAGACTCTTCACAAGCGCTTGGTAACTCCAACCGCTTGTGGAGAGAGTCTCTCCACAAGCGGTTCGTAACACTAACCGCTTTTGGAGAGAACCTCTCCACAAGCGGTTGGTAACACCAACCGCTTGTAGAAATGTCGAACCACAAGCGGTTCGGGGAACCGCTTGTGATACTCGATGGGGTATCACTCCCGGTTGCTTACAAGCGGTTCTAAAACCGCTTCTGAAAGCGGTTTCGAACCGCTTGTGCATGCCCGATCCGTAGTAGTGTATAGATATAGTAATTATAAATATATGAAGAAATTAAATTAGATTTAGAAAATATTGTGTCAACTATATGTATAACATCTTAAGCCACCAACTTTTTCTTTCTTAATTAGTCATGTAAGCAAAGTAACTAGATTTTATGTCATCTCTGTCAATCATGTCCCGCTTTCTTTCGTACTGCATCAATACAAGTGTTACTGAATTAGTGCGTAACAATTTGTCAATCATGGAGCACTTTGTCCTTTATAGAACTTAAACATGTTCTCCGTCATTGATGATTAAAATTAAAAGTGAAATTAAATTGTACTTTAATCTACTATCAATAAATTTTATACTAAGTACCATTTTTATAATCTATGAATTTTTAATTAATTATTTTAGCTTTTGAGATGGAGACTAAATATTGTATGTAAGAAGTTAGTCCCTACAAATACAAGGATTGCCAACTAGTTAGTTTGGCACTTCAAACGTTGTTGAAAATGGGTTCTTGTGTTTTTTTACCTTTGGAAATCTACCACTGGTACTTTCTAAATTATCAGTATAAACTTGACTATCAGGCTGAATAATTTGGAATAAATTTTACAAAACTCTACGTTTTAAGGTCATTGTTACATAAAATCCCAGATATTATGATTTGTCTCACTTAACCAAAGTATTAGAGTCATAACATTTCACAAAATCCCTCCTCATTACAATTACTCCTCTACAATAGTGACAAGACACAATGACGTCGAGCTGTTCTCCCTACTCGACGCCTATGGTCGCATGATGGAGAATCTCGCACGCTACTATTTCTAGCAGTTTATCTTTGTCGTGATCATAATACATAAGGTTTTCTGAAATATTATGACCATAATACCTAAATTAAGTTACTTAAACCATAATATCTAAGATTTTGTATAACAACGTCCGTAGAATCTAAGATTTTATAAAATTTAGTTAATAATTTTATACGACATCAGACATGTCCTCCGAATTTGTCTCGAAATTATTATGCGTTCCTTCTGGTTATGCCTATATTCCCCGTTCCTGACGTTAACATCGAGTTCAGCCTGTGCCCCGAACATTTTCTGTCTCCCCCGAGCATTAGATGCCTGCCAATTGCCAATTGGCCATAGCATCTCTACAGCTCAGCAGAAGAGTACCTCATACTTCGCTTGCTGTCGTCTTTTCGGGACTTCTTGTGTAGTACTAATTATAGTCGTCATCTGAACTATGGTATAAGATTTGGGTTCACGGTTCACAATTTTTTTCTAATTTTTACGGTAAATATGAATCTCATATCGTAAATTAGTTTAGGTTCGACGAATCCGGTTAATGATTCTATAGAGCTTAAAGTGAATCTGGTAGCTACGACGCTAACAGGGAGGAAAACCATTCTGGTATGACCCCATCTTGACAAAGGGAATTCTCCGTTATTTTCGTTTGAATGAAACTGTTTCATGTGAAATTACGATTAAATTGATGGGTTTCAAGTAAACCCCTATAAAATTGCATGAATCGATAATTTTCCTCTGTACTGCTGTATCTCAACAAAAGATTCCTTTTTGACGTTCATGGGGCTGCAAAGACACTGCCCAATGCCCATACCATGTCGCCGTCAATGTCTTACACTCCGGACATGCACGCATTAATTATAGCAGCTGGCCATTTAAGTCTTGTTCGTGCGAGAACCATTGAGTCTTTTGGTTTATAGCCAGATTTTGCCATATTTTACCACGTCTTAAGTTAGGTAAGTTTGACCGAGTTAGACCTCCGTTTGATTCATATTCACACCTGTGGCAAGATTCCTTCTCGCCATCCAGGTCTCACGTGTCATTGACTCCAAAAAAGTGTGGCAAAATTCATTTTTCTAGCCAAAGTGTGGCTTCAATTTTGATAACCTAACCTTAAGCAAGTTTGGTAAAAAACTATAGGTAAACATAGCAATCTTAGTATATGAATCAAACAGGCCCTAAGGCACCTGTGGTAGAGAAAGTTTTTTTTTATTCCTTACTTTATATAATTAAGCTAGATTACAAATCAATTCAACAAACTAATCAACTAAATCTTATCTTCCTAAAACTAAATCTTATCTCTTAATCAATATCAAGATTATATCTAACATTTTCCTCCCTGATTTTGACACGTTGACTCTTACTCATTGAGCCAAACGAACACATCTTCTCAGCGTTCCGGACTCAACTTCGATAGACTCGACTTTGAACGGCGAACACATGTCTTCAACACCCCAGAATCAACTTTGACAGACTCGACTTAAGATTGCGACCACACCTTCTCAACATCCTAGACTCGCAGTGGCTTCTCTTCAATCTTCTCGTGCAGTATGATCTCTTCTGATGCGCACCACATCTCTAAAGGAATTCACATACGTTTATCTTATAGACACAACTTACATAGTAACCCACTTTTTTCTTCACGGCTGACAAGTTCTGCACTGCAGGAAGTTAATCTCCTCAATGCTCGCATGCATCCACGTGACCAGGAGCTTATTGTTTCTATTGCTGCATGTGACCTCCAGCCGCAAATGTATTGGACGTTTGTACCCTGTGCGAGGCTACATCATTCCAGCGTTGTACTACTGGAAGGCATCCCACGTGCCCTGCTCGAGCCAGCCGTCGTTGATGCTACCATTGCCTAGCGCGCGCATTTGGTAGCCGTCCAAGTCCTCGAAGTTGCTTCCAGCGCACGGGACGATCTGCCGCATGTCACCAAGACTCCACGCTGCGCAAGGAGGAGCTGTTGCCTCGTGATGGCCGCCTGTACGAAGGCCTCCTGCATAGTGCATACAGCTTGATGCCCTCTATGGCCACGTGCGCGAACTCCTGCAGCCTCCGCGCCTCCGGTCATGGGCCGCCACGTGGCCTGCGTGCCGCTGTTGTCTGGCCTCAGCTGTCGGCCTCCGCGCCCTTGGCCCAGCACGCCTGCTTCTTGTGCAGCCCCCCTAGTCCCCTCTCTAGTAGGCAACAGTTAATTTGAAATCTTAAGTTCTGATATTAATTGTTGAAACTACTAAAAATTTTTCCGACGTTGCCAATGTACTTAATAGTCATTTTTCTATTTATTCCTTACTTTATATAGTCAAGCTAGATTACAAACAACTTAACAAACTAACTAACTAACTAAATCTTCTGTTCTTAAATAAACTAAATTTTATCTCTTAACTAATATATTTTAAGATGACAAGATTATCTCTAACAAAATTGTTTCAGAGGATGATCCTCAAGAATGTCGTCGTTGCGCGTGGGCGTGGTGGCAAGTGACGATCAACTACCAGGACAAAGCAGGGGCGTACCGACCGAGGGGTCAGGGGTCTAGGGCACCCCCTACCCCCGACTACACCATGGGTACCCTCCGTAGCACCCCCTTTCCATCGTGGGGCGTCATCATGCCGTCGCTATAGAAATGACCAGAAGATTGAAACTTAGAGGCTGATTTAGCACATCCTAAATTTATATCTTGGATCCGCCACTTAAACAAAGTTAGCCAGAGCAATACCGTACCTGCGTGTAGCTGTGTTGTTTGGTAGATGAATGATACATGTGTGCCCTACGTGAAAACAAAAGCGTATATGTGTTTGTATGGCCGGTAATAGATGTTTATCAAAACCCCTAACTAGAAATGTTAAGCATGCATGGATGATGATGCATAAAGCTTGTGACGTCCATGCTACGTATATAATACTAGATTTTTATCTAGGTAAGGATCTAAAGGTTCAAAAGGTTATGAGAGACAATTCTTTGTACCCTTTTGAGGTTGTGTTTAGAGAATTTGCGGTCAATTTGGTCAAATCTTTAATTTCTCTTTCATCGTGGTTAACGCAACGTCGTTATTTTGGCGCATAAAAAGGGTATCCGAGTGTAACGAATCCCGTTCCAATAGAGTTTGAAGAAGGGTGTCTTTTGGGATTTCTTCAGACAATGCATCTTTGGATATGAGAATTCTTACAATGATCCCCAGTTAGAGCACATTGTCTTTGTCATGTTTGCGTCTGATTTCCAGCCCTGTACTTGTAGGGAGTAGTAATCTTCCAGCTTTGAAGAACTTCACAGTTTCAACATATTTGGGTGAACCATTCTTCACTGAACTTCCCATCACGGGTGCAGAAGCAGCATCAAAACATTTTCATCCCTTAATTATCCATTTATGGCTGCAGCAAATTTTCAACCCTTGATGACTTTCTAACACTTGAATATCTACCTGCTGTCCAGAGTACCAGATGAGCACACGCAGCGCCACATCGCGTGAGGGTGATTTTCTAGAATCCGGTGTGTTTTTTTTGGCAAAAGGTTATATTCCGAGTGATGCAATTCTCTTAAACCACGAGGTTTTTGTTACTTGAATTTGCGGAACCACGATTTTTTTTTTGCAAAAAAGCCTTTTCGAGGCCTTAAACGTATTTTAAGAATTTCAATTGGGTCTTTTGCAAAAGAGCCAGTTAGGGACTTGAATGTAATTTTAGTTTTTTTTGAGGGACCTAAACGCCATTTTAGAATTTCCAAAGGTCCCTTTTGCAAAAAGAAAGGGTAGAGGACTCAAATGTAATTTCAAAATTTCTGAGGAATATCGTCACAAAATCAGTGACGTGGCAGTTTGCCTCCTCCGATGTTCCTGGTGGGCTCGAACCAGTGACCTTCGGCTCATAACCAACTAAGCTTGCTTGTTTTGCTCGTTTTTCCTTCGTGCTACTTGATCTATATATGTTTCTTCATATTCATTCACGTACCCCCCTCCGATGCAATGGCGCGAAAAAAAAGATTCATGGCCAATGGACTCGAACCGCAGGCGGCTTATCCATTATGCCACGGGCGCATATGTTGCCGCCTAAACGACATAATCTATATATAATTCTTGCACGCACGGCCTGCTTGCCCATGCGCAACCAGACGAGCGAAAGGGAAAGGGCACGCGTCGACAGCCGGGGGTGCGACATGGACAGACGCGGGGCCGGGAATCACCCGAAGTTTAATATATATGCCGTTCGCGCCGCTGAGCGCTACCGTTGCGCTACTACGTCTTACCGGGTGAGACACGGAGACAAATTAGTTAAGCCGTATTAACGGCTAAGCCACACAAACGACGTGGCTCAATGCGGTGTGAGCCGTACGCACGGCGGGCCGCGCGAGCGAGCGAGCACGTGACACGGCGTGCTGGCACGAGGCCACATCGCCCGTAATTCGACATGGACGCGCGAGAGGCCGGGGAATCTTGGAGCCTTATATACTATAGATACACGCGCGCGCGCACACACACGGAATATACATTCGTGTTTTCCTTTGTAAAGAATTGCTGTCTCTCCCAGATGAAAGGTTTGAGAGTTTTTCTTCCCTAAAGGATTTGGAGATTTTGGGCTGTCCAAGTCTCATAGGGCAAAGGGGATTGGTATTACCATCATTTCTTTAAAGGCTCTCCTTAAATCATTGTGAGGATATCTCTGTCTGGTTTCCACGCAACCTGGAAAACCTCACCTCCCTTTTGTCATTGAAGATGAACTCCTGTTCTTGTATAATATCCACTAGTATGAACAGCGCGCTACGCTGCGCCATATGGTCTAAAGGAGGCAATAGATTGTAATGTGGCTATTGGATGCATATAAGTAATAAGCACAAAGATGAGAGGATTAGGCAGTTACCGCGCACATAAAGTCGGTGCAGGTGCTATATATATGGATATGTTACGTAGGTAGCACTGATTAAACATGGATTGGGTAGTCCAGTGTGATACACGCGGTTGTGCTTCTTATATTGTGTTTGTTAAATTAGAATTAGTATGGATCCATGTTGATTGCTCTAGATCTGTTGTTGCTTTTGAAAGGAGGCTGGATTCAGACATTATGTTTTAGGGTTGGTGTTGGTTAGTACTATCTGTATGCATGAGTCTTATGGGTAAGTGATAAAGGGTGTTTCAGTTCAGGGTTTAGAAGCGGTAGCGCCTGGATTGTATGAATAGGAAAGTACCATTAAACAATATCAATTTTAGGAGATGATAATTAAAAAACAGAGTTACGCAGTACTCTAGATGGAAATTAAAAAGCAGAGTTACGCAGTATTCCAGATGGCTAACCTGTGGTGTGTGTGGTGTTTGCTGAGATGCAGCAACAAATCCAATACCAGATACTAGTTTATTACTGCGAAAACCATATGCAGCTTGATTAGAAGATGTGATATGGCAACAGAAAGGAAGATAATAGTGCTATGTATAGTTACACAACGTTGTGTGATGGATACTTGATCATGAATAATAACAAAGCTAGAATGATCCTACAGATCGTAAATAGTAAATGGTACACAGAGAACAAATTAATCAGCTTATATTGATAGGCAAGCTTACTTCATTAGAAGACTTCCGTTGCGCCAAAGGTGGGTGCACAGGTGCCTTTGGGTTTGTAAATGCGACCTTGTCTGAGTTAGAAATTAGCTTCGACTCTTACAGGAGTAAGTTTTTTTACAGATCTTGAATATTGGGTATGTTCTAACAACCACCTAGTTTCCGTGAATAAAAGTTCAACATAAAATTAATTTAGAGAATCTTGTAGTCAAGATTTACATTTTGGTTGGCTGACGAAAGCAAAAGGCACCTTTTACAATTGAATCATTTAGCCAGTGCACCTATAGTCTGGTAACCTGCATAAATGAAAATGCTGTTGTGAATCGATCATGCATATTCCTGAAAGCAATCGGGCAAATTTAACTCCTATCCATTTGTGGGCATCATTACATACAAATCTAGATATATTTAATGCTTTCTTTTGCTAAAAAAATTACCATAGCTTTAAAAGAAAAACTCGAGGAAACAATGAATCAATGGTGAATTGGTAAAAGTCTATTGAAAATATAACTCACCACAGGTAGCATGAGGCCTTTGCTAGGAGGCTAGGAGCAGGTGAGCAACTCCCTCATGGATACGCGAATCTCTATGTGACCCAGAATAACAAAAGGTATGCTAAAGGCATTGCACAACAAAATAAGATGCAAAGCTGTGCCAAACGGTAGAAGGCAAGCATCCTTAGGATGTACATAGCAATGAAGAAAACCTGGTTGGCCCAATGGACGCATGTACTTGACGGCTGTACAAAATAGTTGCATCCAACATTATTTTGCAAATCCAATCTAGCAATTAGAGCATAATACAGTTTAGTAGTTTTAAGAAGTTAGCGTGCTTTTGAATTATTATTTGGTCTAAGCAAAACTTAAAGTAGATCCTTTGCAGTTTTGTTTTCTCGATTATTAACATCATCGAATCGTCCGCATGTGTGAGAGGGAAATACTAAAATCGAGATGATCACGCGGACATTGAACTGACAAAACATATGGACACAAACCCCAAACTTGTTGTATGTGGCCTGCAAATAAACATTGCCAGAAACTATAGGCAAAATAATCGCAAGAAGAGATGCTCAGATGGGCTTTGTCCATCCTCGTCACATAATCCAGCTAAGACCTATAAAATAGAAAAGAGATTATAATAAGCTCCAAACACAAAACCTTATGTCATAGGATCTTGATGCAAACCTTATAACTCAGTCAGAATAATACAGGAGAACAAATGAAGATCGACTAACTTACTGGTAAGAGGCGAAACTCGTTTTCTTGGACAGAGTGGGATAGGTACATTGCCAGAGGTTGAGACGGATAGATGTTGAACACCCAAGCATGAGGGAGAGGGTGAGGCCAGGCGGCGTGGTTAGCGCGACAGCAGGGGAAGACCTGAGGATGGAAGCTCTCAACGAAGCGGCGGCGGGAGCCGACGGAGGCGACGAGCTGGCTGGTGCAGCAGCGGAGTAACGTAGAGTAGGGGCCTAGGGCATGCAGGCCAGCGGCTTGGAGCGAGAGGTGGGGACGACCGGACGGAGTGCTGGGTGGCCGTAGTAGTGGGGGAGGGCGATGGGGGTAGCAGGCTGGCCGGTGCAGTGGCGGTGCAAACCAGGGGGCCAGTGGAGCTTTGCGGGGGAACGGACGATGCGAGCGAGGCGGGGAAGAAGGAACCGTTGGGGAGTGATTGTGCCCGCGGAAGATATTGGGGACCCGGGGGGCGGCGGCGGTAGGATATGAGCTAGGGATCGCAAGTTGTTGGACCGCGCAAGAGAGGCGAGGCGTGGGGGACGCGACTGAGGGTGGGAGGAGGGTGAGCGCACTCGGGAAGCGGAGGAGGCGAGAAGAGGCCTCGGAAAGATCGCGGTGTGGAGATCTCCGGAAGGTGCAAAGCCATGACGCGCAAAGATACTTCGGATCGGACGGTGACGGGATGTTGCCGCGATTTCTGATTTCGCGGAGGGGTTCTTTGAAAACTCGATGACGTGGCGTCGCTGGCTGCTTGCCGATTCTAGGCGCTTTAATATAGGTATGATTTAGAACTAACATTCCGATGCAAATATTTAGAACCTTTCCTTTAACTATCAGGTGCGTCAGGCACATTTGATACGTGCAAATTAACAGAGATAATTTCTGACCCTTGCATTATTGTTTTGGTTTTGTACTCTATTCTAAACAAATAATTTATTCCAAATCTTACTCCAACTAACTCTTGTGCATGAATGATGCTTGATTCAGCCAAAAAAAATTTAAGGCTTGATTTCTTTTTCCAAAAATGGTTGATTGCTGATTGATTCAAGTAGTATCGCTAAGAGAAAATTGACGATTTGCGTCAAAGTTGAGAGGCCATTGGTAAAGAGCTCTTTTGATATACACTAAATTCAATATGAACTATTCATTCTTTTCAATCCAATGGACCTGTTTGCACCAAAAAATGGCAGGTGTGGTCAAAATTGGCAGTCTATGGTCAAAGGGATACGTTCGGAAGTTCTATCTGGATATAATTTGGAAATCGAATCGGTTGTTAGGAAAGTCCAAGATTGATACGGATCACGCTTCGTTATCGTGTTGTAACCGGACTCAATCGGCTGATAGGTATAAAAGGAGGACAAAGGCGAGCTGCAAAAACAACAACACAATTAAATCCACAAATTTACATTATTCTCTCTTTTTTCCATCGACTAGGAGTAGCTTTTGTAACATAGAATCCTCTCTGTAATTCGATTTTGATCAATAAAGTTGCGCATCACCGATTGTTGATATTCATCAATTATGCCCAGGTTTGATTTATTCTGATTTTGCTGCTCATCGCTTTCTTCAGAATCGATCTACCTTTATCCTCCAATTAGCCTTAATCGGCTAGTTGGACTACCCTTTTGCTTCGATTTAATCGGCTTTAAAGCTGATTGAGTCTAAGCCGATTGATTTTCAAGATTGGCTTTGAGTGAATTTTATATTTTATCTTGTCGATTACAGGTCAAATCAACTGGCACGCTCTGAACCAGGTGTGCGTCTAGTGTGCGGTTGTCAGAAACCCTACTTTAAGTTTTTGGCGTCAACACACTCTTGGCACGCCTAGTGGCACCACGATGTCTTCATCAGGGAAGTCGATTCCACCATCTGATCTCAACGCTGAAGCTATAATCGTCCTGACGATGGACGATTTAACACCAGAGCAGCGCAAAGAAATTGAAGATCGAAAAGCTGCTCTTGAAGAGATGATGTTGAACTGTTATCAGAAGACGCGACGTGGCGTCACTCAGAAAACCGCTCTGCCGACGATCAATGCCCTTGGAGACGCAGGCGTTACAAAAGGACCGGTAAGTCAATATCTGCCCGCTCAAGCTAAGCTATCGGCTGTGATTAATCAGTCTGTACACCATGCTCTGATAAATCAGTCATCGGCTCTTGTTACAACACTTAAGCTGATGATTGTAAATAGTTTTAAAACTATTGCCTAGGAGTTGGCCTCATCCGGGAGTCTGCTCGACCCGATGCAAGAACCTCACCCCCAACCATGATGCCAACTCAACCCACCATTATACTGCCAAAAGATCCTCGGCCGAGTGTAGTAACCCATTACCAGGCTTACACCGATACTGCTAAGCTAGATGCATCGACAAATTTACTGTCGTCAGCTCCATTTTACGCTTTTCCACAATCGGTTCCACAGCCGATTGAATCTGACAGATACCCACAATGTCATGAACTTGTCCTACCTAGAAATCCAGTTCCGCACAGGGTAGTGACCTATCCAGAACCTTTTGTCCCATTACCAGAACTACAAACTAGAAGAAACAATGAATACGACCAATACACTCATCTGCCATCGGTTCAACCTAATTGGCAGCCCGAGTTTGCACTCGGGGGGCAGAATGCCAATTATGACCAACTTTATCAAGGACCTGCTATTTCATTGGCCGATAGTATGAATTGGGCCGATCAAATTTCCGCTGTCTTGAGGGATCAATTCGGCATACAGCCAAAAGTGAAAGTTATCGGCTATAGAAAACTGTATCCTGATTACATAGATCGTATGCCTTATCCTCACAATTTTAAAGTCCCAAATTTTGCAAAATTCTCTGGTGATGATTTGATTACAACATTAGAACACGTCGGACGGTTTATCGCACAATGCGGCGAAGCAGCTCAGTCCGACGGGCTAAAAATCAGATTGTTCCCATTATCATTATCAAGAGTAGCTTTTACTTGGTTTACCAGTTTACCCCCAAATTCGGCCCATTTATGGAACGATTTGGAAAGCCGATTCCATGAATACTTTTTCTCTAGTAGTTTAGAACTCAGGATCTCCGATTTGATCTCTGTCCGCCAGAAAGTTGGAGAATCGGTAACTGATTACGTTAAAAGATTTAGGAAAATCAGAAATCGATGTTTTAGTGTCACATTACCTGACAATCAACTTGCTGATTTGGCTTTTCAAGGGCTAATTCCACCACTCCGAGAAACATTTGGAGGATAGAAGTTCACCGATCTAAGTCACCTGCTTCATCGTGTGTCGGCTCAAGAGAGCCGATTCCCGAATAATAGGGCATTCAAGGATAGGTTCAAAACAAATGGAAATAATAAGGAAAAGGATAAAGCCAAAGTTAATATGGTCGATTATTGCCCTAGCGAATCCTCGGAAGACGATGAAGCAGAGATAAATATAGCCTAATGGATAAAAGGGTCTAAAAAATCTTTAGTCCGTTCCTGGCTTAAGCTGACTAGGAATAAGTCGGAGGTTAAATACGCTTTTGATGTTTCTAAGTGTGATCGTATTTTCAATTTATTGTTACAAGAAAAAATAATACGATTGCCCGAAGGACACGTCATACCATCAGCTGATGAGATCAAGAAACAGAGGTATTGCAAGTGGTATCATTCTTTTTCTCATAATACTAACGATTGCAATATTTTTCGTCAAAAGATCCAATCAGCTATTGAAGATGGTCGATTAAAGTTCGCTGATGAGCCGACCATGCAAATTGATGTTGATCCGTTCCCTATAAACATGGTGCAATGTTCGAGCAAAGGAAAAAAGCCGATGCACAGCGAGGAGCCAAGAAGGGATCGGCGAGTTGATATTCAGTCAACTTCGGGTGGTAATCAAACATTAAAAATCACGATCGGTTGATTACAAATAGAAGCTGATCATGAAGGCAAATATTCAAGGACCATTAAACCCGAGGGAGACCCGTAAGTTGGCAGATGGTATAAAGCAGAAAAATCACTGCCAAGATAGCCAGCGAGAAGGCCGGGGCCGACGTTTTCTCAGTTGATGGAGAGGTATGAAAGAATGAATAATCGGCCACAGTATTCTCCGTGTCGATCAGATAATATATATCAAACTGAGAACGTAGAAAGAGCGCATCGGAGGTGCCCCTTTTGGCAATTCTGTTGGGAAAGAGGAGTTGCATTGCCATCTCCAAACGCATGCCTAATGGAACATTATCCCCAAGACGATTGGCCTAGCCGGTCGGCCCAAGAAAGGTTGTCTGGGCCGATACGAGATCGTCCTAATAAAAGCTATAGAAAACCGGTTCACGAGAGAATCTCTAGGACAAATCAAGTGCCGAACCAGGTTAAGACATAGGAGTTAGGTTCTACTGATCGGGAAGATTTGGCTGGTAAAATACGAAAGCCAATGGAGCCCAAACCAAGGTGGTGTGCACCCGGTCTTAGCTGATCACAGCGCAGACGGTTGCAAAGGCTAAGAACTCAGGAGATCAGAGAGGATGATGCAGAGAAATAGAGGGATCAAACCTTCAATGAACTTCGGTCGATCAAAATTACTAAGAAAAGAATGGAGGAAGAAAGAGTAGGTTGAAGAAGATTTTGATTCAGCCAATGATCTGGATTCTCCCATGATTAGGGATGATATGCCTCCAATGGACATCAACATGGTATTCACATTGCCGACATGGTATTTACATTGCCGGTCGAGTTCAAAATTAAAACCGAATCGGCCAAAGAAACTTTTGCTCAATCATGTTTAGGTGTCCAAAATGCGATCTTTGAAAAGCCACGAGATGATCATCGGCATCTGAAGCCATTGTATTTAAAAGGCTATATAAACGACAAGCCGGTATCAAGGATACTAGTGGATAGGGGAGCTACCGTCAATCTGATGCCGTACACCACCTACAAAAAATTGGGTAAGTCCGATGAAGATTTGATCAAGATTAATATAGTTTTGAATGACTTCACAGATGATCCCAAGAAGCCAAAGGCGTCATGGTCACGAAGTTGACTGTCGGTAGTAAGACTTTGCCGACATCATTCTTCGTCATTGACGTCAAGGGCAACTACAGTGTGCTGCTCGGTAGGGATTGGATTCATGCCAATTGCTGCATTTCATCGACCATGCATCAAGCGTTTGTCCAATGGAACGGAAGCGAGGTTGAAGTTGTCTCAGCTGATACATCGGCTTATATTGCTATGGCCAGTTCAGATACGAATTGGCAGCCTGAAGAAGCTGGGTGTATATCGGGGAAAATGCTGGACGATTGTGACTTTATTTGCGTTGGTAAGACGGGACTTATGCTGATTAGTGTCAAGCCAGGCACATTTGATCGAGCAAATGAGGTATTATGCCGATGGGGTCAAGGAAAACAATGAGGGCCCTACAAGACAGAATGCAAAGCTATCGGTAAATAACAGATAGCTATGAGGCCATCGAGGATTTCCAAGAAATCGAAAAGTTGGGGCAAGGGTTCACATCTACCGATCTGCTTGAAGAAGTCGATAAAGGTGGTGGTGATAGGAAAAGTACAACTTTTATTAGCGCAAAATTAGATGTAAAAAATAAAGAAAAGTTGGTCAAAATTCTCAAAGATTATAAAGACTGTTTTGCTTGGGAGTATCACGAGATGCCTGGTTTAAGCCGACAACTGGTCGAACATCGATTGCCCATTAAACCAGGATATCGGCCGTTTAAACAGTATCCTAGACGCTTTAATCCAGCCTTGTACAATATCATAAAAGAAGAAATAGAACGATTATTGGAAGCAAAATCCATTAGGCCTTGTCGACATGCAGAGTGGGTTTCCAATATCGTTCCGGTCATGAAGAAAAACGGAAAACTTAGTGTGCGTGTCGACTTTAGATACTTAAATAAAGCCACACCAAAGGATGAGTATCCAATACCGATAGCCGATGTGCTTATCGACGCTGCATCAGGAAATAAAATCATCAGTTTTTTAGATGGTAATGTCGATACAATCAGATATTCATGGCAGAAGCCAATATACCCAAGACTGCCTTCAGATGTCCTGGTGCAATAGGGCTATTTGAGTGGACGGTTATGACGTTCGGTTTAAAGAACGCAGGGGCTACGACCAACGAGACATGAATCTGATTTTTCACGATTTAATCGACCACATTGTTGAAATATACATTGATGACGTTGTAGTGAAATCTAAAGATGACCTACAGCACTTAGCAAATTTATAAAAAGTCTTCCAGAACATAAGATTACATGGTTTGAAAATGAATCCTTTCAAATGTGCGTTTGGAGTGTTGGTTGGGCAATTTTTGGGCTTTATGGTCCATGAAAGAGGAATTGAAGTCAACGAAGAAAGGGTCAAAGCTATAGCCAAAACAAAGCTGTCGACATGTAAGAATGAGTTGCAGAAGCTGATTGGTAAGATTAACTATCTCCGACGATTTATGTCAAATCTTTCTGATCGAATTCATACATTTACCCCTCTGCTGAAGTTAAAGGATAATCAAGATTTGTTTGGGGAGTTGACCAGCAAAAGGCTTTTGATGATATCAAGGAATACCTGGCCAATCCTCTAGTTCTGGCCACACCACGGAAAGGAATTCCTTTTAAGTTATATATATCGGCTGAAGAAGAAACTATCGGTGCTATTTTGGCACAGGAAGTCGATAGTAAGATAAGAGTAATCTTTTATTTAAGCCGACGCCTACTAGGTACTGAGATCAGGTACCCTTTTGTCGAAAAGTTATACTTATCTCTATATTTTTCCTGCACGAAGCTAAGGCATTATATTTTAGCATCGGCTTGTAAGGTAATCTGCAAAACCGATGTTATCAAGTATATGTTATCAGCTTCGATTTTATGAGGTCAACTTGGTAAATGGGCTTATGCCTTAATAGAGTTCGACCTATCATATGAATCGGCTAAGGCAGTTAAAGGACAGGTTATAGCCGATTTTATGACAGGACATGATACCACCGTCGACCTAGTTTCTGTTGCCCCTTGGCAACTATTTTTTGATGGGTCGGTATGCCGAGAGGGTGATGGTATTGGTATCATACTCATATCGTCCAAAGGTCACAATTTTGAGTTCGCATTTCGGTTGAGTAGCCGAGTTCGAACAACCAAGTAGAATACGAAGCATTGCTCAAAGGATTACAGCTATTAGAAAATATTGGAGTGGATACTGTTGAGGTGTACGGTGACTCTATGTTAATTGTGCAGCAAGTAAAGGGCGAATACCAATGTCGTGATGAAGTGTTACTTAAGTACTTAGAACAGTGCTTCAAAACTATCGGCTCATTTACCTCATTCTCTATCGGTCATATCTCTCGAGAATTGAACAATAGAGCCAATGCACTGGCTCAGCAGGCATCGGGGTACAAAGGCTTTAGCCGATATCAGACGACTGAACTAGTGAGCAAAGCTATCATGTGTGCCGATGCTATCGATTGGAGAACGCAGATAAGAGATTACCTAATCGACCCATCTAAGCCAACAGAGCGCAAAGTTAGGCAGCAAGCATTGAAGTATGTAGTCTTGGATGATATTTTGTATTATCGTACAATGGAAGGTTTGCTGTTAAGATGCCTTGGAGCCAAAGAGGCGCAAGTGGCAATGGGTAAAGTGCATGAAGGTATTTGCGGATCTCATCAATCAGCTCATAAGATGAAATGGGTGCTTAGGCGAACGGGATATTTTTGGCCGACAATGTTAGAAGATTGTTTCAAATATTACAAAGGGTATCAGACTTGTTAAAAGTTTGGCAACATACAGCTAGCACCGGCATCGGCTTTGCATCCAATTATTAAGCCATGGTCGTTCAGAGGATGGGAGATAGATGTAATCGGCCAAATATTTCCTGCTTCAAGCAAGGGACATAAATTCATTTTGGCCGTGACCGATTATTTCTCCAAGTGGGTTGAGGCTATACCCCTCAAAAAAGTTACAAGTGTTGAAGCAATCGGATTTGTTAATGAACACATTGTCCATCGGTTTGGAATACCATAAACAATCACGACCGATCAGGGTACTGTGTTTATGTCCAATGAATTTCAGAATTATGCGAAAAGCCTAGGGATCAATTTGTTGAATTCATCTCCGTATTATGCTCAGGCTAATGGACAAGCCGAGTCATCTAATAAAACGTTGATCAAATTAATCAAAAGAAAAATTGATGAAAAACCAAGGAATTAGCACTCAACACTATCGGAATCACTTTGGGCGTATCGGCTAGCTTATCACGGGGCAACAAAGCTTTCACCTTATCAGTTAGTATATGGCCAAGAAGCCGTTTTACCTGTTGAGATTAACATTGATTCTATACGAACAGCCAGACAAAATGGTTTGTCGGCTCAAAATTACAACAATCTAATGATCGATAACTTGGATGAATTAGCATAATTACGTTTGTCTACACTGGATCGGCTTAAGAAGAATAAAATAAGTGTTGCGAGGGCATATAATAAAAAGGTGGTGCCTAAGTCTTTTGATGAAGCCGATTTAGTTTGGAAAACCATACTGCCTGTTGGTTCTAAAGATAACCGATTTGGAAAATGTTCGCCTATGTGGGAAGGACCGTATAAGGTAAATCGGTTAGTCGATAGAAATTCGTACATACTTGAGATGTTAGAAGGATCTATTTTGCCTAAAGCGATTAATGGGAAATACTTGAAGAAATTCTATCCTAGCGTCTGGATTGGAGCTTAGTCGGCTAAAAAGAAAATTGTTCTAAAAAGCCAAGTTAACTCAATGCTGTTAATTGGCTAGAAAGATGAATTACAAGACAAGATAAGCATTAAATCGGTTAAACAGCCGATTATAAAGATCAAAGAATTACAATAAATGTTCCAAAAGACGAGACCATCCAACATAAGTTTTTCATCGTGAAAGGGTTTAACATTGAAGACCAGAGCCTGGGAGTCTTGTGCCCAAAGTCGATAAAGCGCCGGCAACCTTGGCGATCACACATTGTACTTCATCAATTATGCGTTCGTCTTCTTTGGCATTCCCTGGCACCGGTATCACTTTAGTCGATTGTTTATTCACATTTACCACGGCCATAGCGATGCCAAGCTTTTGTTCCTTGATTGCCGATGAAGTCTTCTCCATGGTTTGTTGGCTTTCTAGAAGTTGCTTTTTAGTTTTCGCCAACTCTTCCTGGAGAAATTTCTTTGTAGCCTCAAGCTTTGAGAGGGATTCCTTGTTGGTCTTGAGCAACTGAGTATCGGCATCAAATTTGCGTTTCTTCGCCTTGGCGTCAGCGACCAACTCATCCAGAAGCTTCTGATCGGCTTCTTGGGCTTCACGGCGGGCAATTCTGGCCTGAGCTGTCTCCACTTGAGATTTCTTCTCGTCCAGATGACAGACGTTCAGAAGTGCTTCCATCGCCTCTGGGGGCAGGTCGGCTTCAACTGCGGCCATAGAATCACGAATCGGTTGATTATTGGCAAGAATCTCCGATCGCGGCTTCATCATGAGAGCAAAGAACTTGTCAAGTAGCTCTTGCATCCCCGGAGCTGAAGTCACTCCAGCCGACACCTCTTTCGATACTTCGAGAATTTTTCTGATCTCCACGTCATAATCATTTGTGGCCATTATCTCTGGGTCATCCAGATCGACCAAAGAGAAACCCAATAAGTTTGTTGGGTCAGAAGATTCTTGGGCCACAATGGCCGACGGGGCCGGTGGTGTTGGCTGAAAAGAGGGCGAAGGTCTGACAGAAATTACGGGCAGATTGGCTAAGATGCTAGCCGCCTGTACTGATGCGGTAGGCTGAGAAAAGAAGCAAAAAAGTGAGTTAAGTCAATCGTTTGATGAACTCATAAATTTTTCAGAAATTCAACTTACCCCTACAGTAGATGATGCACGTGGAGAGCTTTCACCGCTTTGCTCTTGAGGTTTAGGACCTTTTTTAGCCGATACTTTTGTCGATTTGGCCTTCTTTTCTGAATAATGATCGGCCAATGATAAGTCTCAAAGGAGATATGAAAAGGGATGTGATCAAGGCAGGCTTACTAGGTTGTTGCTTCTTCTCTATATCTGACAGCGAAGGGCTTTGGATGCCCAGGGTGCCAGAAGTATATCCTGTAAGACCAGTCGATTGACGTGGCCTTTTGCCTTGGCCGCTACTTGATTGGCCAAAGATCGGCTTTTTACCGGTAACCTTGGTCTACAAAGTAAAGATGAAAGCTGATTAGATAAAATTACTTACAATAAAGACTATATGTTAAAAAGAATCCGATTTAGTCGGTACCTCACCAGTAATATCTACTTGGTTCGTATTAGTATAACAAGAGGATTTGGATTCATCACCCGAGTGAGTGCTAGAAGATGTCGTCGGCTCAGGTAAATTTCGAAAGAAGACATTAATAATGGCCGATGACGTCTGTTCCAAGTAAAGTGCCTCCACAATAGAAGACCACCATGAAGTGAAACGGTTTGACCGACGAGTATGCAAAAAGAAGTGTGGTAGATCTTTGATCTGAAGATCATCGGCTATCTATAAAACAAGGTCAGCTGCTACAATATTTCTTACTCTAGCTCTAAGTTGAAGCCGATTGTCGACTTTTGTAGTCGGCAATGAATTTATGGGGCAGGCACTAGATCTCAAACTCGAAGGTCACACAAGACAAGGGTTTAGACAGGTTCAGACCCTCGATGGTGGAGGTAATACCCTAATCCTGTGTGCTGGGATTATATGGATCTCTTGGATCTAAGGTTGATCAAAGCGCAATATGCTCTGGGCAATATGCGGTGTGTGTTGTGATCTCCCTGTTGTTGCCTGCCCCCTCCCTTATATAATGGGGTGGCGCGGCTTACAGAGTCCTGATCGGTCTAAGAGATTTCGATCGATTACAGGATTCTAGTTGGTTACATGATAGAGTTTACATCTTTATCTACCCTATTAACGACTCGGATTACAATCGTATCTTTTATATTTAAATGTATGTTCAACTGTTATAGGATGTACCCCCTTGTGCACGGCAGCAAGTCTTGGCGCGGAGCTTATCCTCTGGGCCTTCTACTTGGCCTGTCGTCTCCTCAGGTGATGCTGGGCCGGTCATGAAGATACCTGGTTTCATACATCCCACAGTAGCCCCCGAGTGTTTCATGATCCAATTGCTGCATTTTTATCCGTGTCTTGATTCTGGATCAACATTTCTAGCTTCCGACGTAAACCTCCGACTGATTTCTTTTTTGATTTGAGCGCTTTTCTTTGCAGCAAGGGGATTATGAAGGACTCGAATATAACTTCCATTTTTTATTATAATCTTCTGTCTGACAGGTTTATTGTAGGAGACTACATGAATCTGACCCATATTTCAGATATGGATTAGATACCTCTTCCCGCTCGAAACGAAACATTTATATCTTTTCTCTTTGCGGATCAATACTGAACAGTCTTCAAGGCTGCTTTGGTTTTCTGTGTAAACCCAATTTCCGAAAACCTCTTTGGCTTCTGAAACTATATTAATTTTAAGTCTCCTCAGCTTCTGATGCATTTACTTCATGCTTGCCGTATCGGCTATAAAAGGCAAACCAGAGCTTTCAGAATTTATCCTCTCGCGCTTAGTTCTCCATTTTCTTACACCAAACTTCATCTTCTTTACGAGGGATTACATGGCCAGCCAGAGTCCTACGCTTGCTGAATTATGGGCGCTCTTTGACATTGCCATGGCGGAGCGAGCGGAGGATAAGGCTATCGCCCTCGACCGCGTCGCCGTCGACACCCTCCTTGAGATCTTCCCCGTCCTTTACAGGGCTAGGGAGGCTCTTGTGGAGGCGCTCGGCCGCGTGCGCCAGGGAGAAGTTTAGGGCCCTGTAAATGTAATACTTACCCAGACATAATGCCTGGTGAACTTTATATATATAATAAATAAGTACCTTTTCCAAGCATTTTTCCATGATTGTCGTTTAGATGTAGCTTGAACCCAGCTTGGGGCATATCGAAGCTTGCATGGCTCCTTAGTCAAGTGACATTCGCATCCATCCGTCGTAGGATACATCTTAGGTCCGACTTGGGACATATTAGGATTTGCGCGGCTCTTGGCCGAGTGGTTCCCATATCCGACTGCTGTTGGATATAGCCTAGGCTCGGCTTGGAGTGTATCATGCTTACGTGGCTCTTGGCCAAATGATACCCATATCCGACTGGTGTAGGATACAGCTCTGGTCCATCTTGGGACATATCAAAATTTTCTTGGCTCGTGGCTGAGTGATACCCATATCCGACTGCCGTAGGATATAGCTTAGGCTCAACTTGGAGCGTATTAGGGGTTTTCTTGGCTCATGGCCGAGTGATACCTATATCCGACTGGTGTAGGATATAGCTGTGGTCTAACTTGGGACATATCAAGGTTTATCCGAACGGTATTCGTACTCGTTTATCACGACGCACAGCTTTACGACCCCCATGGGGCACACCATTGGATTCGTGCCCGTTTAGGCTCAACTCGTGATATATGATTCCGTCATGTGGTAACCACCTAGCGACCCCGCGTGGGGCATATCACAAGAATATATTTTTTAGTCCAAACTGGAGGATATCCACGTCTCGCTTGGCACGGTAAGTGATGAAACATCCCACTGTGGGGAGCAACATGTCCCAAGCATGACTTGGTCAAACCACAACTATTCCCATATGTCAGAACGCCGGACTAGCAAATCATTATGAAGCATAGAGTAGGGCTAGGGGTTCCGCAATCTTTTTCCCGCCGTCTTGGCGAAAACCTGATTTTCCCCCCTTTAAAGACTAAGCCGACGGTTCATTTTTCCCATCGCGCATTCCTACCTCTTCTGCTTCCTTTGTCTCTCCGCCTTCTCCGCCGCTAGGGTTAACTGCTGTTGCGATCGCATCCCTGCACCGCTGTTGATCTTTTCCTCCAAAAATGTCTTCTCACTCCTCCAAAGACACCTCCTCGCCGCCTTCGCCGCAAGATTGGACCACTTCGATCACGACGGAGGAACGGCTTCAATTCATGGTGAATGACAGGGTTCTTTCGGCCCTTACATTGATCTCTACTCGACCGGCCGCAGGTGAATCCATCCCAACCCCCCATTCCGAAGAGGTCGTAGTCTTTGAATCATTCTTCCAGCACGGGCTGAGCCTTCCTGCCTACGCCTTTCTTCGCGGCCTTCTCTTCTTCTACGATATCGAGTTGGTGAACTTGAATCCCAACTCCATCCTTCAGATCTCCCTTTTTGTTCATCTTTGCGAGGCCTTCTTGGGCATCCGCCCTCATTTCAGTCTTTTTCGTCATTTTTACCTTCTGAAGCCCTATCCCTCAAAGAGCGACCCCAAGGTGATTGGGGGAGCTAGATTTCAGTTGCGGGAGGGTTTAAAGAAAAATTACTTTCCCATTCCCATCAAAACCTCCAACAAAGGCTGGCACCGAGAATGGTTCTATTGTGCCAATCTTAAACCTGCTCTTCCCTCCTTTGTCGGGCGCCAACCTAAGGTGTCCCTTTCCTGGGTATCCACCCCTAGTGATGCTGACATGGACCAAGTGTATGATCTTCAGGCGTTGATTGAGAAGTTGAAAGAAGACGGCCTGACGGGAGTCAGCCTGGCTCTTCATTTTGTTGCTCGCCGGGTACAACCACTGAAGGAGCGAGTTCATCTGGGGTACGCATTTGAGGGAAAGGATGATCTAACCCGGGAACTGCCCGAAACATTGACGAAGGAGCAGGTATGTGCTCGGGTAGGCGAATTCTTTATCCCGAGTGTCGACTTTTGTAGTCGGCAATAATTTTATGGGGTAGGCGCTAGATCTCAAACTCGAAGGTCACATAGGACAAGGGATTAGACAGGTTCAGGCCCTCGACGATGGAGGTAATACCCTAATCTTATGTGCTGGGATTATATGGATCTCTTGGAACAAAGGTTGCTCAAAGCGTAATGTGCTCTGGGCGATATGGTGTGTGCTCTAGGGCTCGATTGCTCTATGCTTAGATGATTGGATGTCTATGGTGTTACCCGCCCTCTCCCTTTTATACTGGGGGTGGGGCGACTTACAGAGTCCTGATCGGTTAGGAGATTCTGATCGGTTACTATATTCTAGTTGGTTACATGATAGGGTTTACATCTTTATCTATCCTAATAACGACTCGGATGACAATTGTATCTTTTATACTCAGATACATATAACTATCTAAAAGATGTGCCCCTTCCGTACGGTAGCAGTGCTTGGCGTAGGGCTCATCCTTTGGGCCTTCTGCTTGGACCTGTCTCCTCCTTAGGCGATACAGGGCCGGTCTTGAAGATACCTGGTTTCATATATTCCACAGTAGCCCCCGAGTGATTCATGATCCGATTTCTATGCCTCCAGCTAGGTCTCAACTTGAATCATTGTTCTGAACACCCTGTGCAAACTTCCGACTGGTTTCTTCATTTGATTTGAAGGTTTATTCTTGCAGTGAGTGGATTATGAAGGACTCGAATATAACCCTTGATTTTTTGCTTCAACTGTGTACAATCTTCTGTTGGACAGGTTTGTTGTGAGCGGCCTCGTGGACCTAACCCATACTTCAGACGTGGATTGAATACTTCTTCCCACCCGAAGCGAATCTTTAATATCTTTTCTCTTCATGGATAACCACCGGACAGTCTTCGAGGTCGTCTTGATTTTCTGTGTCAACTCGTTTGCTGAAAAACTCCTTGGCTTCTGAAACTATATTAACTCCAAATCTCTTCGACTCCTGATGCATTTACTTCATCTTTACTGTATCGGCTATAAAAGGCGATCTAGCGCTTGTAGAATGCATTCCTTCGCACTCAGTTCTCCATATTTTTGCTCCACACTTCTATCTTCTTCATGAGGAGGAGGAACGTCCGGGACCCCAGGCTCGCCGAAGAATGGGCGCTTTTTGAGGCCGCCGTGGCTGAATTGGTAGAGGATGCCGCCGTTGCCGCCGACCGTACCACTGTCGATGTCTTCCTCGAGATCTTCCCCGCCCTTCATGAGGTCAAGGAGGTTCTCGTGGAAGCGCTTGGGCGTGTTCGCTGCGGAGAGGTGTGAAATATCTGTAAATGTAATGTTTTCCTAGGCATAATGCCTAGGGAATTTATATATAATAAAGAAGTACCTTTTGTAAATGATGTCTATGTTTGTCTTTTGACGTAGCTTAGGCCCAGCTTGGGGCATTTCGAAGCTTGCATGGCTCTTTAATCTGGTGATATCCGCATCCGTCCGCCGTAGGACGTAGCTTAGGCTCAACGTAGAGCGCATCGTATTAAGATTGGCATGGCTCTTGATCGAGCAGCATCCAGATCTGACTAGCGCGAGATACACCTTAGGTCCGACTTGGGACATATTAGGATTTGTGCGGCTCGTGGCCGAATGATACCCATGTCCGTAGGACATAGCTTAGGCTCGACTTGGAGCGTATCAGGATTTCTTTGGCTCGTGGCCGAGTGATACCCATATCCGACTGGTGTAGGATACGGGTTGGGCTCAACTTGGAGCATACCATACATACATGGATCTTGGCCGAGTGATACCCGTATCCGACTGGTGTAAGATACGGCTCTGGTCCGACTTGGGACATATCATATTTATGTGGCTCTTGGCCGAGTGATACCTATATCCAACTGATGTCAGATATAGCTCTGGTTTGACTTGGGACATATCAAATTTTATCCGAATGGTATTCGTACCCGTTTATTACGATGCACAGCTTTTCGACCCTCTTGGGCATACCATTGGATTCGTGCCTTGTCAGGCTCAACTTGTGATATATGATCCGTCATACAATAACCAACAGCGACCCAGCGTGGGGCATATCACAAGAAGATATTTTTAATTCATACTGGAGGATATCCACACCCGCTTGGCACGTTAAGTGGTTAAACTTCCCATCGTGGGGTGTGACGTGTCCCGAATTTGACTTGATAAAGCCATGATTGCCTCTGTCCGTCAGGATGCCGCACTAGTGAATTAGTACGGAGCGTAGGGTAGGGGCAAGTGTGCCGCAATTTTTCCCGCCAACTCGGCGTAACCCTAATTTTTCCCGCCTTTAAAGGCTAGGCCATGCGTCGTCCGACGGTTCACTCTTTCTTCGCGCACTCTTGCCTCTTTCGCTGCCTTGCCTCTCTGGCTTCTCCGCTGTTGGGTTGAACCGCCGTTGCACACGCACTCTTGCGTCGCTGTTGATCCTTTCTCCTGAAAATGTCTTCTCAGTCTTCCAAGGATGCTTCCTCGTCGCCTTCGCCCCAGGATTGGACCACATTGACTACGACGGAGGATCCCATCTTGGCTAGTTCGTCGGCCGCTTCATTGTCTCGGCGAACACGTGAACCAGTTCCAGACCGTCAAAATTTCCTTCCAGCTTGCGTACCTCCTGGCAGTAGGCAGCCATGTTGTCTTCGATGCAGGACCATTCTTTTTGCACTTGATTGACCACAAGCATTGAATCTCCGCGGACCGCCAAACATCGGATACCGAGCGAAGTGGCGATACGGAGTCCATGGATGAGTGCCTCGTACTCGGCGGCGTTGTTTGATGCAGAAAAAAGTATTTGAAGAACGTATCTCAATCTTTCTCCACTTGGTGATATGAGCACTATGCCAGCCCCCGCACAGCTGAGCATGAGGAACCGTCGAAGTACATGGTCCAATACTCAAGTTCCTTAATGACCACCGGGCTCTGAAGTTCTGTCCACTCGACGGTGAAGTCGGCGAGCGCTTGAGACTTAATGGTTGTGCGGGGCTTGAATAGGACATCGAAAGCCCCAAGCTCAACTGCCCATTTTGCAATTCTCCCAGTGGCCTCCTGGTTATGAAGTATATCTCCTATTGGGAAGGAGGTGACCACCGAAACAGTATGTTCTTGGAAGTAGTGCTTGAGCTTACGAGATGTAAGAAGTACGGTATATAATAGCTTTTGCACTTGTGGATACCGCACCTTAGATTCACTCAGGACCTCGCTGATGAAGTAGACCAGGTGTTTGATTCTCTGCGCGTGGCCCGGTTCTTCCCTTTCGACGATGATTGCAGTGCTAACTACATGAGTCGTTGCCGCGATGTAGAGTAACAGAGGCTCTTCTGGCATCGGTGAAACCAAGACTGGGGGCGTTGTCAAGAAGGTCTTCAAATCTTCAAACGCTTGCTGTGCTTCGGGTGTCCATTGAAACTTGTCCTGCTTCTTGAGGAATTTAAAGAAAGGCATACCTTGCATACCCAGTCGGGAAATAAACCTGCTGAGTGCCGCCATGCATCCCGTAAGCTTCTGGATGTCCTTCTGGCAAGTCGGTGGTTCCATATTTGATATGGCCCTGATCTTTTCTGGGTTGGCCTCAATGCCTCGCTGTGATATGATAAACCCGAGCAGTTTTCCCGAAGATACTCCGAAAACACACTTCTCAGGATTGAGCTTCATGCTGAAAGTCCTCAGACTCTCGAACGTCTCGGTCAAATTGGCGATAAGATCCTTCCTTTCCCAAGTCTTCACCACGACATCGTCCACGTATGCATCCACGTTGCGTCCGAGCTGGGCGTGAAAACACCGCTGAATTGCGCGCTGATACGTTGCACCACCATTTTTTAATCCGAACGCCATCGTGGTATAGCAAATGGCTCCGAAAGGCGTCATGAATGAAGTTTTGATGTGATCTTCCGCCTTTAGGCGAATCTGGTAGTACCCTGAGTAGGCATCGAGAAAACAAAGAATTTCGCACCCGACGGTCGAGTCAACCACCTAATCAGTTCGAGGTAGCCCAAAGGGATCCTTCGGACATGCCTTATTGAGATCAGTATAATCAACGCACATGCGCCAAGTTTTAGTCTTCTTTTGCACTAGTACAGGGTTTGCCAACCAATCGGGGTGATACACCTCTTTGATGAAACTTGCAGCTAAAAGCTTGGTGATCTCCTGCTTGATGGCGTTCTGGCGGTCCGGAGCGAATCGCCGAAGCCTTTGCTTGATTGGCTTTGCCTTTTCGTCGACGTGCAGTGAATGCTCGATCATCCCTTGGAACACCCGGCATGTCGGATGGTTTCCAGGCAAAGATGTCCTTGTTAGCCTGGAGAAAGGTGACGATCAGAGTCGTCTTGTGTAACATCCCAAAATTTGCTTTTAATATATTTTTGGCATTCTGGAATTATTAGAAATTTTTGGGAATGTATTTGGAATTTTTGAAGTTAATTCGAACTTAAGCCTTATTGAGTTAATCATATAAAATAAAGATCGTGTATGTCACGTGCGTATAAAATTTCAAAATTTAGTTTAAAATAATGACATTGAAAAACAAGAATGTTCCTATCGAATATTTTCAAAAACATTATATATAAATTAAGTTGTTGATTTTATAAACATCTGCACAAGTGTCTGATTCACTAAAAGAATTTTTGCAGAAAATCTATATATCGAAAAAGCACGAAACCAACTTCGCTAGGTTTTAAATATTCCCTAGTATTTTAGAGGTTTTTTTCCAAGAATTTTAGAGCTCTTTTGCTATTTTATCCTAAACATGTTTTGTTTCGACTGCTCATAATCTGAATTTATCGACGAGGGCGTTAGAACGGAAGGAATTTCAGAGAAATTATCCTTGCCGTTTCTGTGTGCATGAACGCAGGTGGTCATTGATTTTTTTCCCCTTCCATGCATGTAGTAATGGAAATAAACGTAGGTGGTCCTTGATTTTTCCCCTTCCATACATGTAGTAACGGAAATCCTATAACGCAGGGTTCCTTCATTCTTCCATGCATGAATTAGTAACGGCAGTGCTTGTTAATGCGTCACGTCATTAAGGGAATGATGAGCGTCACTGTTTATGCGCATAACCATCTGTTTTGACTTGTATGTCCTGATCCAGTACACCTACATCTCCTCATTTTAGCCGAATCCTTCTATTCCTCCATTTTATCCTCTCCTCATACCTTTTGCTACCTCGCGCGGACTTCGCCAACACCGGCGCATCTTCCGATTTCGCCTCTTCCTGCGTCGACGGTCCGCGCTGCTGCCTGCCACCGACCGGTACTCCCTCATCTCTCTTGCTTGCGCTCTGTCTATCTCGATCGGTTGATCTCGCCATGTGTATTTATGCATGTATATACATGTTAGCACCTACTTATATGTCAAATATATATATGTAAGAACGTTCATAAATATATATTCAGAACGCGTGTATATGTATATATATTAGTTTAGAATGTACACAAGTATACGCGCATATTAGGCCAAATGCATGTTTATATGCACATGTTAGTAGGAATGCTTATTTACGTATATGTTAGGCCGCATGCAAATATATATATATACTAGAGGTTAGAACATATGTGTACATATATATTTTGGGTTGTATACATGTACGCATATATGTATTTTGGTGATGCTATCTTGATCGATTGGTCTCGTATGTGTCTTGTTGTTGTTCGACTTGCCACCAACCGATCCGATAATGCGTTCACGCCCTTTGTTGATCGTGATCGGCGATTTTCTTCTCTGTCTCTCGCGTAGCCAAGACAGCCAGCCGAAGAAGCGCATGAAGAATACGCATATATATGATGAATAGTACCATGCATGCATTCAGCCGAATCGTTAGTTGTACATGAATGTTTCCACAATCGTGAAATTTGTTATTTTCATTAAAAATTCGTTATAAGTCCAATCTACGTGTGCGACAAATTTTGTAAATGAGTAAAAATCAACACCTAGCTTTGTTAATTTTACTGAAATTTTAAAAATAAATTTGTACTGTTAAAATATTCACGGAAAGTACAAACTTACGATTTTTGTAGCTCCTAAACTATACATCTAAAAATGTCAAAATAAATTTTATAAACCTTAGAAAATGCTAAATTAATTATCTGGAAGTTTTCATAACGTTATGAATTAGTTTGATTTGCGGTAGTTTCTGAATGTGTGTTTGTACATTGTTTTGCGTGTTCATTTGGTTCTTTATCTGTTACGCGTAGACGTCGAGCTGTGTGAGGACACGGATTTCAAGGATCAAGCTCTAGACCAAGGCTTAGACCAAGACTCGCTGCTTTACGAAGGCAAGTTATGCTTTGACCATCTTGCTCCTAATGTTTTTTTAAATATTATGTTGATTTAAATTATGCATGCTAATTAAATTATAAAAGCTTTAAAGTAATTTGGGTTTAGTTAAATCACCACTTGTTATCGATTCCTTGTTCCAAGTATTTTTATGCCATAAATTCATTGTCACCCTAAGATGGAAACTATTAAATAGGTCAATACTAGTCACCAACGGAAAATGGTTAGAACGAAGTAGGTATGCTTATCCAAGCGATACGCTTCATTGACATTGTTTCATGGGAATGATGAAATATTGACTAATGAACTATGAAAGACATTTTGAGAATGTGACATGTGTGTTGATGTTATTGATGGCACACGGTGCATGGTAACCAACCAGGTTGTAAAATAATTTAGACTGTGGCAAGTGGCAAGTGATTAATGGAGGGCCAGATGTGGCACATGGGAGTGATGTTGTTGAATTTGGTTTTGTGAACTTTGGGTAGTCTTGCTACGGTCAACCTAAGGACTTAACCTTGCAAGCCTTTGAACTGGGCCAAACATACAACCACATGTCTGGTATGGGACAGACCTAGTAGAGTATGATTCCGAAGTCTTAGCATGTGAGACCTTAGGTGGTTTTTGTAGCTGTGGATGTGGAAAGAAGGGTGTAGTGTTTACGGATCGGTCTTACATCTCTTCAACGGTATCGTTAGCCTGTACTTCCGCTCCGCAAAGGGAAGGGACAGTGGGGACTATCTGGGAGAATGCGCATGCGAGGATAGAAGTTTGAAAGACTTTGTTATGGTTACTACTTTGTGTGGTGTTTAATTATATCGTGTGGGTAAAGTGTATAACCTCTGCGAGTGTACAAACTATTGAATAGCCGTGTCCACGGTATTGGACATTGCTCGGGATTACAATCAAGGGTTAGACTTTATTAAAAATATGGTTGGGTTAAAAATGAAGTTGATGGAAATGCGCATTAGGATGTGGAAATGCTTTTCGTAACCACGGAAAAGTTATTGTTAATTCTACTTGTTTTTCTTGCTTTTGAATCTACCTATGTACTTGTTAAATCTTGTTTATCGCAAATTAACCTTTAAAGCCATTCCATTGGAATAAGCTTGGCATGTAGCATATTAGGATGCATTACATGCATAGCTTGTTGAGTACCAATGTACTCACCCTCCATAATCACAATATCGGAAGATGAAGAACCGCAAGCATATGAGGAGAAGAATGGCGACCCGCTAACTAAGGAAAGGCCCGATCGGTTGCACGTGGCAAACTGAGGCGCCACGAATAATTTTATAATTCCGCTGCTATTATTTATTTGCTCTGAATTCAGCCCTGCGTGGCTTAATATTGTAAGGCTGACCTTAAGGTCTTAACAGTTTAATTTGAATTTAATACATTATCGTTGTTTTTTCGCTGTGTATGTGCGATGGTATTCATCTCTGTTGTATCTGTGAGCACCAGCGTGATCCTGGACTGGTGTATCACGCAAGGTGTTCGGAATTCAAATTCCGGGCGCGACAGAAGGTGGTATCAGAGCCATACTGATTGTAGGACAGACCCTTAGCTAGAATGGTTGTTGGGGAGGTGAAAATTATTTTCTAAATCTAAAAGTGAACAAGAAAATAAAATCACTCTTGTCTCATCCCTTCTTCCTATTCACTCCTTTTTGCTGAAATTCTCGTGGTTACTTTGTTTTAAAATTCCGAGAGCTGACGAGGACACCTTTTGGCAGATGAGGAGGATCCACACCTATGGAGAGCGCACTGGAGGATTCGCCGTTGAGCTATGGCGCATGATGCAACTTCTTGGAGGCTTCGACAGGCCACTCTATCAGGGGACCACTTTAGTGCGGGCAGGACTTGATATCGCCTGGGATGTCAAGATCATCGTATATGCTCGGGAGAGGACGAGCCGTCCTACCTACATCACCGCCAAGAGGACTACATTTGAGGCCGGGATCCAGGAGACGGCGCGTCTCGCGATGTGACAGATTGCCCGTACTTACTCCGCAGAGTTGGAGGGCACTGTTTTCCGTCACCATCCACGTCGAGATAATTGCCACGACAAGATGGAGCTCTTGGAGGAGGACGCCACGATCACTCATCTGGCGAGGTATGCCATCGCTCAGGAAGAGGCCATGGACGAGACATCCGGAGCTGCGAGAGAGCCCGCGACGAGTCACGGGCGAGAACTCAACTGCGGGAGGGCTTAGCTCACTCCATGCAGAGGATCCAGGAGCTGGAGATGGCTCTGTATGGACCTGAGCCTAAGCCAGTTCTGGAGCTGCATGATCCTGATTCGGAGGAGCCAGAGCAGGAGGCACGGTCGGCGACCACCGGCATAGGAAGCGGCGTGGCTGGGACCAGAGAGTCGGTGGGGTCGATCGTACCGATCACTGTAGGGCATCGAGACCAGTTGCCCCTATGCGCCGCACTGCCGCGATACCCTTGGGAGGACCGCACCGGATGGTTCGATTATCGAGAGTTTTTTCTTTTAGAGTTGACTCAAATGTTGAGTCAGTCTTTTGAGTCTAGTTAGTATGGTGTTGAGACTCAAGTGCTTGAGTCGCTTCTTTTTTCAAGAGTCACCATTAGGTGTGAGTCGTTGTTGAGTCTTAATGTTTGATTACTCTCGTATGTGATTGTCTGGTATGTGTTGCATGGCCTTTGGCGCTTGCGAGCAACCATACCATTTTACTAAATTAATAAAGTTGCTGAATAATTTAAGTTACACCTGTTTCCCTGTATAAGTTCCTTTATTTGCCTATGCTTCCTTCTTCTCTCTTAACCATGAAGTTTCCAACAGGATGGTGAGGACTCATGATAACGCCGAGTGGCGGAAGTGGAGCTAACCGAGCAAGAGATCGAGCGAGGACCCAATTCCTCAACCGCCGCAAGTGGATCTGCGAGAATTTGGGAGCTTTTCTCATTGCTCAAACCCACCGATGAACACAATGATCACGGACAATGCGTGCGAGATATCCAATCAAGCTCTTTGCAAATGTTCCACAAGGGGTAACCATGGACCACACCCTATTCAAGGCCGCCGAGTTCATGAGGACTCGTCCACCCACGTTCTCGAGCAATGCCAATCCGTTGGAGGCGGATGATTGGCTGAGAACTATCTAGAGGAAGTTACACATAACTCAATGTGTAGGACATGAGAGGGTACTATATGCCTCTCACCGGCTAGAGGAACACCGCCACGAATGGTGGGAAAACTTTTGTGCTTCGCGAGGATCCTCAGTATCACGTGGGAGGAGTTCACAACGACCTTCCGCCAATACCATGTACCCGAGGTATCATGGATCTTAAGAAAGAGGAATTTGGAACCTCAAGCGGGGCCAATCAGTGGCCGACTAATTGAACAAATTTACTCAATTGGCTCGATATGCGCCAGAAGATGTAACAACGGACAAGGCGAGGTAGTCCCGATTCATGAAGGGACTGAACTCTGGGCTTCAAGTAGGACTGATCACCCACACGTTCCCAGACTTTCAAGAGCTTGTCAATAAGGCGCTCATTCTTGAAGATAAGCGCAAGGAAATAGGAGAGGACCGCAAGCGCCGGATGTCAGGCCAAGGGGGACGTCCGAATCAGATGAGGCTGAGAGTCAATCCTCAGCAATTTGCAAAATTCAAACCTCAACTGCCTAATCAGAGGACAGTTTCTTCGCCCGGATTCTTGAGTCAAGGCTTTAGGATGCCAGTGCAGAGGAACAATGCACCGGGTTCTAATCAGCAAAATGCAGAGAAGCATTGCTACAGCTGTAACGAACCGGGACACTTTGCCAATCAGTGCCCAAAGAGAGGCAATATGACCCCAGTTCGCTTCAACCTGGGGCCAACACCGACGAAGACACCAGCACAGGCAGCAAACCGTGGAAACAATCAATCCGTAGCTGCACCGTCGACAATCGTCCGAGGCCGCGTGAACCATGTCACAACTGCTGAAGCTCAAGATGCCACGGACGTCATATTGGGTACGTTTTCAGTTAACTCAGTGCCTGCCACAATTTTATTTGATTCTGGTGCTTCACATTCATTCATCTCTCAAGACTTTGCTGTGGGAAATGGGTTGGAACTGAGAAAACTTAAGTGCATACTAGTAGTGCAATCACACAGGTGAACTTCAATCTAACCTAGGATGTTTGGGAGTTAAGCTGGTCATAAACGAGGTAGAGTTCCTAGCAAATCTAATTGTGCTAGACACCCAAACCTTGGATGTAATTCTTGGAATGGATTGGCTCACCAAACATAAAGCGGTATTGGACTGTGGCCACAGAGTAGTGTTTGTAGAGAACCAAGATGGAGAAAAAGTGGAGTTTCAAGCAACCACAGCCCGAAATGGAAAATTTAAAATCAATAGTATGAAGACCATGAGTCTAGAAGATGTGCCAGTGGTGAAAGACTTTTCGGATGTTTTTCCCGAAGATTTGCCAGGGATGCCACCGGACAGAGATGTCGAGTTCGTGATTGAGCTAGTGCCTGGTTCAGCACCTATTGCAAAGAGGCCTTATAGGATGTCCACAGAAGAACTGGTGGAGATGAAGAAGCAGATTGAAGAACTCATGGAAAAAGGTTTCATTAAACCTAGCTCATCGCCGTGGGGAGCACGGTCTTTATTCGTTAAAAGAAAGATGGAAGTTTTAGAATGTGTATAGACTATCGTGCACTAAATGAGGTGACGATAAAGAATAAATATCCTTTACCTAGGATAGACGATCTTTTTGATCAGTTAAGAGGAGCAGGAGTCTTCTCTAAGATAGACCTTTGATCCGGATACCACCAATTAAAAATACGAACCGAGGACATACCAAAGACAGCTTTCTCGTCAAGGTATGGGCATTATGAATTCACGGTCATGTCTTTTGGATTGACCAATGCCCCAGCTTATTTCATGAATATGATGAACAAAGTATTCATGGAATACTTGGACAGGTTTGTTGTCGTTTTCATTGATGACATACTAGTCTACTCTAGGACAGAAGAAGAGCATGCAGAACACTTGAGGATAGTTCTGGAAAAGCTAAGAGAAAACCAACTATATGCCAAATTCAGCAAATGTGACTTCTGGAAAAAGAAGGTAGAGTTCTTGGGTCATGTAATGACTGAAGGAAGGAGTAGTATCGACGACCAAGAAAGTGGAAGCGATGTTATATTGGGAGCAACCAAAGTCGATTACCCAGTTAGAAGTTTTCTTGGAATGGCGGGATATTACCGCGGTTCATTGAAGGTTTTCATCAATTGCAAGACCTCTTACGCAATTGTTGAAAAGGATAAAAGTTTGTATGGGCGCTTGAGTGCGAGAAGAGTTTCAAGAATTGAAGAAGCGTCTAACTTCGCTTTGTCTTGGTGTTGCCGAATGTTAAGGCGGCTTTGATATATCTTGTGATGCTTGGCGTCGGGGACTTGGGTGTGTTACGATGCGAGCGGCAAAGTAGTGGCTTATGCGTCAAGGCAGCTAAGGCCACATGAGCAGAATTACCCAACTCACGACCTAGAGTTAGCTGTTGGAGTGCACGCCCTTAAAATATGGCGCCACTATCTCATCGGAAACCGATGTGAAATATATACTGACCACAAAAGTTTAAAGTATATATTCACTCAATCGGATCTTAACATGAGGCAAAGAAGATGGTTGGAGTTAATCAAGGATTATAACATCGGAATCCACTACCATCTAGGAAAAGCAAATGTGGTGGCTGATGCTTTGAGTCGAAAAAGCCATAGCCTAAATGTGGTGGTTGCAGAAAACCAGGTTGATTTGTGTAAGGAGCTTCATAAGCTAAGATTGGAGGTCGTACCTAGAGGATATCTGGCTACCATGGAAGTAAAGCCGACCCTAGAAGAACAGATCAGGGAAGGTCAAAAGGATGATGATAAGATTCATAGGATCAAATCCAAGATGGACGAAGGCTTAGCCAAGGACTTTAGAGTGAACAAGCGAGGGTACCTTGTGGATGAAAAATAGAATATCGTACCTCATAAACCTGGCCAAGCGGTTGATACTTGAGAAGCACACGATTCCAAGTACTCAATTCATCCGGAAGTGCAAAAATGTACCAAGATCTCAAGGAAAGATTACGGTGGCCAAACATGAAGCGAGAAGTTGCTTAGAACACGTCGTATTGTGTGATATATGTCAAAGAGTAAAGGCAATGCATCGAGGCCAGCGGGACTTTTGCAACCTCGAAAAGTACACGAGTGGAAGTGGGAGGAAATCGGTATGGATTTCATTGCGGTTTACCGAACTTCGGCAAGGTTTTGATTCGATATGGGTTATAATTGATCGCCTAACCAAAGTAGCCCACTTTATACGGTGAAAACCACATATTACGGAGATCGCCTAGCTGAGCTATATATGGCCAAAATTGTGTGCTTCCATGGTGTACCAAAGAAGATAGTATCGGATCGAGGTACTCAATTTACCTCAAGATTTTGGAATAAGTTGCATCGGCAATGGGCACCGTTTGAATTTGATCACGGCATACCATCCATGAGCGGATGGTCGGTGAAAAAGTAAATCGGATACTCGAGGATATGTTAAGGGCTTGTGCTCTGTCATATGTCACTTCATGGGACAAATGTCTGCCATACGCAGAATTTAGCTATAACAATAGTTACCAAGCCAGCCTGAAAATGTCTCCGTTTGAAGCACTATATGGCCGTCCATGTCGAACACCGTTAAATTGGAATGAGACGGGAGAACGTCAAATATTTGGGCCCGACATTCTTACCGATGCTGAGAAAAAGATTGCCATGATTAGAGAAAAACTAAAGACTGCACAATCAAGGCAAAAGAGTTACGTTGACAACCGACGCCGCGAGTTAAGCTTTGAGCCAGAGGATTATGTATATCTCAGAGTCACACCACTCAAAGGAGTAAAAAGGTTCCACACCAAAGGAAAACTTGCTCCAAGATACGTGGGTCCATTGAAGATCTTGAGCCGTAGAGGTGAAGTCGCATATCAGTTGGAGTTGCCCCAATCGTTGGCAGGAGTGCATGATGTGTTCCATGTATCTTGTAACACCCTAAATTTTGCTCTAATTTAAATTTTGGAGTATTTTTGGTTTTTGTGAATTTTTGGGAATTTATTTAAATTTATTTGGATTTATTCAAATAGGACTTTTCTTGAAAACAATTAAATAATGGAAAAGTTTTTGCAAAGTTTTATTGCAAATATTTTAATGGAGTTCCAAACATCTCAAAGTATTTTCTAGAATTTTTCTGGAATTTTTCAGAGATTTTTACCATTTTCTTTGGCCAAAACTATTTTCTCGAATTATTTTTATTCGAAAAGGATTTAAAAATCCCAGAACAGTGTTTGGGCCGAAACCCTGGGACCGGCCCAGTACTGTGCTCTAGCCCAGCTCACGTCGCCGGCCCACGCAGCCTGTTCCGCCGAAAACCTAGCCGTCGCCGCGTTTCGCCGTTGGATCGACATCGTGCGATCAAGGATCGCCACGTCTCTCGTTGTTTCCGCTCGTTGGATCGCTGCGCGTGGGCGCCGGGATTTCGCCACGTCGTTTCTTCCTCGCGAGATCGCCGAACAACGGCCGCTGCATGTCCGCTCGTTTCGCGAAGATTTCGCGCCGCGTCGGCGCTATTTAGTCGCCGCCCTGCCACCCGCGTGACACGCACTCCTAGGCGTGTCAGTAGCCCTAGCGCACACCTCCGAATGCCTCCTTTTGCTCACAGAGCTCGCCGTGGTTGCCTCGTGCGTCGCTGCTGTTTTTGCCTTTTCCTTCGCCGTCGGTGCATTCCGCCGTCGCCGAGTCACCGAACCTTGCCGAGTCAAGCCCGCGTTGAGTGTGCTAGATCTTCTCGCCGAGGATCCACGAAAGCGCCGTCGACTACATCATCTTCCTCATCTCCGGCAAGCTTGCACGCGCGCGCCATCGTCGGACTCGAGCCGCTGGCCGTCGGATCTGCAAGGAGGGTAAGGATCGTGCCACGTCGCCCTTCTCTGTTTTCCTTTAGTTGTTTTTGTACCGCTAGATCTGTTAATGGGCGATGCGGATTAACCCTAAGGTTTGCACGTTAGTTGAATCTTGATCGTTAGATCTAGAGTGAGCGGCTTGGATTAGATCTAATTTCTCTGCGCTATATTTTGTCTTAGCCGTTGGATCGTTAGTGAGCGCGTGAGATTGAGCCACGTCGCGCCATGAATAGTAAATAGCTCGAATGCCGTGGGCGTTGGATTATATCTAAGCGGTTGCTATGAGTAGATCGGTGGCGCGCGGATCCGTGCCGTTCAAATTTGAGCGTCTTGGCGGAGATGACGCCGCACCCTATCAAATCCGTGCGGGACGCGCGTGTGCGCGTTGGTGAGGAGAGACCAGATCAACCGTTGGTTTACGGTGCACCGTTGGATGCGTGGCGTGGGGCGTGGAGTGCGGCGTCACCGAACGCGCGGGTGAGATCCGGCCGTTGGTTGGCGGCGATGCGGATCTTGCCGCGTGTCGCGTCGGGGTTGGCTGCGCACCGTCGCGCGCCACGGCCTCGTCACCGGTGCATGAGCACGATCTTTGGCGATCCCGGTGGACGAGCCGAGCCGTAGACCCAGTCCATAGACCGAGCGGCGTGGCGGCCTGCGGGCGTGCCGCGTGTCAAGGCGGCGTCATCGGCGTCATAAATATTTTTATATATAAAAATATTTTGACCGAAATTCATTTCTGTGCTGACGTCATCATGATGCAATGCTGGCGTCATAAATGTGAATTTCCAATATAAAAATAATTCAGAAAAATCGGATTTTCTTAATTTCTGTATTTTCAGATTTTATTCAAACTTCAAATGACTATAACTTTTGCATTTTAACTCGGATTTGGGTGATTCAAATTTCTAAAAATTCATAAAATTGTAAGATATTTAATGGTGAATTTTATTTGAATTTTTGAGGTCATCTAGTCTTCTGTATTAGCTATTTATTGCATTATTTATTTGTACAGCGTGAGCGCAAATTTGCCGGAGCGTTTGAGGAAGAATTCGTCGCTCAAGACCAAGCTTGAACACGACCAGCAACTCTTTGAAGGCAAGTGATGCTTTGATCATTTTGATCCCAGTTTTTAAAATGTAATTTATGCTTTGAAACTATGCATGCTAATTATTTAAAATGAATTTAAATTAATTTGGGATAATGTAGTTAATCAACCCATTTTGTTATGCCACCTTGAATTATTAATTGTATGCCCTAAATCATTGTCACCCTAAGTTGATTATATTAGTTGGATATTAATATTGTGCCAACACGGGAGGCTAGACCGTGAGTAGATGCTTAGCCTTGCAACGAATCATGAGTGATCTTTCGAAAAATGCTACAATACTGACTAAAGACATTGAATGTATTTTGAAAAGTGGTGTGATGATGCCATATGATGAGATTGAGGTACCGCGACCTGTGTGGTTCCGTACCGATGTTGAGTTATTGCTGGCATGTGTTGCACAATAATCAACTGGGTGGGAAAAGATTTAGACTGGGGCAAGTGGCAAGAGGCTATGTGCCTGGTGGGCCTGTGTGGCATTGGGTTGATGAGTGATGTGAGTCTGTGTGCCACATTGGGCTGTGTGCCACGTACTGTTGAGTGTTGGAAGTCTTGCCTTGGTCAGTTAAGGACTTCACCTTGCAAGCCTTTGATCTGAGTCATCCGTACAACCACATGTCTGATATGGGACAGACCAGTTGACTAGGGTTACGATATCTTTCCTCCGATACCTCGGGGTGACGATTACACGTGGGTGTATCTGTATGGGGAGCGCACTGCAGCTACGGCTTGGTGCCCATCCAACGATGATTGGCGGTCCTATACTTGGCTCTGTGTGAGGAAGTGATAGTGAAGGCAATACCGGAGAGGTTCTTTGGTTAAGGTAGAAGTTCTGAAAAGCTTTGTTGTGGACAATCACTGTGTGGTGGCGGTGTATCTTGTGGGTAAAGTGTACAACCTCTGCAGTGTCAAACTATTGAATAGCCGTGCTCACGGTATTGAGCATTGCTCGGGATTATAGTCAAGGGTAGATTTTCATAAACAAAACATGGAAGGGGTGGTTGTGTGCCAAGTGTTAAAATGAATATTAAGGTTGTGTGCGAGAATCTTGATGAAAAACCATTTGAAGAAACTAGTATTACTTATAACTGTTCCAATGCTTTAATCTAATTAAGATATTGGTTTAAAATTTCTGTTTGATGCAAAAGAACCATTTAAGCCAACCCTTTGGAATAAGCTTTGCATGTAGTAATAGCACTTTGCATTACATGCATTACTTGTTGAGTGCCTTGTGTACTCACCCCACCTTGCTTATCAACCCCAACATCGGTGGAGGAGACTACACGGTTTGGGAGGAGGAGTTCATCGAGGACACGAACAACTAGGGGCAAGCCCGATCGGTTGCTGTGGGCAAGATGAAGGCTTCCACGACTTCTATTTATGTTCATTGCTATTCCTTTACTTTGATTAATGTAAGCCTGTGTGGTGACTTATCTATAAGGAGACCATAAGGTCGTACAACTCAGGTTTATATACATGTTTGCACTATTTATTCTTATATCTTCGTGAATGTGCGTGATGTGCAACCTGTATGATGTGTGTGCTAAGCGTGATCCTCGGCGCACAGAATACAGAGAGGTCGGATTTGCGAATCGGGTCCCGACAGAGGTGGTATCGAGCGGTGTTGTAGGTCTTGACCCTAGTTTGGTTGTGCCTAGGAGGGTAAAACTATTTTCTAAAGACCTAATCAACTTGAGCAAGAATGTCAAAGAAATCTCGACTTATCTCTTCTCCCTTATTCATACCTATGCTGAATTTTATTATTCTCTGCTTAATTTAAACAAGGTTTTTTTAGCAGATGAGGATGATCCATACCTATGGAGAGCGCACGGAGGATACGCCGGAGTTATGGTGTATGATGCGATTGCTCGGAGGTTTTGATGCACCAGCATGTCGAGGACTTGGTGATGCAGGCGGGACTTGGCGTCGCTCGGGATGTCAAGATCACGATGTATGCTCGGAGAGAGGGCGAGGGCGAGCCGTCCTATCTACATCACGGTCGAGAGGTCTTCTTTTGAGGCGGAATCCGAGAGACGGCGCGTCGAGCGATCGGCGGTGCCGCGCCTCGCGAGAGTTGGAGGCACCGTCTTTCGTCACCATCCGCGTCGAGACAATCATTTTTACAGGATGGAGCTTGTGGAGGAGGACGCCACTATCACCCACTGGCGAGTACGTCATCGCCAGAGGATGCCTTGGGCGAGACGGTCCGGGAGTTGCGAGAGGACCCGCGCCGAGGTCACGAGGCGAGATCCAACAAGCGGGAGGCTTAGCTCATTCCATGCGTAGATCCGGGAGTTGGAGATGGCTTTGTATGGACCCGAGCCCGAGCGATCCCGAGTTACGATCGAGATCCGGAGGAGCAGGCGAGGAGGCACCGGTGCGGGAGCGGTAGCCGGGACGATGGAGTCGATGGGGTCATTTGCACCAGTGCGATGAGTCACGGGACCGGTTGCCTCGATGCCAGAGCACCCACCGGTGTATGCTCCGGGGGAGCCGCAGCCGGGTTGGCTCGATGAGTGATCGAGTCTAGTAGAGTATAGTGTCGAGACTCGAAGGTTGAGTCGCGTCTTTTTCTTCAGTGTCACCATTAGGTGTGAGTCGTCATGGATTCCTATGTTTGTTTACTTGTTTTGGTGGTGAGTGTCTCGTATGCGTTGCATTGCCCTTAGGCACTTGTGAGCAACCATACTGCTTTATATTATATCAATAAAATGGCTAAATAATTTAAGTTACACCTGTTTCCCCACATAAATTCCTCTACTTGTCTATGCTTTCTTCTTTTCTTAACCTTGGAAGCTTGAAACAGATGGTGAGGACGCGTGGAAATGTTGGAGCCAGCGGAAGTGGAGCTAACCAGGCGGACAATCAGAATGAAGAGCCGATCCCTCAACCGCCGCAGGTCGATATGCAGAACCTGGGAGCCTTCTTGACTGCCCAGACTCAACTTATGAACACGATGGTTCAAACCATGCAGTAGATATCCAATCAAGCTGCTGTGAATGTTCAACCTGGGGGTAACCATGGACCACACCCCTACTCAAGGTTGTCGGAGTTTATGAGAACTCGTCCACCTACCTTCTCAGGCAACGCCAATCCACTGGAGGCGGACGATTGGCTAAGGACAATCGAAAGGAAGTGCACATTACCCAAAGTGTGTAGGACATGAGAGGGTACTCTATGCCTCTCATCAACTCGAAGGACTGCCGCGAGAATGGTGGGAAAACCTGCGCGACTCATGAGGACCCAGAGTATCACGTGGGAGGAATTCACCTTAGCTTTCGCCAGATACCATGTACCCGAGGTATCATGGATCTCAAAAGGAGGAATTCCGGAGCCTCAAGCGGGGTGGCGGTCGGTGGCGATTACAAACAGATTCACCCAAGCGCACGCTACGCACGGAGGGCGTGGCTACGGATAAGGCGGACAATCCCGCTTCATGAAGGGATTGAATGCAGGGTTGCAGGTGGGATTGATCACCCACACATTCCCTGACTTCCAAGAGCTAGTTAACAAAGCTCTTATCTTAGAGGACAAGCGCCGAGAGTTGGATGACAGCAGAAGCGCGAGAATGGCGCAACAAGGAGGTCGTCTGCAGGCTAGCGAGGCGAAGGACGGCACCCCAACAGTTCATCCGGTACCAGCCCAGAGGCAATGATAGAGCACCACTGCCGGCAAATCGCCCGATGGGTGAAATGTTCGGACTCGGCCGAATCGTGCGCAGGCGGAGGAACCTCTCAGGCAGTGGGAAGACGTTGCTATCATTGCAATGAAATGGGGCATTTTGCCAACAATTGCCCTAAGAAGGGAGGTGTCACCCCGGTCCGTTTTAACCTAGGGAACACACCGGCAAGGACTCCCGTGCCAATCATGAACCGCGGGGCATCAACAGCAGCAACTCCATCCTAGGGAACTGCGAGGCGAGTCAACCACATTATGACGGATGAAGTCCAGAACGCCACGGATGTTGTACTGGGTAAGTTCCTAGTAAACTCAGTACCAGCTACTATTTTATTTGATTTCGGAGCTTCGCATTCTTTTATTTCCCGAGATTTTGCTGTTCAAAATGATATGGAAATAGTGAGTCTTAAATGTGTGCTCATAGTCCAATCCCCTGGATCAGAACTCCGATCTAAAGTAGGATGTTCTGGGGTAAGACTAATAATTAATGGAGTTGAGTTCCTAGCGAACTTAATCGTCCTTAATACCCAAACCTTGGATGTTATCCTGTGAATGGATTGGTTAACCAAACACAAGGCAGTGCTAGACTGCGGAAAAAGAGTCATATCGGTCGAGAGCCCGGATGGGAATAAGATTGAGTTTGAAGCAAAATCAGTGCGGGAGGGACAATTGATGGTCAATAGCATGAAGACTGTCAGCTTAGAAGAAGTGCCCATAGTCAATGAATATCTGGATGTTTTCCCGGAAGATTTACCTGGAATGCTGCCAGATAGAGATATCGAGTTCGTGATAGAGTGGTTCGAGGACAGCTCCATAGCTAAGAGACCTTACGGGATGTCCACGGAGGAATTGGTGGAAATGAAGAAGCAAATTGAAGAGTCTTTGGAAAAGGATTTATAAGACCTAGTTCATCGCCATGGGGAGCACCTGTCTTATTCGTCAAGAAGAAGGACGGAAGTTTTAGGATGTGTATAGACTATCGTGCACTCAATGATGTGACGATAAAGAATAAGTATCCTCTACCGGGATCGATGATTTGTTTGACCATTGAGAGGAGCAGGAGTTTTCTCCAAAATTGATCTTCGATCGAGATACCATCAATTGAAGATCCGATCGAGGATATTCAAAGACGCATTTTCGTCAAGATATGGGCACTACGAGTTTACTGATGATGTCCTTTGGTTTGACAAATGCACCAAAGATATTTCATGAACTTAATGAATAAGGTGTTTATGGAATACTTGGACAAGTTCGCCGTCGTATTCATAGATGATATCCTTATCTATTCCAAGGCGAGAGAAAGCACGCCGAGCATTTGAGGTTAGTCCTTGAAAAGTTGAGAGAACAACAGATTGTTTGCGAAATTTAGCAAATGTGATTTACGGAAGAATAAGGTTGAATTTCTTGGACACATAATGATTGCGGCGGGAGTTGCGGTAGATCCAAAGAAAGTGGAGCAGTTACGCATTGGGAGCAACCCAAGTCGGTAACCCAAGTCCGTAGTTTCCTTGGAATGGCGGGGTATTACCGTCGATTCATCGAAGGATTCTCTACGATTGCGAGACCTCTTACGCAATTGTTGAAAAGGAAAGGAAATTCCTATGGACACACGAGTGTGAGAAGAGTTTTGAGGAGTTGAAGAGGAGATTAACATCGGCTTTGTACTAGTTTTACAGCGTTCATCAAGACTTGACATCTATTGTGATGCATCGTGTCGAGGATTGGGATGCGTATTGATGCAAAATAGGAAGGTAATTGCCTATGCATCGAGGCAATTGAGACCACATGAGGAGAACTATCCGACTCATGATTTGGAATTAGCTGCAGTGGTGCATGCCCTAAAAATATGGCGTCATCATCTCATCGAAATAGATGTGAAGTGTATACTGAGATCATAAAAGTCTTAAGTATATCTTCACAAGGTGACCTAAATATGAGGCAAAGAAGATGGTTAGAGTTAATCAAGGATTATAATATGGGAATTCACTACCACCACGGTAAAGCCAGCGTAGTGGCGACGCCTTGAGCGAAAGAACCACAGTGTAAATATCTTTGTTGGAAGCAGTCGAGACGAAATTGTGTAAGGAATTCCGAAATTAGAAGCGGAAATAGTACGGAAGGATTCCTAGCAACTTTGGAAGTAAGACCTACCTGGAAGATCGGATCAAGGAAGGCGAGAAAGATGATGATAAAATCAAAAGAATTAAGGGCAAAATGGATGAAGGCAAAGCAAAAGATTTCAAACTGGATGAACAAGGTACTATGTGGTTTAAAGGGCGCATTTGTGTACCGAACAAAAGGAGTTGAAGCGATTAATGCGGAGGAGGCTCATGACTCCAAGTACTCAATTCATCCAGAAGTGCGAAAATGTATCAAGATTTAAAGGAAAGATTTTGGTGGCCAAGCATGAAACGAAAGTCGCCGAATATGTGGTATTATGTGACATATGCCAAAGAGTCAAAGCTATGCACCAAAGACCAGTAGGGCTATTACAACCCTTAAAGATACCTGAATGGAAATGGGCAGAAATTGGTATGGATTTCATAATCGGATTGCCCAGAACGCAAAGTGGATATGATTCCATATGGGTCATAGTGGATCGCTTAACCAAAGTGGCACATTTCATACCCGTGAAGACCACTTATTCCAGAGACCGGTTAGCAGAACTTTATATGGCACGGATCGTCTGCTTGCACGGAGTACTGAAGAAGATAGTATCGGACAGAGGTACCCAATTTACCTCCAGATTTTGGGGTAAGCTACATGAAGCGATGGGAACTCGTTTGAACTTCAGTACAGCATACCATCCGCAGACAGATGGGCAAACTGAGAGAGTCAATTAGATATTGGAGGATATGTTGAGGGCATGTGCCTTAGCATATTCCACCTCATGGGACAAGTGTTTGCCTTATCTTTGAGTTTAGTTACAACAACGATTATCGAGCGAGTTTACGAGATGTCTCCATTTGAAGCTTTGTATGGTCGGTCTGTCGAACACCATTGAATTGGAATGAGACAAGTGAACGGCATGTTTTGGACCGACATTCTTGAGAAGCGGAAGAACAGATCGCCTGATCGGGAGAGATTGAAGATTGCACAATCAAGGCAGAAGAGTTATCTTGACAACCATCGCAGGAATCGAGCTTTGAACCCAAGATTTTGTGTATCTTAGAGTCACACCTCTCAAAGGAGTCGAAGGTTCCATGCAAAGGAAAGCTCGCACCCGGATATGTCGGACCATTCAAGATCTTGAGCCGAGAGGTGAAGTTGCTTATCGATTGGAGTTACCACGTCTTTAACAGAGTGCATGATGTATTTCATGTATCACAATCGAAGAAGTGTCTTGGTGCGGAAGAGCAAACACCATTAGAGGCAATCGAGCGCAAGAAGATCTAACTTACAAAGAACATCAGATGAAGATTACGGACATAAGGGACCGAGACAAGGAACAAGTCAACACGTTTACGCAGAGTTCGATGGAACAACCACTCGGAAAGTGAAGCCACGTGGGAGCGCCAAGAAGATCTCAAGAAGAAGTTTCTAACCTATTTACGTAGATACCACAATCTCGGGGCGAGATTACATTAAGGGGAGGTTTGTAACACCTAAATTTTGCTCTAATTTAAATTTTGGAGTATTTTTGGTTTTTGTGAATTTTTGGGAATTTATTTAAATTTATTTGGATTTATTCAAATAGGACTTTTCTTGAAAACAATTAAATAATGGAAAAGTTTTTGCAAAGTTTTATTGCAAATATTTTAATGGAGTTCCAAACATCTCAAAGTATTTTCTAGAATTTTTCTGGAATTTTTCAGAGATTTTTACCATTTTCTTTGGCCAAAACTATTTTCTCGAATTATTTTTATTCGAAAAGGATTTAAAAATCCCAGAACAGTGTTTGGGTCGAAACCCTGGGACCGGCCCAGTACTGTGCTCTAGCCCAGCTCGCGTCGCCAGCCCACGCAGCCCGTTCCACCGAAAACCTAGCCGTCGCCGCGTTTCGCCCGTTGGATCAGCATCGTGCGATCAAGGGATCGCCACGTCTCTCCGTTGTTTCCGCTCGTTGGATCGCTGCGCGTGGACGCCCGGGATTTCGCCACATCGTTTCTTCCTTGCGAGATCGCCGGAGCAACGGCCGCCTGCATGTCCGCTCGTTTCGCCGAAGATTTCGCGCACGTCGAGGCGCTATTTAGTGCGCCGCTGCCACCCGCGTGACGCACTCTACTAGACGCGTCTGTAGCCCTAGCGCACACCTCCCGAAATGCCTCCTTTTGCTCACAAGAGCTCGCCGTAGTTGCCTCTGTGCGTCGCCGCTGTTTTTCGCCTTTTCCTTCGCCGTCGGTGCATTCCCGCCGTCGCCGAGGTCACCGGAGCACTGCCCGAGTCAAGCCGCGTTGAGTGCGCTAGATCTTCTCGCCGAGGAACCACGAAGCGCCGTCGACTCGTCATCTTCCTCATCTCGGCAAGCTTGCACGCCGCACACCATCGTCGGACTCGAGCCCGCGACCGTCGGATCGCAAGGAGGGTAAGGATCGTGCCACGTCGCCCTTCTCTGTTTTCCTTTAGTTGTTTTTGTACCGCTAGATCTGTTAATGGGCGGTGCGGATTAACCCTAAGGTTTGCACGTTAGTTGAATCTTGATCGTTAGATCTAGAGTGAGCGGCTTGGATTAGATCTAATTTCTGCGCTATATTTTGTCTTAGCCGTTGGATCGTTAGTGAGCGCGTGAGATTGAGCCACGTCGCACCATGAATAGTAAATAGCTCAGTACCGTGGGCGTTGGATTATATCTAAGCGGTGGCTATGAGTAGATCGGTGGCGCGGATCCGTGCGTTCAAATTTGAGCGTCGCGGCGGAGATGGCGCCGCACCCCATCAAATCCGTGCGGACGCGCGTGTGCGCGTTGGTGAGAGACCAGATCCAACCGTTGGTTTACGGTGCACCGTTGGATGCGTGGCGTGGGGGGCGTGGAGTGCGGCGTCACCGAACCGCGCGGGTGAGATCCGGCCGTTGGTTGGCGGCGATGCGGATCTTGCCGCGTGTCGCGTCGGGGTTGGCTGCGCACCGTCGGCGACGCCACGGCCTCGTCACCGGTGCATGAGCACGCGATCTTTGGCGATCCACGGTGGACGAGCGAACCGTAGACCAGTCCATAGACGAGAGCGGCGTGGTAGCCTGCGGGCGTGCCGCGTGTCAAGGCGGCGTCATCGCTGGCGTCATAAATATTTTATATATAAAAATATTTCGACCGAAATTCATTTCTGTGCTGACGTCATCATGATGCAATGCTGGCGTCATAAATGCGAATTTCCAGTATAAAAATAATTCAGAAAAATCGGATTTTCTTAATTTCTGTATTTTCAGATTTTATTCAAACTTCAAATGACTATAACTTTTGCATTTTAACTCGGATTTGGGTGATTCAAATTTCTAAAAATTCATAAAATTGTAAGCTATTTAATGGTGAATTTTATTTGAATTTTTGAGGTCATCTAGTCTTCTGTATTGGCTATTTATTGCATTCTTTATTTGTACACATAGACGCAAATTTGCCGGAAAGTTTCGAGGAAGAATTCGTCGCTCAAGACCAAGCTTCGGAACACGACTAGCAACTCTTTGAAGGCAAGTGATGCTTTGATCATTTTGATCCCAGTTTTTAAAATGTAATTTATGCTTTGAAACTATGCATGCTAATTATTTAAAATGAATTTAAATTAATTTGGGATAATGTAGTTAATCAACCCATTTTGTTATGCCACCTTGAATTATTAATTGTATGCCCTAAATCATTGTCACCTTAAGTTGATTATATTAGTTGGATGTTAATATTGTGCCAACACGGGAGGCTAGACCGTGAGTAGATGCTTAGCCTTGCAACGAATCATGAGTGATCTTTCGAAAAATGCTACAATACTAACTAAAGACATTGAATGTATTTTGAAAAGTGGTGTGATGATGCCATATGATGAGATTGAGGTACGCGACTGTGTGGTTCGTGCATCGATGTTGAGTTATTCTTGGCATGTGTTGCACAATAATCAATCCAGGTGGGAAAAGATTTAGGCTGGGCAAGTGGCAAGAGGTGTGCACTGTGGGCTGTGTGGCATTGGGTTGATGAGTGATGTGAGTCTGTGTGCAGTTGGGTGTGTGCCATTGTTGAGTGTTGGAAGTCTTGCCTTGGTGATTAAGGACTTCACCTTGCAAGCCTTTGATCCGAGTCACCGTACAACCACATGTCCGATATGGGACAGACCCAGTTGACTAGGGTTCGATATCTTTCCTCGATACCTCGGGGTGACAAACACACGGGGTGTATCTGTATGGGGAGCATACGTACTACGGCTTGGTGCCCATCCAACGGTGATTGGCGGTCCTATACTTGGCTCTGTGAGGGAAGTGATAGTGAAGGCAATACGGAGAGGTTCTTTAGTTAAGGTAGAAGTTCTGAAAAGCTTTGTTGCGGACAATCACATGTGGTGGCGGTGTATCTTGTGGGTAAAGTGTACAACCTCTGCAGAGTGTCAAATTATTCGAATAGCCGTGCTCACGGTGTTGAGCATTGCTCGGGGATTACAGTCAAGGGGTAGATTTTCATAAACAAAACATGAAAGGGGTGGTTGTGTGCCAAGTGTTAAAAATGAATTGTTAAGGCTGTGTGCCGAGAATCTTCGATGAAAAACCATTTGAAGAAACTAGTATTACTTATAACTGTTCCAATGCTTTAATCTAATTAAGATATTGGTTTAAAATTTCTGTTTGATGCAAAAGAACCATTTAAGCCAACCCTTTGGAATAAGCTTTGCATGTAATAATAGCACTGCATTCTGTGCATTACTTGTTGAGTGCCTTGTGTACTCACCCCACCTTGCTTATCAACCCCAACATCAGTGGAGGAGACTACACCAGTTTGGGAGGAGGAGTTCATCGAGGACACGAACAACTAGGGGGCAAGCCCAGTCGGTTGCCTGTGGCAAGATGAAGGCTTCCACGACTTCTATTTATGTTCCGCTGCTATTCCTTTACTTTGATTAATGTAAGCCCTGTGTGGCTGACTTATCTATAAGGAGGCCATAAGGTCGTACAACTCGGTTTATATACATGTTTGCACTATTTATTCTTATATCTTCGTGAATGTCTGTGATGTGCAACCCTGTATGACTGTGTGTGCTAGCGTGATCTTGGACTAGCACAGAATACAAAGAGGGTCCGGATTTGCAGAATCGGGTCCCGACATATCTCAACTTAAGAAATGCCTTCGAGTGCCAACAGAGCAGACACCCCTCGAAGAGATAGAATTGTAGGAAGATCTGACCTACAAGGAATACCCAACCAAGGTCTTGGACATAGCTGAACGAGAAACCAGGAATAAAACAATCCGCTTCTGCAGAGTTCAATGGAGCAATCACTCGGAGAACGAAGCAACATGGGAGCGTGAAGAAGATCTGAAGAAGGAATTTCCCAACCTTCTCTTTAGCCAGCCCTGAATCTTGGGGACGAGATTTCCGTTAAGGGGGGAGGTTTGTAACGTCCCAAAATTTGCTTTTAATATATTTTTGGCATTCTGGAATTATTAGAAATTTTTGGGAATGTATTTGGAATTTTTGAAGTTAATTCGAACTTAAGCCTTATTGAGTAATCATATAAAATAAAGATCGTGTGTGTCACGTACGTATAAAATTTCAAAATTTAGTTTAAAATAACGACATTGAAAAACAAGAATGTTCCTATCGAATATTTTCAAAAACATGATATATAAATTAAGTTGTTGATTTTATAAACATCTGCACAAGTGTCTGATTCACTAAAATAATTTTTGCAGAAAATCTATATATCAAAAAAGCACGAAACCAACTTCGCTAGGTTTCAAATATTCCCTAGTATTTTAGAGGTTTTTTTCCAAGAATTTTAGAGCTCTTTTGCTATTTTATCCTAAACACGTTTTGTTTCGACTCTATTCATAATACGGAATTTATCTGACGAGGACGTTCTGGAACGGAAGGAATTCTGTAGAAATTATCCTTGCCGTTTCTGTGTCCATGAACGCAGGTGGTCATTGATTTTTTTCCCCTTCCATGCATGTAGTAATGGAAATAAACGTAGGTGGTCCTTGATTTTTCCCCTTCCATGCATGTAGTAATGGAAATCCTATAACGCAGGGTTCCTTCATTCTTCCATGCATGAACTAGTATAGTGCCAGTGCTAACGCTACGACGACAGTACATCTGCTTATCAATTAAATAAAAGATAAGTATGAATATAACACTTAAGAATAAATAATCTTGTGATCACATTGTACGTACTACATATTTGGAAGGAGTGCGAATCAAACAAGGAAATAAACAGGGAGGATCTGCATACAAGGAAACCAGACTTGAATTGCCAAAACTGTATATACTACATATTTGGAAAGAGGGCGAATCAAACAAGGAAATAAATAAGGAGGATCCGCATGCCCGAAGGTGTTGCCCTTGATCTCCTCCCCGTACCGCGCTCGCCAGCATCGCCTCCGCGAGTGCGGCGTCGACAGCCTTCGCCGCCTCCCGCTCTGCTCGAAGGTACGCGTCCATCTCCAACAGGCCAATCGCGCGGCGCAAGCTCCTGGTGTAGTCGGTGCCGGGCGGGTCGAACGCCGCGCGGGCAGCAGTATGTCATCCTGGAAAGCTGGACCAATAATGGCTTCCCTAATTGTCATCCAAATATGAATGCTAACATATAGCACCATTTGTGCGTCCTGATTGAGGCTAATTATTATCATAATATCTGTTACTTTCCATAGTGTATTTAGGAATAAGTCCTAAAATGAACTTATTCCTTATATTTATCACACGATAATTGCATTTCATACACACATTCCTTATATAATATTTTTCGCTAAATAATATTATGGCGTGATGCGTGGCGCCTTGTATAGGATGTGGTGCACATGCATGAATGGAAGAAAATTAAGCGCGCGATTCATGGTACTGACTGGTATGGTAAATATTGAATCGAAATCAAATGGGTTTAGGTTTACAACATAAATTCCATATATATAGTTCAATTGAAATATATATGTGTGGGCTCTCCTGTTGTGGGCCACATGAATGAATGAGTTAGACACATTAAACAATGGCCACGGATGTGGGTGAGTAAAGCGAGGAAAGATCGAGGCGTTCATTTTGATGAATGCAAGTTTCTGGGGACGTTTTGCTGGGTGCACGAACATTGGACCATCTCTAATGAGGTGCATTATTTAGGGTGGACGTAGGAAAAATTGCTTAGGTGTATTATAAAGGGGTATAGATTAGTAACGGCAGTGCTTGTTAATGCGTCACGTCATTAAGGGAATGATGAGCGTCACTGTTTATGCGCATAACCAGCCGTTTTGATTTGTATGTCCAGATCCAGTACACCTACATCTCCTCATTTTGGCCGAATCCTTCTATTCCTCCATTTTATCCTCTCCTCATACCTTTTGCAACCTCGCGCGGACTTAACGCCAGCAGATCTTCGATTCGCCTCTTCTGCGTCGACGGTGCTGCTACTCTGCCTTACCACCGACCAAGACTCCTCATCTCTCTTGCTTGCGCTCTGTCTATCTCGATCGGTTGATCTCGCCATGTGTATTTATGCATGTATATACATGTTAGCACCTACTTATATGTCAAATATATATATATGTAAGAATGTTCATAAATATATATTCAGAATGCATGTATATGTATATATATTAGTTTAGAATGTATACAAGTATACGCGCATATTAGGCCAAATGCATGTTTATATGCACATGTTAGTAGGAATGCTTATTTACGTATATGTTAGGCATGCAAATATATATATATATATATATATATATATATATATATATATATATATATATATATACTAGAGGTTGGAACATATGTCACTACGCCAAAACCTGCAATAGGTGACGGTCTATTTGTGGCAGTTTTTTTCGAACCGCCACAAATATAATTATCAATGGCGGTTCTATATTGAAAATGGCGGGAATAATATCATTAGCGGTTCTATCCTCCAACCGCCACTGATAATTCATTATCAGTGCCGGTTCGAGGATAGAACCGTCACTGATAACAAATACATCATCAGTGGCGGTTGGAGGATAGAACCGCCACTGATAACTAGGTTATTCGTGGCGGTTCTATCCTCCAACCGCCACTGATACAATTGTATTATCAGTGGCGGTTCTATCCTCCAACCGCCACTGATAATTCATTATCCGTGGCGGTTGGAGGATAGAACCGCCATGGATAATATTATCAGTGGCGGTTCTAGTTAACAACTGCCACTGATAATACTGCCTATAAGTAGGTGGTCAATAGCAGCACTGGTCTTCTTCCTCCCGAGAGCAAACCAAAACTTCTAATTTTTAGATTTTGTTTTCTCCAATTCTTGTGTTGTACTTCCTCTAGTTGTTCCTTGGTGAGTTATTTTTTCTCCTCTCTTGATTTGTGTTTATCTTGTTGCAATTTAATTTTTAAACCTAGTTCAATTAAGGTTTATATGTAGATGAGATGAATAGTTTAGATTTTGTTTATTTTTATTTACCTACCATTTTGTAGTTGATGAATTTATTTCCTAGCTAGATTCATTAGATGATGTTGTGTTCCTTTTATAGATGATGAATTATGATCAAGCATATATTTAATATAAATTGCATTTTAAGTTAATTTGGTAGATGATGAATTTATTATCTAGCTTCTTTAGATGATAAGTAATTAGATTAGTTTTTTAATTACTATTAATTTGGTTCCATTAGTGTGCACGTATAATATACATCTTGCATATATTAAATTTATTTATTTAAGATTAGTGGATATTAATATACATGAAATTTTAGTTAATTTGGTAGGTGGGTGCTCATCATTTTTAGATGATGAATTTATTATCTAGCTTCTTTACAAGATAAGTATTTAGATTAGTTTTTTAATCAAATTTTATATGTTAATTAATTTTAGATGGACCGGAGATGGATGTACAATGCGAACCGTTATGGCCGAGATTACATCGACGGGGTATCTACTTTTCTAAGAGCCGCTGAGGAGAACAAGTTGCACAAGAAAACAGAGTACATACATTGTCCATGCATTGATTGCAAGAATGAGAAAATGTTTTCAGACAAAGAGCACATCCACTTGCACTGGATTCGAAGAGGTTTTGTACTTGGCTATACACATTGGACAAGTCACGGTGAAGAGGAAAACATACATGAAGGTGATAACGTATTGGATGATGGAGAAGACATTATGGCAGCTAACATTAGTAATGGATCTGATGAGGATAGGTTGGACATTGATGACGATAATAATCTTACTCAGATGTTGCGCGATGCAGAAGGGAACTACACTAGTCAAAGAGAGTTTAATCAACTCAAGGGTTTGTTGGACGACTCGGACACACCTTTGTTCCTAGGTTGCAAGGAGGAATACACAAAGTTGCACACCGTGCTTTCACTTCTAAAATTGAAGGCAAGCAATGGTTGGTCCGATAAGAGTTTCACGGCGCTATTACATCTCTTAGCGGACATGCTTCCAGATGGAAATGTATTGCCGATAACCACTTATTTAGCTAAGAAGGTTGTATGTCCATTGGGGTTGGAAGTAGAAAGAATACATGCATGTCCAAACGATTGTATACTCTATCGCAAAGAGTATCTGAGACATGCATGTATGCCCGGTGTGCAAATCATCGCGATACAAGTGTAAAGGCCATGACAATGAGGGCACCGTGGTGAAGAAAGGAGCTCCGCTAAAGTGGTGTGGTATTTACCGATAATTCCTCGGTTGAAGCGTTTATTTGGAAACAAAAAGCATGCCCAACTGATGCGATGGCACTCAGAAGAGCGTAAAAAGGATGGAAAGCTGAGACACCCTGCTGATTCTGCTCAGTGGAGAACCATCGATAGGCTCTTTAGGAAGGACTTCGAAAATGAACCGAGGAATATAAGGTTTGGGTTGAGTACGGATGGAATGAATCCTTTCGGTAACATGAGTAGTATTCATAGCACTTGGCCCGTGACTCTCTGTATCTACAACCTTCCTCCTTGGTTGTGTATGAAACGAAAGTACATTATGATGTCGCTGCTTATCCAAGGGCCGAGACAACCTGGCAATGATATTGATGTATACCTACAACCTTTGGTGGAAGATCTTGTGATACTGTGGAACGAAGGTGTACAGGTATGGGATGAGTACAAGTGAGAGTACTTCATCCTACGGGCATTGTTGTTTTGCACCATCAATGATTTCCCTGCTCTTGGTAACCTATCCGTTCATACTGTAAAAGGGGCCAAAGCATGCCCCAAAGCATGGATGAAACCGCTAGTGTGTGGCTCAATAACTCGAGGAAAACCGTGTACATGCATCACCGTGAGTTCCTTCGCAGAATCACCCTACCGCAATATGAAAAAACAATTCGACGGGACAAAAGAGGATGGTATAGCCCCAAGGCCTCGTCGTGGGGAAGAGGTATATGATATGGTTAAGGATATTAATGTCGTACTTGGAAAGGAGATAGTAATAATACATCGAGTCTCGTCTTGAGAAGACCACATGGAAGAAGAGATCGATATTTTGGAACTTGCCCTATTGGAAGGACTTAGAAGTTCGACCTTTGCATAGGCGTCATGCACGTAGAGAAAATGTATGTGATAGCTTGATTGGTCTTTTCTTTGAACATTCCTAGCAAAACTAAGGACAATTTGAAGGCACGAAGGACCTGGAAGATATGAAAATCGAGTGAGCTACATCCTCGGGACACCGAAAGGGCGACTTTACCTTCCCCGACTTGCTACACTCTTTCAAGAAAGAGAGAATGCACCTTTGCAAATGCTTGCATGGTGTGAAAGTTCCGTCGGTTACTCATAAGCATCAAGAAACTGGTCTCAATGAAAGATTTGAAGTTAAGCGGCATGAAGTCTAATGATTGTCATGTGATGATGACACAAATGCTTCCTATTGCAATTAGAGGTATTTTGCCTAAAAGGTCCGAGAGGCAATCATGAGGTTGTGTTTCTTCTTCAACACGATTTCACGAAGGTCATCGATCCCATCGGACTTTACGAATCGCAGAATGATGTGGTCAAGACACTATGCCGACTAGAGATGTATTTCCCTCCATCATTTTTCGATATAATGGTTCATCTCATTGTTCACCTTGTGAGCGAGATAAATGTATGTGGCCCCGTATTCTCGCATCGGATGTACCCGTTCGAAAGGTACATGGGTATCTGAAGAAGTATGTACATGTCGATCTCTACCGAGGGCTGCATTGTGGAAGGTTATGCAACCGAGGAGGTTATCGAGTTTTGCGTGGATTACATGGAGGGGTGGAACCGGTAGGAGTGCTCGTATCTCGACATGAGGGTAGGCTAGGCTGGAAAGGGACGATTGGAAGGAAATCAACAAATTCTTACGATCATGGATTGTTCAAAAAGCTCATTTCACGATCTTGCAACAATCGGTTGAGGTGTCCTCGTATATGGACATGCACAAGGATAAGCTACGAGAGGAAAATCGTGGACGATCAGAGGTTTGGGTAACAAAAGAGCATAACCGTTTGTTCAATCATTGGTTCAAAGAGCATATGGTGGGAAAGAAACGAGTGTCATGTTGAGGTGGTGGCAAAGGGCCATCGGTACAATCTTGACATGGCAAGGATACGACATAAATGGATATACCTTTTACACGAGATCTCGGGATAGCAAAAGCACTTACCAAAATAGTGGTGTTCAGCATAGATGCCTATGACAACACAGCAATGAGAAGAGTAGCTTCTATGGGTTCATCGAAGAGATTTGGGAGCTCGACTACTGTATTTTTAAGATCCCAATGTTTCGGTGTCGTTGGGTACAACTCCCAAAGGGTGTCAAGGTGGACAAGTACGGCTTCACTACTTTGGACATCGAACATGTCGGATCTGAGATGAACCATTCGTACTTGCGAAGCAAGTAGCACAAGTCTTCTATGTAATCGACCCGGCAGATAAGAAGCGCCATGTAGTTCTTCAGGGGAAAAGAAGGATCGTCGGAGTTGAGAATGTCGTGGATGAGGAAGAGTACAACCAGTTTGATGAGTTGCCTCCTTTCGTAGATGGCAACATCGAGCTCGAGGAAGAAACCACTCAGAAGCTACCTATCATCGCGACGATCATGAAGAAGGGCAAATTGTGAAAGAAAATAATTAGCTATATACGAGTAATGGCAAAATATCAGAGGCGGAGCCAGCTCCTGGCGGGCGGGCGCCTTCCGGATTCGCCGGCGATGACCGAGCCGCACAAGTCTTCTTCTATGTAATCAACCCTAATGATGACCACTTCGTTGAAGATAATCTTGTGCATGGTAGTTTAAAGTCTGTTTTGGTTTTGTTTCCTAGCTATGTGCTATTTTTTCGGTCTTTGAGTCGGTTTGGACTTTGCTAGTTTTGGTGATTGTTTGATTATCGAAGAGTACTTGTTTGTTTTGCTTGGGATGACAAAATAGTGTTCTATCCGTTGAAAGTTTGGAGAGTTTGTTGAGTCCGTCGGTGAAAGGAGTCCGGATTCTTTCACTCAAACCGCTTATGTATTTGCTTTACAAGTATTAGACAAAATCGAAAACGCAATTGCGCAAAGACCAAAAACTAGGTCTTACGAACTCAGTACGCTATTCGACAATACGTAGATAAGATTGAAAAAAATTTCGTGTATAGAGGCACATCGGTGGCGGTTCTTCAAAAGAACCGCCATCGATAACATTATCTGTGGCGGTTCGTATAAAGAACCGCCACGAGATAATATATTTATCGATGGCGGTTCTTAAAAGAACCGCCATCGATCTGATTATCTGTGGCGGTTCAAATAAAGAACCGCCACGAGATAATATATTTTCGATGGCGGTTCTTAAAAGAACGCCATCGATCTGATTATCTGTGGCGGTTCGTATAAAGAACCGCTACGATAATATATGTATATCTGTGGCGGTTCGTACAAAGAACCGCCATTGATAAATTATCTGTGGCGGTTCTTTTTTAGAACCGCCACTGATAATGCTCCGTCTATAAATAATAGATACCGCCGCTTCTAACTCACCTAAACCCTTAAACTCCCGCCCTTCTCCCACCTAAACCCTTAAACTCCCGCTCGACGCCTTCCCGCCGACGCCGCTTCTCGCCGCGCGGCGCGACGCCGTCCTCGACGATGCCACCCTCCCGACGACCTTGCACCAGCCCTACGCCGCCACGGTCGCGCGCCGCGCCGCGCCACGCCTCGACGCCGCCCGACGACGCCGCCGCCCTCGACGACGCTGTCCCGCACGACGCCGGACGATCGCCGCCCAGCGCCCTTGCCCGACGCTTCACGCCCGACGCGTCCCGTCAAGGTCGAAATGTTTCTATAACATTGTTGCAAAGGAAAAGTTTCAATCAAGCATAAGTACACTATATAGGATTGATCCAGATTTAGAAACCAAAGAACAATAAAGAATTAACTTGCTACCAGAAAAGTGCAATTATCCCCTCCAGTCACAAGTCGTTTTTGGTTATGTTGTCAAACATTATAAACTTTGGCCCACAAAAGGAAGTCGTTTTTTTACGTGGTCAAACATTATAAACTTTGCTGAACCTTACAAGTTGGATCCAGGTTGATGGTATAAGATCACCATTAATTATATAAGCTGCACTGTGCTCTACCCTGCCTTTTTGCCAAAATTTATGTACGACGCTAATATTTCTTTTTGAGACAACTGCAGAGAAGTCCCGTTCCACCTGTTTTACATTTGGCTAATGACTTATACTCTGAATTTGCATTTCAATATCAGACATCAATATGTAAGAAAGGAGCACTGCCCTTTGTTTAAAATATAAAATAATATATCTATTCATTGAGACGAAAATAATTACTAATGAAACATTGACACATCATCGATCCAATGTGTTGTAGCAGTCTAGTGACATGTTGGTGACAGCAGAAGAAGCAATAAAGGCTTTTCCACACAATTATGACAAACATACAGAAATAAAAATCTACAGCATAGCTACCAAACGATACCCTTACTACAATGTATGGTTCAAGCTTTTCTAGTGAGAACGAAAAGCAATTGTTAGCACCAAAATTTGGCAAGATATGCGGCTGATTTCTACCCTTACTACAATGTATGGTTCAAGCTTTTCTAGTGAAAAAGAAAAGTAATTGTTAGCACCAAAATTAGGCAAGATATGCCGTTGATTTGCAAAGTCAAATTAAAATTGGATATTTAGCCAATATCGGGTTAAATAAGGAATTTTATCTTTAAGAGGTTAGGGCCGACACGGTTTATGATTTACAACGGATCGAAGAAGGACATAGTTGGTGCATGCCCTATAAAAGTGAATCAAGTGAGCCAAAAACCAATAATAAATCAAACAACTAGGAGTAGCTCTTGTAATTTAGACATTGTAATCCTTTTGGCCGGTTGGTATATCCTTGAATGGTAAGATACGTAGCGGACTGGACTGGAAGTCATTGCACTATATGATCAATGACTGCAGATGGCCTCGTTGTCTTAGTTACGAATAGCGGTACTAAAATGAACATAGCTTTTAATTGGCTAAGTAAAATTTGCATTCTTCCACTTGTTCCGATCTAATTAAGTCTCTTGCTCTTGCAAAATCATTTTCATGTTAGCACCACACAATATTACACACATGATATGTACTAATAGAATTGTCATGTTATGAAAGTATTTAATACCTAATCACAAAAGAATGGAATAAATAATTTGTTTCAACTCATCTAGATTGTAATACAAAAATAATAATTGGCATTTCCTTGCCTTAATAAAGAAACTTAGAACCCTGTGAAGAAGATAACATGTCAACAATGTTTGCTATATATTAGAGAGGAGAGGTAGATTTTAGATAAAAAAAACTCCAACAATTTGTTACTAAAGGTTGTTTTTAAAAGACTCAAAATGAATTAATTATTAAAGAGGACCCACATGCATGCTATCCTTCTTTCCCTCTCTCCAACTTCCTTACCTTCCCTTCCCTTTTCTTCGTCCAAGTACGCCATTTGTTGCACATACAAATAAAAAGCTCCCCCCTTCCACATACAAATAATTGTACTTGCAAAATAATTTTCATGAGATGATTCTGTACTTTGAAATTCCGTGAGATGATTCTGTAGTAATTGATGGAAATTATGTTTCTAGTCGAATTGTAGTTCTAATGGAGCCCGAAACCGATCCTATAGTAGAGGAGAGCCCAAGCAGGTACCTTACCCTCCACCCAACCACCGAAGGTGCCGAGGCCTCCACCGCTGTTGCAGATGATGCTCCTGTTGCAAGACGCCGAGGACGAGGGAAAACTAAGAAGCCTGAAGGCCGGTACACCATCTTAGAGGTCTTAGATACTGGGGCCCCTGTTGCACCGAGATAATCAGCAGCCAAATACAGGTCAACATGCGGGTGCATCGTGAGGGATAAAGTGCCAATCACCTATTCGGATTGGCATAAAGTGCCCCGAGCCACCAAAGAGGATCTGTGGACAGAGCTCAAAGAAACCTTCGAATTCCCCGAAGGAGCCGAACATCTTGTGCGTCACGACGCATTGATGACCATGGATGCGGCGTGGAGAAACTTCAAGGCGAGGCTGAACACAAATTATGTGAAGCAAAACCGGTCAGCCATCGGAGAGTACCCAAGATTGGAGCCATATTGAGATGAGTTTGTGGCGATGAAGCAATCGGAGCGACAAGGAAGTCCAAGTGAGGACCACATTAGCATCGCAAGAAGGAATACTCAGCCCCACAGACTTGGCACGAGTGGGTACGCGGGTAAAATTGCTCAATGGGAGAGGCAAGAATTAGAAGCGGTCCAATTGGCTGGCACAAGTCCCTTGATCGGACTACCAGACCGAGTGAAGCACTACGTGCTAGCGAGGGCAGATATGTTGTCTACTGGGGGTTTATCATTCAAGAGCAGTGAAGACGAAGCAATGACGCAACGAGTTCATGAGTTTCACGCCCAGTCCACCCAAGGATCTTTTCACCTGAGAGGAGAAAGACGAGCTAACAACGCCCTAGGAAACAAAGAGCACCCTGGTCGGACACGAGGCGTCGGGGTCAAGGTTCCATGGAGGAGTGGATTCCCTAAGCACGGAGACTCTTATAGGAGTCGGAAGAGAGCTAAAGAAGAGCGGGCTGAGAAGGAAATGGAAATGATGAAGGAAAGGGTTATGCGAGAAATACAAGGCACCATTGAAGAACAAGTTGAACGACAAGTACAACAAGCCTTGAGTCAGTCGCAGGTCCACAACGTTTTCTCCAGTCCTACAGGTCGTCGCAGCAGTTGCGCGTCCACGCCATTGGCAGAAGCGGACAACAACCATTATCCTGTGGACGACATACAGGACCCCACACCCTGTCACCTCAATGTGCCCGTGATGAACATATTTGTATAGGCTGCTACAGGGGTAGTCTATCCGTGCCAAGAAGGGGGTGTCCTGCACAATACCTCGATAGCGCCAGGTTATGCAAAGGTCCAAGTGGACACGGTATTTGCACGATTTCTTTGAGATCGGACCGAAAACCCGCCAATGATGAGATAACTACTCTAGGAAGTGCCGCCCACTCATTCATCCAATGGCGCAAGCGTGACATCGTCTTAGACCATGCAAGGCCATCCTCTCTGCAGATACAATCCTCGCATCCGTCACGGCACCGAGAGTGAAACGGGAAGAAGCAAAATGAGGTAGAAAAGAAATGCATTGAGGACCCCATCAAGATGGCCACCGTTAGTACTCCAAAGCGTAAACCTATAACACTGGTACTTCAAATGACAAACCTACAACCTCTGATCCCAAAATTGGCACATTAGACAAGTCAGATCGGCCAGATCAGCGAGGCCAGACCGAGTATGATGTCGTGCGACAAAAAAGTAAGGGCAAGGCGCAATCGATGACCAAGATGATCAACAAAGATTGAAATTCGAGGTAGGAAGCCCTTGGTCACCGCTTGAAGTTAAAAGTCTAACACCCATGATGCAACGATTACATGCATGGTACTTAGATCGATCCAACCAAGACGTACTCCCAAAGATGATCACCGCAATTTTCCGTGAGGAACATTTTCACCATGAGGGCCATGGCTACTTCTTAATAGAATTCGATAACTTGCACAACTTGTTCTATCACGACGCCTCGACATATCTTTTTGAGATCTTTGGTCCTTTGTAAGTGTCTAATATATTAATCTTGGCCTACATTCACGTAATACCGATAAATTTCATGTCTAACTAATTCGTTATATAGATACGAGATGATTGAAGTCACGAAGAACCAAGGGGCGATGGGATTCCTCGACCGGAACGGTTTGCCAACATGAAATCAAAAGAGCACCAAAGGAGGTCGAGGAGTACGATATAAAGTTTGGATTAAACTACAAGACAAGGAGTTTATACTTTTGCCATACAATTTTAAGTAAGTTGCTCACTAGCTAGTTAAATTACTCGTTTATTTCGTTATTTACTCGATGTAAGGACTAATGACCGCATCATGCATGTGTATGTAGCTTCCATTGGATTCTCGTAATAATTCATCGAGAAAAGAGCAAGATGTCGATCATGGATCCACCGGATAAACCTAAAAAGACTTTGAAGAGATGACACATTTAGTGAATGAGGCGTTCAAAAGATATTGTCGAAGAGATCGAGATACCGCCCATACCACAAATCCCTTACAATCCGTCACGAAGTTTCCTAGACGCATACGAAAGGAATACTCTTATATCATATTTCATAGTAAATAGCTCCTTCGACGACATCTTAGTTCATTCGATTTTTGCGAAGGTCACAAGCAAAAGAAAGAAACAAATTTATGTGGGTACTTAGTATGCCAAGACATGCGCGAAATCTTATCATGCACAATAAAAGACAATGACGTAGAGGTCACCATGCCGACATGACACATTGATTCACACCACTCAATTTCTATATTCTCTCTTAATTTTGTTTTTATACTTACAATACCTCAAGTTGTCTACTGAGGATCGCTTCCTTCGAAATCCAAGGCATTCAGGGCCAGCTCGCCTACTTCATCATGAAGGAAATAATCTACAAAAATGGCAAGTTTTATGACGAAGACAACAACGATCCAGTCATCCATACTATTGTCTCAAATCACGTGTCTTCAACCTCCGAAGACCCGTAGGCTTCTAGTTTACCTCCACTAGTTTAGGTTTTTTTACTTCAATTCTGTTTCATTACAAAGTGTAAATAACTCTTTGTTCCTTTCAAATGGGAACCCCTTCTTTTGCCAATGTCACTTCTTTTGTCAGTGGTTGTGGTAGTGTAGCATGTACTTTTGTCTTCTTCAGGAACACACACACATGCGAGTGACACTTCTAAATATACTTTCTGAGTGTAGCATGTACTTTCGTCAATGCCACTTCTTTTCTTAGTGGTTGTGCTAGTGTAGCATGTACTTTCTGAGTGAATCATGCTTTTCTTGCTTGTGATGCTGGTTTCTTCTTAGAAACAATTGCTCATCAGGATCAAGTGCTTCACAAAAAAAATCTCAAAAACCAGAATAACTCTAGCATGGAGAAACTCATGGCTCAAGAATGTAAGGGCGCACTCTCGATGGGCTTAGTGTCATGGTCATCGATGAAGATAAACATCATGCGAATTTGGCAAGGTCTATGCTCAGAAACTCAACTTTTATGGTAAGCGCCATCAATTCCTGCCAAAGAATCAATGTCTTGAGAATCATGCACAAGATGTAGGGAAGCTCTTAGTCACCGCTCGAAGTTAAAAAGTCTAACACCCATGATCAGCGATTACATGCATGGTACATGGATCGATCCAACCAAGACGTACTCCGAATGATGCGACCAAGACGTACTCCCGAATGATGCATGGTACACCCATGATGCAGCGATTACATGAATGGCACAAGAATATGGCATTATCTACATGCTATCGCAAATCTCGTGTGAAAAAGCAATTCAGTAAGAACAATATCTTTTATATCTGAGTGGACACATCTTCATGCGTGTCGATGTGCAAATATAATTGCATCTAAGTTTCTTTTAGTCCGATTATCCAAAGAATAAATTAAATGCATGACCTAGGCTACTCCTATCACTATAGCACAACAGTATAAATCAAGAACTAAAATTAGTAAATGGTATGGTGTAAAGTCCATTATCCCTTGTTCTTGTTTGCAATTATGGATCTTCCATTTTGAAAAGCATTATTGTATTCTGCTTTGTTTGGTGCTATGTCCATTGAAAGACCAAAATTGTTATTTTTACCACACATGGTGAGATATTTGTTTGATCGATCTCAAGTGGCTTCTTTTGTTTGTGCGGACAATAGATCGAAATGAGATCAAGGGTGACAGGAGATGGACAACCAACACATCCCGCAAAATGTAAGAGAAGGAAGTCATGTCATCTGCTATGATAGTGTTATCTCGACCTCTGTGGTCCTGGGATTGGATGCCCATGGCAAAACTCCACACAGAGGTATGTTATGGAAAAACATATTCCTATCTAATTTCTATGTCAAGTAAAAGTATAATTTATTACCCCTGATTAGTCCAAATTGTCTTCTGTGAAACAATTAAATCATCATCTGTGGCTTGGAAAAGGCAAGTCTACATTGAAGGGATGTACCATGTGATTGCAATTTACAACATTAAGAAAGGAAATTTTGATTGAAGTGAGTGATAACATGAACAGACATTTTAAGAATATCAACTTGGATTGAAGTCAGGTGCTAGTATCCCTGCCCTGTCAATCTGAACTAGATAATCCAGATCATGAGCAGCACCATTCCATGTTAGCACATATGATCTGGACTGTAGTCTGGGTTATGTTGGCTACTTGTTCCATTAGTATTCATTGTCATACCTTAATAAATAGCTTATTTGCAGGTGTATATATGGTAATATGTCAAAACTATCATATAAAGGAATGCAATTTTGGGCATGTCTGCTATAAAACTGTTAGCAAATGCATTACTTTGACTGCTAGCACAGTAGTTTCTTAATGTTGTAAATTGCAATCACAGTAGTTTCTTAATGTTGTAAATATCTAGACCTTCCATTTTTAGAGTGGGTTGATCATTTGTTTGGTTTGTTACCAAAGACCCACAAAGTTAGCTTTGGTTCTTTTTTGACATGAAGATGGTGATTTCTTTTCTTTTAGACCTCAAGAGCTGCCTAAAGAATTTGGGAAGCTAGTTTTAATTTGACCCCTTATGCTCTGTATATATTATTTTCATCCATTGGTCATTGATTATTTATTGTTTCTTTCTATAAATTGAACTTCTATCAGTACCTCTTTTCCGAGTATCTCCTTTTCTTAACAAAGGTTGATTTCATTTTGGCAATGGTGCACATGGAAGAGTTGAGTGGTTTTCAGGTTCCTTGAAGTTGCCAAAGAGTTGTATAAAACCTTCAAGTGATTAGTAAGTAGATAGAATCTTAGCTATTTTGTGTTATCTCCAAGTCTTCTATGCCCAGCATCCAGTTTTTATCTCTCTTGTATGTGACAGTTTTTATAAAATGATTATGCTAATAAATCTTACATTTGAACTAGTGATGTCAACTGAAACAACAATGTACATAAATACTAGCATGGCTAGCGCTGCCTGAGGCTAGCCACAAATTCCATTTTTTTATTTTCGTGTGTGGGATTATCAGCGGCGGTTTTAGCCAAAAACCGCTACTGACGTAATATCAATGACGGTTCTATCAAAAAAACCGCCACTGATAATAGTCCTATCAGTGGCGGTTTTATATACAACCGCCACTGATAGTTTTATCAGTGGCAGTTCGAGCCAAAAACCGCCACTAATCATCCAAGTATCAGTGGCGGTTTTTGGGATAGAACCGCTACTGATATTTGAGTATCAGTGGCGGTTCTATTAAAAAACCGGCACTGATAAGACTATTATTAGTGGCGGTTTTGGCTCGAACCGCCACTGATACCTGAATTTCAATGGCTGTTCTAGCCAAAAACCGCCACAGATAGTGTTATTTGAACCGCCACTGATGGCAGTTTTGAACCGCCACTGATGGTCTTTTTCAAGGTAGTGTGTGTACATATATATCTTGGGTTGTATACATGTACGCATATATGTATTTTGGTGATGCTATCTTGATCGATTGGTCTCAGTATCGTCTTGTTGTTCGACCGCTTAACCAACCGATCCGCCAATCGCGTTCGCGCCCTTTGTTGATCGTGATCGCCGATTTTCTTCTCTCGTGTCTCGCGAGCCAAGACAACCAGACAAGAAGCGCATGAAGAATACGCATATATATGATGAATAGTACCATGCATGCATTCAGCCGAATTGTTAGTTGTACATGAATGTTTCCACAATCGCGAAATTTGTTATTTTCATTACAAATTCGTTATAAGTCCAATCTGTGTGCGATAAATTTTGTAAATGAGTAAAAATCAAGACCTAGCTATGTTAATTTTACTGAAATTTTAAAAATAAATTTGTACTGTTAAAATATTCATGGAAAGTACAAAATTACGATTTTTGTAGCTCCTAAACTATACATCTAAAAATGTCAAAATAAATTTTATAAACCTTAGAAAATGCTAAATTAATTATCTGGAAGTTTTCATAAAGTTATGAATTAGTTTGATTTGCGGTAGTTTCTAAATGTGTGTTTGTACGTTGTTTTGCGTGTTCATTTGGTTCTTTATCTGTTACGCGTAGACGTCGAGCTGTGTGAGGATGCGGATTTCAAGGATCAAGCTCCAGACCAAGGCTTAGACCAAGACTCGCTGCTTTACGAATGCAAGTTATGCTTTGACCATCTTGCTCCTAATGTTTTTTTAAATATTATGTTGATTTAAATTATGCATGCTAATTAAATTATAAAAGCTTTAAAGTAATTTGGGTTTAGTTAAATCACCACTTGTTATCGATTCCTTGTTCCTAGTATTTGTATGCCGTAAATTCATTGTCACCCTAAGATGGAAACTATTAAATTGGTCAATACTAGTCACCAACGGAAAATGGTTAGAACGAAGTAGGTATGCTTAGCCAAGCAATACTTCATTGACACTGTTTCATGGGAATGATGAAATATTGACTAATGAACTATGAAAGACATTTTGAGAATGTGACACGTGTGTTGATGTTATTGATGGCACATGGTGCATGGTAACCAACCAGGGTTGTAAAATAATTTAGACTGTGGCAAGTGGCAAGTGATTAATGGAGGGCCAGATGTGGCACATGGGAGTGATGTTGTTGAATTTGGTTTTGTGAACTTTGGGTAGTCTTGCTACGGTCAACCTAAGGACTTAACCTTGCAAGCCTTTGAACTGGGCCAAACATACAACCACATGTCTGGTATGGGACAGACCTAGTTGAGTATGATTCCGAAGTCTTAGCATGTGAGACCTCAGGTGGTTTTTGTAGCTATGGATGTGGAAAGAAGGGTGTAGTGTTTACCGGATCGGTCTTATATCTCTTCAATGGTATACGTTAGCCCTGTACTTTCGCTCCGCAAAAGGGAAGGGACAGTGGGGACTATACCGGGAGGTACGCATGCGAGGATAGAAGTTTCAGAAAGACTTTGTTATGGTTACTCGCCTGTGTGGTGTTTAACTATATCGTGTGCGTAAAGTGTATAACCTCTGCAGAGTGTACAAACTATTCGAATAGCCGTGTCCACGGTATTGGACATTGCTCGGGGATTACAATCAAGGGTTAGACTATTAAAAATATGGTTGGGTTAAAAAATGAAGTTGATGGAAGTACATATTAGGATGTGGAAATGCTTTTACGTAACTTCTGGAAAAGTTATTGTTAATTCTACTTATTTTTTTTACTGCTTTTGAATCTACCTATGTACTTGTTAAATGCTGTTTATCGCAAATTAACCTTTAAAGCCATTCCATTGGAATAAGCTTGGCATGTAGCATATTAGGATGCATTCTGTGCATAGCTTGTTGAGTACCAATGTACTCACCCCTCCATAATCACAATATCAGAAGATGAAGAACCGCAAGCATATGAGGAGAAGAATGACGACCCGGCTAACTAAGGGAAAGGCCCAGTCAGTTGCCTGTGGCAAACTGAGGCGCCACGAATAATTTTATAATTCCGCTGCTATTATTTATTTGCTCTGAATTCAGCCCTGCGTGGCTTAATATTGTAAGGCTGACCTTAAGGTTTTAACAGTTTAATTTAAATTTAATACATTATCGTTTTTTTTTCGCTGTGTATGTGCGATGGTATTCATCTCTGTTGTATCTGTGAGCACCAGCGTGATCCTGGACTGGTGTATCACACAAGGTGTTCGGAATTCAAATTTCGGGCGCGACATCTTGGATGAGTCGGATGGGTCAAGGGTGATTCTCTTGGTTCCTTTGCCAGACTTCATCCCCGACGTGACCTGCTTCTTGGACGGGACGTCGCCCTCCTCTTGTAGCGTAGCGACTTCTGCCTGGATTTTCTTTGCCTCGGCGGTCACCTCCTGCAACTCGGTGAGTTCGTGGTTCTCTCGGTCCCATTGCAAGGATTGCTTGATGTCACTACGGACCATGATGACGCCTTTGGGTCTCGGCATCTTCATCACCAGATAGGTGTGGTGCGGGATAGCCATGAATCTAGCCAGACCGAGCCTTCCCAAGATAGCGTGGTACGCCGTCTCGAAATCGGTCACCTTGAAATTTATGTGCTCGGTCCGGTAGTTGTCCTTGGTACCGAAAGTGACGGGCAAAGAAATCTGCCCGAGTGGAAACGAAGAAGCCCCCGGGATCACTTCGTGGAACGGTTGAGTGCTCGGCCTTAGCTCGGAGCGAGGGATGTTCATATCATCGAGGGTTTTGGCGAACAAGACATTGAGTCCACTCCCGCCGTCGATCAAGACCTTCCTTAACTTTATGTTGCGGATAACAGGGTCAAGCACTAGAGGGAACTTACCCGGATGTAGAACCCGGTTGGGGTGATCCGAGCGGCCAAAGGTGATCGGTACCTCGAACCACTTTAAATATTTGGGGGCTGCTGGTTCCACCGCATTGATCTCCCGAGCGGTAAGCTTTTGCTTCCGCTTGGACTCGTATCCGGTGGAGCCCCCGTAAATGTAGTTCAGCTCGAGCTCGAGCTCCTAAAAATCATCCTCACCGGGAGGGTCCTTCTTCTTGGCAGCCTCATCCTTCGCAGGAGCTGGTTGCATGTGGCTCTCACGCGCAAAACACTTCAGAGTGAAGCAGTCCTTGGCCGCGTGCTTTCCCTCTGGGTGGAAAGGGCAGATCGCCTCCATGGCAGAATTATAGTCGGGTGCCTCCCTCCGCAGGGCTCGGGGCCGGTCACGGTCGGTTACTGCGACTAGCTCCTCGCCTTTCCGCTTCTTATCTTTGTGCTTGGAGGACTCGGGCTTGTCGCCTTTGTTCTTCTGCTGCGGGCAATCCTCTTGGCGCTCGGCCTGGGCGTCTGAGGCCGTGGCGTAGCGATCGGCCAGCGCAAACATCTCCTTCACTGAGGTTGGGGGTTTCCTGGACATTTTCTTGATTAGATCAGGATCATTTACCCCTTTTTGGAAGGCCACCACCACCACCGCTTCAGACACGTCCCTGACGGTGTTCTTCTTCTGCATGAAACGCCGAATGAAATCTCTCGGCGTCGTCCTTCTTACGTGAAGGTGATGCAGTCCCACGGTGCCGTGGCCTCGTAGGTTCCACGGAAGTTAGTGATGAATTGATCGCAAAGATCGCTCCAGGAGTCCACTGAGTTTGCAGGAAGTCCCGTGAGCCTTGCTTGAGTCGAGGGGGTGAGATTGACCGCGATAGTTTGCCATCACGATCCCGATTGCCCTCGGCGCTTTAAGCGCCAGGCGTGAACTGCGACCAAGCTTCCGGATCTCGTTTCCCGTCGAACTTTACGTTGCCTTTGGGATTGAATCCTTTGGGCTATATCACTCGGCGTAGCCGAGGAGTGAACGCTCGGATCCCATCAATAGATCTCTCATCATGATGAGGGGAAGATCGGCGTGGCGAGCCTCTGGCTCGGTGATTGTCTTCAACGTGCCGGGGCGTAGTTCGGCGTAGCGAGTTCATGGCTCGACGGTCGTCGTCGTTCCGACCCCGGCGATGATAATCTATATGGTCGTCACGGTCGTTGTACCTTTGATCACTCCGTCGATCATGGTCGGTGCCGAAACGCTCGTAGCCGTCGTGGCGCCCGCGTCGCTCTTCCTCGTCCCGCTCCTGCCGTCTAGCGGTGATGTCTTGGCAAAGGTCGCGATTGAGAATTCGACGAGCGTGTCTGACTGGTGGTGTATGGCGCCGACTGCCGGTATTCCGACTGGTAGCAGTCTGACTACTGGCGACACGAGTAGCCCGTGGGAGCGCGAGTGCGCTTCACCTACCGACTTTTCCTGATTCTGTTGGATTGCTGCTGCCATCACCATAGCCTTGATCTAGGCCACGATCGTGGCCGCTGGGCTGTCCGATGCAATCATCGGGTCCAGCGTGTGGAGAAGCGTCTTGGAAGCGATGACGTTCTGCATCGGCGTGCGAAAGACGGATTGGTCTCCCAACCTGGACTGCAGGATTTTCTCGCGGACATTGCGGCCGCGCGATCGAAGAGATCGCGTCTGCACCTCCTTACCCTTACGAAGGCGATCTTCCTCCGCAGCCTCTTGGTCTTCTTGATGGAGATCGGTCCTCTGCTCCTCAATCGCGAAGACGCCATAAAAATCGCAGCAGTTCCTCACAATGCCGACTGGTTTTTTGGGTGAGTCAGAGCGGCATACCTGAGATGGGTTGGCCTGATCTTCACCAGATTGGATCTGGCTTTGGACCAGGCAGACAAGATCTCCGCGCGTATCTGCAACGAAGTCCAGGCTTCCGAAACATAAGGCCTGTCTAGAGACGAAGGTGGCGATGAATCCGCCGATTGCTGCCATCGAGTCTGTAGGAAAAGATTATAGCGCTTCCCCTACCTGGCGCGCTAACTGTCGACTTTTGTAGTCGGCAATAATTTTATGGGGTAGGCGCTAGATCTCAAACTCGAAGGTCATACAAGACAAGGGATTAGACAGGTTCAGACTCTCGACGATGGAGGTAATACCCTAATCCTGTGTGCTGGGATTATATGGATCTCTTGGATCAAAGGTTGCTCAAAGCGTAATGTGCTCTGGGCGATATGGTGTGTGCTCTAGGGCTCGATTGCTCTATGCTTAGATGATTGGATGTCTATGGTGTTACCCGCCCTCTCCCTTATATACTTGGGGTGGGGCGGCTTACAAGTCCTGATCGGTTGCTATATTCTAGTTGGTTACAGGATAGGGTTTACATCTTTATCTATCCTAATAACGACTCAGATCACAACTGTATCTTTTATACCCAGATACATATAACTGTCTATAAGATGTGCCCCTTCCGTACGGTAGCAGTGCTTGGCGTAGGGCTCATCCTTTGGGCCTTCTGCTTGGACCTGTCTCCTCCTTATGCGATACTGGGCCGGTCTTGAAGATACCTGGTTTCATATATTCCACACCGAGCATTGATATATCCACCATCAAATGCCCGAAATCCTTCACCGCATCACACCCTCCTCCTGAGGTAAGCAAGTTTGGCTAATAGATTTTGACATTGTTCTCTGAATGCCTTTTAAGAGTTTTGACACTCCTTTCCAGGAATGCCAGGCTTTTTTCAGTGACGCGCCTCTCCCGGAGATGCTCGTTCATAAGCGCTCCGCTTCAAGCGACCAAGCTCCCGGCCGAGACCCGTCACCAAGAAGGGGAAGAAAGCAATGACCAAGGACCCTGTGAAGCCCCAGCGCCCGACTGGTGGCCCCAAGATTCAGGATCTATCAGCACGAGCCCCAATGCCTTTGGATCCCCTCCCCCACGAGCCCGTGGCGCAACCGAGTCCAATTTCGAGAGACTCGGGCAGTCGGGAGGAGCCCGGGGTTCCAGCTGGTAGCGCCCCGAGTGGTCCCTCCGGGAGTGGCTCCGTTTTCCGAAAAAAGCCTCCAATAAAAATAAAGAAGTCCGACAGGTTGGATATCCTATCAACCCTTTATTTGACGCAATTTTGCCGGCTTATTCACCGGTCATTCTTCTTGTAGGAATCCTTTATATGATGTTCCTATCGTGACACCGTCCAGGACCCCTGAAGAGGTTGGGCCCCAGGACGTTCCTGTCTTGGTTGAGGGGGCCTCGCCAGGGGACACAGGAGCGCCCTGCGAGCCCCAGCCGCCTTCACCGACTCCTCATGCTTCGGCATCATGCCCTGCTACTCAGGAGCCCGTCTCCCGTCCATCCTCGAGGTTTAAGAGATCTCCCGGGTTTCGCCGACTCCTGCTCGCCCCAGCTCATAATGCAAGCTGCATGGGTTGATGAGGAGGATGGCTTGAAGCTCCTGGATGACTCGGAGGAGGAGAGAGAGAGGAATGACTTTTACAGTCACGCCACCTCTTGTGCACGCCTAGCCCAGGTAAAATTTTGTCTACTCTCGCCGTCTTCTTGCTTATGTCAGTTAGCATGTAGTCACCCTTTCCTGTATTGATTACATAAATTAGGGGAGCACTCTAAAAAGAAGTTCGAGTACCTCCAGAAGATGCTCCCTGAGGTCCGACACGTCAGAAATATCTGGCCGAATTGGAGCAGGTCAAGGCTGGACATGCAGCCGAGCTGCGAGCTCTTCGGTCAGAGGTCCAAGCGTTGCGGGAAGAGCAGAAATCCCTGCGGCAGGAGAAGTTAGACGTCGTTGGCTCCCTTCGAGGTAGATATTTCCTGGACCACCCCGAGTTCTCTTTTAATCGTCTGGTTTTTTGATCTTCTTATCTTCGTATCAGCTCGGGATTCCACTGTCGCGAAGCTTCAAGAACAACTCAAGGTCTCGGAGACCTCCAAATTGAAGTCAGAGAAGGAGCTAGAAGGTATGCTTGGGCTCGATCATCTTCTTGGTATTTCTTAGTAACTTGTTTTGCTTGCAGAATATAAGTTCAAGACGCGGGCACAATACACCATTTTTAATGAGAAGGTTGAAGCCCTCGAAGCATCTTGTAGGAAGCTTTGTGAAGCCCCGGAGCCATTACTGAGCTTGCTTCATCTCGGCGACGAGAGGCCGCTCAGCAAGGACCAGGTTATCTCCCAGCTGCAGGAAGCCCCCAAGGAGCTCAAGATACTCCTAAAGGAAATGGCGACCAACGGTGCTAGCCAGGCTCTGGCGATCACCAAGTCGCTCTATCCTCGAGTAGGTCTTGAAGCTATTAAGGACGGCTACGCCTGCAACGTGGATGAAGATCGGGCCACCGAGCTCTGGGAGGAAGTCAAGGATGCCTCTATGGCTGTTGTAGAAACTCTGGAGCTGTAAACGAAATTTATAAAAATGTTTCTTTGGCCCTGCAAGTCTTCTTTTTTAGAAATGTTATTATGCTTAATGAGGCCATCTGAGTGGTTTTTTGACGTATCATGTCCGACTAGTCCTGCCCCCAGGCTCTGAGGCATGGTTCATGTCGCATGTCTCAGAGTCTTAAAATCGTAGGAGCAAAGCACTCAGATGCATAAAACACAAGAAGGTTAAATGAAAATAACTTTAAGAGCGAACTTTCATTCATAAAGGAACTATTGAATTACAAAGTTCAAGTGAAGAAACGACGTAGCTGTTCTATGTTCCAAGTGTTGTTCACAGTCGTGTCGTCTTCACGTTTTAGCTTATAAGCCCCAGGGCGTATCACCTCATCGATGACGTAAGGGCCTTCCTAGCTTGGGGAAAGCTTATGCTCGCACCTCTGATTCTTTCTAAGGACCAGATCTCCTTTGGAGAACGCGCGACTCCTTACATTGCGTCCGTGATAGCGACGTAAGCCACAAGGTATTTCGCGGCGAATTGTTGCAACGCCCCCGCTTCTTCCAAATGTCGAGGTCTTCTAGCAGGCTTTCTTCCAAGGCAGCTTCTTCATAGCTCTGAACTAGCGGGGATCCGAATTCTAACTCGGTGGGGACGACCGCCTCTGAGCCATACACCAGGAAGAAAGGTGACTGCTCGGTTGCTTTGCTAGGGGTGGTTCGCAGCCCCCAGAGTATCGAAGGCGATTCTTTCACCCACCGGGTGGCGTATGGTTTGAGACGATAAAAAATCCTCGCCTTTAGGCCTTGTAATACCATGCCATTGGTTCGCTCGACCTGCCCATTACTTCGGGGGTGTGCTACCGACGCGAAGTAAATTTTTATGCCGAGTTCGCCGCACCAGTCTTAAAATATGCCGCCTCTGAATTGGGTGCCATTATCCGTGATAATTCGGTATGGAACGCCGAATCTAACCATGATTTCATGGAAGAATTCTTTGGCCTTTGCCGCAGTGATTGTGGCGACTGGCTTGACCTCAATCCATTTAGTGAATTTATCGACGGCTACGAAGAGATGAGTATAGACACCTTGAGCCTTCTTCAAAGGTCCCACCATGTCGAGCCCTAGACCGCAAATGGCCAGGTGATTGGAATGGTTTGTAGTTCCTGTGCGGTTTATTCATCTGTCACGCAAAGAACTGACATCCTTCGCATGTCCGGACGATGTCCTCTGCAACAGAGACAACAGTCGGCTAAAAAATCCCTGACGATAAGCCTTGCCGACCAGGGTTGATGACGCCGCATGATTGCCACAAACTCCCGAGTGGATATCCTTAAGAAGATCTTTTCCTTCGTGTTCTGATATGCACCGTCGTAGTACACCAGAGGAGCTCTTGCGATAGAGTTCTTTCCTGATCAGCACATAGCTCTTGCTTCGGCGCATTATTCGTTCGGCCTACACATGTTTCTAGATATGGAGCTGTCCAATCAGGGGAAATGACTAGGACTTCAGCCTCTATGCTCTTCTCCGCTGGGACTTCCGACTTCGTCCGAGTGCTAATCATGGTGTAAGGACCCGAATCCACTGATTCGAACCCACTGTGTTTACCGCACTAGTCCCAGGATCAACGCTAGCGCACACAGCTTAACATTGGTACATATCACATCATACTCAACGATAATAAAATAATAGTTCATTCATTGATATATCTAAAGGTATGATCTTATGACCGACTTACATTATTAAGCCACGCAGGGCAAGACTGAAAATATAAACTAATAATTATGCAGCGAAAGTAGAAAATGTAGATAGCTCATCAGTTCACCACAGGCAACCGACAAGGCTCGGACCCTAATGACTCGTGTCTTCCTGGACTTCATCTTCCAACACAGGTGTAGATTCTTCAACTGTTGATTATTGTTGTTTGGCAAGGGTGAGTACTTAAGCACTCAACAAGTTGTGCACAGAATGCAATTCTATGTATCTATCTACAAGGCTTATTCCAATGGATAGGCTATCATGGCTATTTTGCAATAAGCAGCATTTATGAACAAATCTGATAAATAGATTGTAAAGATCAGTAAAACAAATATCAATAATAAATAAATTCAGTATTTCTCAAGTAAACCAAGTTTCCAATCCTAAGTCAAATTCCATCTTCCATATGGCCTTCCGCCATCCCAACCAAGTTGTCCAATTAATTAAACTAACCCTTAATTGTAATTCCCGAGCATTGCTCAATACCGCGAGCACGGCTATCCGAATAGTTTCACACTCTGCAGAGGTTATGCACTTTCCCCACGTGATACAACCAAACACCACCAAGGCGAGTGATTATAACAAAGCCTTTACAATGCTCTGACTTAACCCGATACTACCCGCTAAGGTTTCAACACTGGTGGGTCTGAAAACCATAACCAGGGCCCCCCTCTTGTGCCATGTGAATTTCACCATAACTCGGGAACTCACACCGACCACGATAGTACCAAAATTAAGACGTTGCAAATTACTCAGCTAGGGCTGCCCATACGGACATGTGGTTGCATGATTGACTCAGGTCAAAGGCTTGCAAGGTTAAGTCCTTAGTGTGATCAAGGCAAGACATCCACATACCCTCGCCCATCGGGCCCACCTTGGCATCCTCGCCCTTGTCACTTGCCCCAATCCAAATTATTATCACCCGATTGATTACCAAGCACCACGTGCCATCAACAATTCAACATCGTTGCGTGACATGACTCGCCACAACAACTCAATCTCATCGTGTGATCCCACATGACACACAAGTTCATAACATTGTTCCATATTCCATTAATCAAGATTAATTATCAATGATTCGACACATGTGATGACGTGGCATGACTAAGCAACTAATACGGACTAATCCTCCAATGTTGATTATAATTATTAACCAACTATATTTAACCAATCTAGGGTGACAATGGATCATGGCATACAATGACAAGGTAGGGTGTAGATCAATCTGGTACATTAGCTAAGCCCAATCTAATTTAAAACAATTGTATATTTGAAATATATGCAATAGGGTAAAACAAACATAACAATTTTATAAACATGGGTTCAACATGATCAAAGCACAACTTGCCTTGGAATAGGTCCTCATCTGGTTCGGAACTTGCTCTTGAGTTGCTGGATCTTCCTCCGAAGCGTCGCACAATTCAACGTCTACGCGTATCGAAGGAGAAAAGCAAATAAATACCAAAACAGAGAGCAATTGAACTCCAAAAATCAAATAAAATTCACCATTAAATAGATCACAATTTTACAATTTTTTAGAAATTGGAATCACTCAAATCCGAGTTACGATGCAAAAGATATAGCCTTTTGAAGTTTGAAATAAATACTGAAATCAGATTTATTTTTATACTGAAATTAATAGATTTATTTTTATACTAAAAAGCGATTATTGCGTCATCATGACGTCATGCTGGCGTCAGCCTGGCCTGGACCAACCAGAGCACGACACGTGGCCCTGGTGCATAGACCTGGTGCACGGGACCTCCTCTGGTCTACCGTGAACCCGGCGTATGACGCCTCGGTGCCTGTGCCCGCCACGCGGCACGATCTGGTTGGTCACACGCACGGTTCAATCTGGCTCAAAGAAGATGGATCGGATAGCCACGATTACTCGCGACGTGGCAAAACCTCACCGCTCCGTTAAAGATCGGACGGCCCACGGTTCACCCACCGACAATGGCGACGCCGCCACGAGGCTTTACCGGACATGGAGAAGATGACGAACCCGACGGCGATCCGACGACGTTCCGGCGACGAGACCTTACCGATTCGACGCGCAGCTTCTCGGTGAACCCAGATCTGGGACCAACGCGGCGGAGAATGGCTCGACGGCGACGTTCTCGATCAAACTCACGGCGGCGCGTCCACGAACTGCGGCGAGGTCTAGCGGTTGCTACTGGGCTCCACGGGCGGCGGCGCTTTAGAGGAAAGATGCGCGGCGACGCGACAGCGAACCCAAGGCCTACGGGTGGCGGCTTATATAGCGCTCGCCGACGTGCAAATGGTGACCTAAGTCGGCACTCCGATGAACTCGCGATGAACTTCGGAATCCGCGACGCAACGAGACGAACTCCGATGTCCATCCGATCTTCAATCAGCTGACGAGATCTCCCGAGGCGTGGTACAATCCGGCTCGGATCGATATCTAACGGCGATTAATTCCTTTCCCAAACCGTGCGACTTAATCTTGACCATCAGATTCGATCCTACGGCCAACTGGGGCTAGGGTTTGGGTTTCTGCGCGATTGCTTCGACCGTCCGATGCAAGATCAAAGGCTGCGCGCGCAAGACTCAACTCATGGGCCAATCGGGCGCATGGCCACAGACTACACGCGCACAGTGAATGGGCCAAGCCCAATACTGTTCCAACCGAAAAGAAAGGATTTTTCAATTAAAATAATTCCTGAAATTCATTTTGTTTGTTTTACGCAATAAAACTATCAAGAAAAATCCAAGAAAAATCTCAAAAATACTTTGAGACATTCTGGACTCAAACAAAATATTTTTGGCAAAACTTTATTTTAACTTTGCATAAATTTAAATAGATTTGAACAAAAGGTCAATAAACTTAAATGAAAATTAATTCAAATAAATCCAGAAAAATCCAAATAAATTCCAGAAAATCATAAATGCATATTTAAGCAATAAAATAATATAATTAGGCCCAAATTTTGGGATGTTACACATGGGCTTATGGATTTCTTTGACAAATACTCCCACGGGCTGTAGACCGACAGGATCCCATTTTTGCTAGTTCGTCGGCCGCTTCATTGTCCCGGCAGAGCACATGAACAAGTTCCAGGCCGTCAAAGTTACCTTCTAGCTTGCGTACCTCCTGGCAATAAGCAGCCATGTTGTCTTCGATGCAGGACCATTCTTTTTGCACCTAATTGACCACGAGCATTGAATCTCCACGAACCCTCAAACGTCGGATTCTGAGTGATATGGCAATGCGGAGCCCATGGATGAGTGCCTCGTACTCGGCGGCGTTGTTTGATGCGGGAAAAAGTATCTGCAGAACATACCTCAACCTTTCTCCACTTGGTGATATGAGCACAATACTAGCCCCCGCGCCGCTGAGCATGAGGGAACCATCGAAGTTCATCGTCCAGTACTCGAGTTCCTTGATGACCGCCGAGTTTTGAAGTTTCGTCCACTCGGCCGTGAAGTCGGCGAGCGCTTGAGACTTGATGGCTGCGTGAGGCTTGAAAAGGATATCGAATGCTCCAAGCTCGACTGCCCATTTTGCACTTCTCCCAGTGGCCTCCTGGTTGTGAAGAATATCTCCTATTGGGAAGGAGGTGACCACCGAAACAGTATGTTCTTGGAAGTAGTTCTTGAGCTTGCGAGATGTAAGAAGTATGGCATATAATAATTTCTGCACTTCCGGGTATCGCACCTTAGATTCACTCAGAACCTCGCTAACGAAGTAGACAGGGTGTTGGATCTTCTGCACGTGGCCCGGCTCCTCCCTTTCTAGGATGACCACAGTGCTGACTACATGAGTCATTGCCGCGATGTAAAGTAGCAAAGGTTCCTCTGGCATTGGTGAAACCAAGACCGGGGGCGTCGTTAAGAAGGTCTTCAAATCTTCAAATGCTTGCTGTGCCTCTGGCGTCCATTGGAACTTGTCCTGCTTTTTGAGGAGTTTAAAGAAGGGCATACCTTGCATACCCAGTCAGGAAATAAACCTGCTGAATGCGGCCATGCATCCTGTAAGCTTCTGGGCGTCCTTTTGGCAAGTCGGCGGTTCCATATTTGATATGGCCCTGATCTTCTCTGGGTTGGCCTCAATGCCTCGTTGGGATACGATAAACCCGGCAGTTTTCCCGAAGATACTCCGAAAACACACTTCTCGGGATTAAGCTTCATGCTGAAAGCCCTTAGACTCTCGAACGTCTCGGTCAGGTTAGCGATAAGGTCCTTCCTTTCTCGAGTCTTCACCACGACATCGTCCATGTATGCCTCCACATTGCGTCCAAGCTGGGCGTGAAAACACCGCTATATCGCGCGTTGATATGTCGCACCAGCATTTTTCAACCCGAATGCCATCGTGGTATAGCAAAATGCCCCAAAGGGCGTGATGAACGAAGTCTTGATATGATCTTCTGCCTTTAGGGGAATCTGGTGGTACCCTGAATAGGCATCAAGGAAACTCAGGATCTTGCACCCGGCGGTTGAATCAACCACTTGATCAATCCGAGGTAACCCGAAAGGATCCTTCGGACATGCCTTGTTGAGATCAGTATAGTCAACGCAAATGAGCCAACCAATCAGGATGATACACTTCTTTCATAAAACATGCAGCTAAAAGCTTGGTGATCTCCTGCTTGATGGCGTTCCAGCGATCTGGAGCGAACCGCTGAAGCCTTTGGTTGATTGGCTTTGCCTTTTTGTCGACGTGTAGAGATGCTCGATCACCTCCCTAGGAACACCCGACATGTCGGATGGTTTCCAGGAAAAGATGTCCTTGTTAGCCTGGAGGAAGGTGACGAGCGTGCCTTCCTATTTATCCTTGAGACCTAACCCGATAAAGGTCATTTTGGACGAGTCGGATGGGTCGAGGATGATTCTCTTGGTTCCTTGGCCAGGCATTATCCCCGACGTGGCCTGCTTCTTGGACAGGACGTCGCCTTCTTCCTGCAACGTGGTAGCCTCTGCCTGGACATTCTTCAGCTCGGTGGCTGCCTCCTGCAGCTCGGCAAGTTCACAATTCTCTCGGTCGCATTCCAGAGATCGCTTGTTGCTGCGAACCGTGATGACGCTTCTGGGTCCTGGCATCTTCATCATCAAGTAGGTGTAGTGCGGGATGGCCATGAACCGAGCCAGACCGGGTCTTCCCAAGATAGCGTGATACGTTGTCTCGAAATTCGCTACCTCGAAATTTATATATTCGGTCTGATAGTTGTCTTTGGTGCCGAAAGTAACGGCAAAGAAATCTACCCGAGTGGAAAGGAAGACGCCCCAGGGATCACCCCGTGGAACGGCTGTGAGCTTGGCCTTAGCTCGGAGCAGGGGATGTTCATGTCGTCGAAGGTCTTAGCGAACAGGACGTTGAGTCCACTCCCTCCGTCAATCAATACTTTCTTGAGCTTTACATTGTGAATGACAGGGTTGAGCACCAAAGGGAACTTACCCGGATGTAGAACCCGATTGGGGTGATTCGAGCGATCGAAGGTGGTCGGGGACCTCAGACCACTTTAGATATTGGGGGTTGCCGGTTCCACCGCATTGATCTCCTGAGCGGTAAGCTTTTACTTCCGCTTGGACTCGTATCCGGTGGAGCCCCCGTATATGTAGTTCAACTCCTGCTTGGTGTCGACTTTTGTAGTTGGCAATGAATTTATGGGTAGGCGCTCGATCTCAAACTCGAAGGTCACACAAGATAAGGGGTTTATACTGAGTTCGAGCTCATGAGGAGATAAAACCTAATCTGTGTCTTTGGGATTATATGGATCTCTTGGATCCGGGGTTGCTCAAAGCACAATATGCTCTGGGCGATATGAAGTGTTCTATGCTCTATGGCTTGATTGCTCTATGCTTGGATGATCGGATCCCCCTGTTGTTGCCCGCCCTCTCCCTTATATAGCGGGGTGGGGCGACTTCAGTCCTGATCGGTTTGGAGATTCGATCGGTTACAAGATTCTAGTCGATTAATAGGATAGAGTTTACATCTTTATCTACCTATTAACAACTCGGATTACAACCCGTATCTATCATATCTAAATATAAGTTCAACTTCCTTTAGGATATGTCCTTGCGCACGCAATGGGCTGGCGCGGGAGTATCTTCCGGCCTCCTCTTGGGCTTGTCATGAGGGTACCCGGGTTCTTATATTCCACACTTGGGCTCTTGGTAATCGTCCTCATCTAGAAGGTCTTTATTCTTGGCCGCCTATCCTTCGCTGGAGCCGACTGCTTATTGCTTTCCCGCGCAAAACACTTCAGGGTGAAGCAGTCCTTGGCGGTGTGCTTTCCCTTGGGGTGGAAAGGACAGATCGCATCCATAACAGTATTATAATCGGGCGCCTCTCTCCGTGTGACTCGGGGCCGATTGCGTTCTGTTACCACAACTAGCTCCTCTCCTTTCCGTTTCTTGTCTTTGTGCTTGGAGGACTCAGCCTTGTCGCCTTTGCTCTTCTGTTTTGGATGGTCTTCTTGGCGCTCGGCCAGGGTGTCTGAGGCCGTGGCATAGCGGTCGGCCAATGCAAACATCTCCTTTACGGAGGTCGAAGGTTTTCTGAACATTTTCTTGATTAGATCAGGTTCACTTACCCCCTTTCTGAAAGGCTACGACCACCATAGTGTCATATACGTCCCTGATGGTGTTCTTCTTCTACATGAAACGTCGGATAAAATCCTCAGCGTCTCGTCCTTCTTCTGGTGAAGCTGGTATAGGTCCCACGGGGTGCCAGGCCTCTAGTAGGTTCTCTAGAAGTTCGTGATAAATTGATCGTAAAGATCGCTCCAGGAGTCCACCGAGTTCCCAGAAAGCCCCGTGAGCCATGCTTGAGTCGACGGGGTGAGATTAACTAGCAGATAATTTGCCATCACATTATGATTGCCCCCGGTCGCTTTAACTGCTAGGGCATAGACCTGCAGCCAAGCTTCCGGATCTCGCTCCCCGTCAAACTTGACGATGCCCTTGGGATTGAATCCTTCGAGCCATACCACTCGGCGTAGCCGAGGAGTGAATGCTCGAATCCCATCTATGGATCTCTCATCATGGTGAGGGGGAGAACGGCGTGGCGAGCCTCTGGCTCGGCGATTGTCATCAACGCGTCGGGGTGGAGTTCGGAGCGGCGAGTCCATGACTCGGCGTTCGTCGTCGTTCGACCCCGGCGATGATGGTCTCTATGGTCGGCGTAGTCGTCGTACCTTCGATCACTTTGTCGATTGTGGCCGGTGCCGAAACTCTCCAAGTCGTCGTGGCGCCCGCGTCGTTCTTCCTCGTCCCGCTCTTGCATCTGGCGGTGAAGTGTTGACGGAGGTCGCGGTTGAGAATTCGGCGAGCTTCTCTGACTGGTGGTGTGAGGCGCCGACTGCCGGTGTTCCGACTGGTTGCAGTCCGACTGCTAGTTACACGAGTAGCCGTGTGGGAGCGTGAGTGCGCTTCCCCTCGGCCTTTCTTGATTCTGCTGAATCGCTGTCGCCGTCACCATGGCCTTGATCTGGGCCACGATCGGGGCTGCCGGGCTATCAAACGCAATCATTGGATCCAGTGTATCAAGAAGCGTCTTGGAGATGACGACGTTCTGCAGTGGTGTATGGAAGACAGCTTGTGTTCCCAACCTGGACTGTAGGATGTCCTCGCGGACATGGCGGCCGCGAGATCGAAGCGATCGCGTCTGTACTTCCTTTCCCCTACGGAGTAGACGATCTTCCTCCGCAGCCTCTTGAACCTCTTGCTGGCGTTGGAGATCGGTCTTCTGCTCTTCTATGGCGAAGATGCCACGAAGATCGTAGCAATTCCTCGCAGTGCCGACTGGTTTACTATCTGAGTCAGAGCGACATACCTGAGATGGATGAACCTGACCTTTACCAGATTGGACCTGGTTTTGGTCTAGGCGAACGAGTTCTCCGCGTGCATCTGCGACAAAGTCCAGGCTTCCGAAGCGGAAAGCTTGGTCGGAGATGAAGGTGGCGATGATTCCGCTGATTGCTGCCATCGAGTCTGTAGGAAAAGATTATAGTGCTTCCCCTACCTGGTGCGCCAATTGTCGACTTTTGTAGTCGGCAATGAATTTATGGGGCAGGCGCTAGATCTCAAACTCGAAGGTCACACAAGACAAGGGTTTAGACAGGTTCAGGCCCTCGCCGGTGGAGGTAATACCCTAACCCTGTGTGTTAGGATTATATGGATCTCTTGGATCTAAGGTTGCTCAAAGCGCAATGTACTCTGGGCAATATGCGGTGTGTGTTGTGATCTCCCTATTGTTGCCTGCGCCCTCCCTTATATAATGGGGGTGACGCGGCTTACAGAGTCCTGATCGGTCTAAGAGATTCCGATCGGTTACAGGATTTTAGTCGATTACAGGATAGAGTTTACATCTTTATCTACCCTATTAACGACTCGGATTACAATCGTATCTTTTATATCTAAATATATGTTCAAATGTTATAGGATGTAACCCCTTGTGCACGACAGCAAGTCTTGACGCGGAGCTTATCCTCTGGGCCTTCTACTTAGGCCTGTCATCTCCTCAGGTGAAGCTGGACCGGTCATGAAGATACCTGGTTTCATACATCCCACACCGATCAAGGAATTGAAGGCAAGGAATAACCTGACCAAAACCCAATTGCCGGGCACAGATTAACAGATGATAAAACTCATATGATGGCTGGAATGTCCGATTTCTGGTATTAAAGCCGACGTGTAATATGCTAGGAGAAATGAATGTCTTGTAAAGGTCCAGGGTGGATGGAGGCATTACAGAAGTGTCAGCTTCCAGATGCAAAAATGATGGCCATGGAAAATCGGCTACGCCGCTATATCTGAAAAAGTCTTGTTGGCCAAAGCCGTCATTGCTCAATTGGAGAAAAAATGATAAATATTTTCTTGAGCCGATCGGTGTAATATTTGTCTCATTCCCAGAACACATGATATATCTCTCACCATATGATCGGCTAGCTCTAAATTGATGGATGGCATTTTCCGCAGTATCCTCATAAGGAAAAGCCGTATCTTGTGACTCCAATTCAGAAGATCAGCAGAACAAGCAGTAAAGCCAGATCTGGATGAACCAAAGAGGGCCGCCCACATTATCGATGAGAAAATTGGTGAAGCCGGTAAACAGACGACTCCTTATTGTATACATCATTTGATAAACTGCTCCTAGCAGCATTTTGCCCGGGGCAAGCCGACGTCCTTCCACCAAATGCTCCGCCAGTAGCTAATACACTTGCATCAGCCCGAGGGAAGCCCTGAAAAACAGGTATCTGTCCAACCATAAGATTAAAAAGGCAACATGCTCTTCATCTGATACTGGCCCGTGCATTTTTTTGTTGTTGCCGATGTAGTTGCTCCATCCTTCGCCTTTAGATTGGATTAGCCTATACCTCAGCTAGCCGTTATAAGCCGATATTTGTTCACCATCCGGTCTAAGACAGCACAGCTGGGCCATATCTAGAAGGGTTGGGCCGACAGGACCAGTGCGGAACATGAAAGCATTGAAGGTGTCCGACCAGAAGTAGGAGGCCGTGGCCACTAAGGGCTCATTGGCTTCTAAATCGGCTAAAGAGAGGGGGATACACTCAGCTATAACCATTTTTTCAGATTCACCCCTTTTTTGGGCCGATACACAGATATACCAAGACCTCCATCCCTTAAGCGCTGTCAACCAGGCTCTAAAGCTTTTATTCCAACCTTCTATGTTGTATCCAGCAGCAGATAGAGGAAGGCGAGGAATTTCTTCATTAATGACCGTATCGGCATCTAGGTTTCCTACTGGTCCTAGGTAGAACTGGTCGTTACCATTAGGAACTGGGATGAATACCTAAGAAGGATCCATTCAGACTATCTTGGTAAGAAGCCAATTGAAGGCAGATGATGGTGAGCACTGAGACTTGGTGACTGAAGACAAAGAAGCTGATTGCAAACAACTTGAGAGTTTGTGCGCGTAAGAATGACTGTGTGGGGGCCGCATATTTGTAGCACAGTGAAAAATTTGAAGCGGCGAGAAATAGATCTCAAAAGACGCGAACAGTTAAAACGCACTATGTACGTGTTAGGGAATTACGGCACAATTAAAGCAGTCGTTACCATATCAGGGTTATCAATTAGCCGATTAAGCAAAAATCCAATAAGAAATATTTTTTGAAAGATAACAAGTCATCTCTCAAAAATAGGGGGCATATGTTTGCCCCAAAAAATGGCAAGTGTGGTCAAAATCGGCAGTCTATGGTCAAAGGTATACGTTCGAAAGTTCTATTTGGATATAATTTGGAAGCCGAATCGGTTGTTAGGAAAGTCCAAGATTGATACGGATCACGCTTCGTTATCGTGTTGTAACCGGAGTCAATCAGCTGATAGGTACAAAAGGAGGACAAGGGCGAGCTGCAAAAACAATACAATCAAAACCACAAATTTACATTATTCTCTTTTTTTCCCTGTCGACTAGGAGTAGCTTTTGTAACTTAGAATCCTCTCTATAATTTTATTTTGATCAATAAAGTTGCGCATCGCCGATTGTTGATCTTCATCAATTACGCCCAGGTTTGATTTATTCTGATTTTGCTGTGCATCGCCTTCTTCAGAAAAGATCTACCTTTATCCTCCGATTAGCCGTAATCGGCTAGTTGGACTTACCCTTTTGCTTCGATTTAATCGTCTTTGAGCTGATTGAGTCTAAGCCGATTGATCTTCACGATCGGCTTTGAGTAAATTTTATATTTTACCTTGTCGATTACAGGTCAAATCGACTGGAACGCTCTGAACCAGGTGTTCGTCTGGTGTGCTGTTGTCAGAAACCCTACTTCAAGTTTTTGGCGTCAACAGGATCATATTAGCTAGAATTTATTTATATTTTCTCTAATAGTATAGTGGAAAAAATACTCTTAACAAATCAATGGTTGGATCTAATTTCTACTACCCATATACTACCACCGTAAAACTTTTCTTGGTAAAATTCCCTCCATGACATGTTCACAGATAAAATACCCTAAAGTTTAGGTGCCAATGTATCATTTGCCCTTTCTCGATTTTTAATGTTGTTCTGTTCCCTGGGACAGGTTGTATAGTCTCTCATAAAATGACCGAAATGCCCTCGGCTTCTTCTTCTTCTCCTTATGTAAAAGTTACAAAAATTCTAAACCTTTTTTTATTGCTCAAGCAAATCTCTGTATTGATCATCAGGCTTTTATCAGGACAGTAGCACTATCAGAATTTTTGAAAATTATGTATAATTGATCATCATTTGAAAATTTTATGAAAATATTGATGATGCATCAATACCATCCAAATTTTTTAAAAAATTTCTAACATGGTTTGAACCATTTTTCATTCGATTGAAGTTTGTCGGAAAGGCTTTTATCAAGACAGTAGCACTGTCATAATTTTTTAAAATTCTTGAGGCTTGATCATCATCTGAAAATTTTATGAAAACATTATTGATGCATCAGTACCATCCAAAAAAAATTAAAAAATTTCTAATATAGTTATGTAACATCCCAAAAAAATGCAAAACTAAATAAAATATAAAATTTAAATTGAATTATTATTTTTTCTGAATTTGTATTTTTCCAAGTTTTTTTTGAATTTCAACCTTAAAGAAAACCTTTTCCAATATTGAATTGTTAATTCATAAAACCATTTTCAAATAGAATAGTTAAAGAGAGCCAAAGTTATAAAATAGATAAAATAAGAATTCATCTGACATTATGATTTTAGTTCTAATTTTCCATCATTTTCTCTGATTTCTTGCATTTTGGTCTTAAAGGAAATTGTTTTTAGCATTTGATTCTTGGGTTATAAACCATGGAAAAAGAAATTACATAGTAACAAAATTCAGAAATTTTTATTTAAATATAAGGCCATCATTAGAAATCCCTTGTAAAACCCCAATTATGTGTGAACATATTTAATGTGGATAAGGGTTTAAAAACTATAAATTTGGACTAGCAATAGTTGCCTTGTCAGAATTTATTAAAAATGTATGTACCTTATCTTCTTATGCAAATTTTACCACATCATTCAAAGGACTACAGTGATCTATAGAATTCTAGATGAAATGATAAAATATATGCTTAGTGGTGCTTATACCAATACTAGACAATTTAGCTTGGACTATGGTCAAAATGGGAAATATTTGTGTTGTGGTCCAAAGATGGTACCTCTATTATTTTGGCTAAGAAATAAAATAGAAAACATGTTTTAGACTTGGGCAATTGGATGTGGAGATTGATGTTTGCGCGCGAGATATGGGTATGTGGTGATCTCGCTAGAGTCACCAAGGACTGAGTCTATGGTGTAATTAGATCCAAGAACAAATGTACAAACTACATGTGCATTTTATGGAAAGGTCCTATCATAATAAGTTGTTGGGCTCTAGTATCAAAACCGCAGGTGATAGATGGTAGGTTCTTTGGCTAGTGTGGGCACGGAGGGTGTACTCCCTACTCGTAGGGACCTCGGTGGGTAAGCAAGGTTTACCAACATAATATGTAAGCTGTAGGATTTTGGAGGGGTACTCCATGTTCTATGTGGCCTAACGATGTAGTTTGTTGTTAGGACCGACAATGTAAAGGTGGCACTCAAATTTGGTATTGATGGTATCACATAGCATGTTCTGACATGATAAGATATTTATATTGTGTGGATAAAGTTGTACAGTCTCTGCAGAGTGTATAAATCTATTTAAATAGTCATGTCTTTGGTTGTGAACGACTTGGTGAATCCTCCTCCATAGTAGCCTTCTTCTTTTTAAAATATTATTGAGAGTGATTGGATGGGAAATTCATGCATAGTTTGATCAGCAAGAAGGGCTTTGCTGTGGTTTAATATTTATGGCATCATGCCACATACTTATATTTGTTACATATGCTCTATCATTATTTGTTATCAAATGTCAAATGCCTTTACAACTTTCCACTTGCAAACTATTATTCGATATTGTGAAAGAAAGCTTTATGCAAAGTTTGTGAACTTGGTAGGATAGCCGCTTCAATTGACATAGCCTTGCATACTATATACCTTTTGTTTAAAAGTCTTACGGAGTACGATTTTCGTACTCACTGTTGCATGTTGAAACATATTCAGTCGATGTGGAAGATGACTCATCGAATGGTTAATTTTATGCCGCGGGTTTCAGCAATGTGAACGTCGATTTCTAAGGTCTCATCTAGTCAGTTGCCTATTGGCGGGCTAGGCATGCTCGCTGGATTTTGTCTCTTTTTTCTCTTGTTTCCGCTACATTCTTTTGTAATGTATAGTTATTTTTTCGGTCGGACCCTTTCATTGCCAAAATTAGTCATGTATTACTTAACTTCGAATGCTTAATATTAAGTGTTGCTTTGCCTTCTATCGGGACCCGATTCTGAGAATCCGGACCCTCTGTGTATTCTGTGCCAGTCCAGGATCACGCTAGCACACACAGCCTTTACAGGGTTGCACTTTGCAGACATTACAGCGATACAATAATAAATAGTGCAAGCGTTTATATAAAGCGAATTATGCGACCTTATGGTGCCTTACATAAATCAGCCACGTAGGGCTTACATTATCAGAGTAAAAGGAAACAGCGAAAAACAGTAAAACTTCGTGGAAGCCTTCATCTTGCCATAGGCAACCGACTGGGCTTACCTCCTAATTATCTGGATCTTCAATGAACTCCTCCTCCCAGGCCGGTGTAGACTCCTTCACTGATGTTGGAGTTGATAGGCAAGGAGGGGTGAGTACTCAAGGCACTCAACAAGTAATGCACAGAATGCGGTACTATTACTACATTCAAAGCTTATCCCAAGGAATTGGCTTACTTGGTTCTTTTGCATCAAAAAGCATTTTTAAACTAGCATCTTGTTTAGGTTAAAAGCAATGAAACAATTATATATAATGTTAAGTTCTTCAAACAGTTTTTCTTCAAAGATTCTCGGCACACAGCCTTAATAATTCATTTTCACACTGGCACACAACCACCCATTCCATATTTTATTTTTGAAGATCTACCCCTTGACTGTAATCCCCGAGCAATGCTCAATACCGCGAGCACGGTTATTCGAATAGATTTGACACTCTGCAGAGGTTGTACACTTTACCCACAAGATACAGCCGCTCACCACACAGGTGATTGTCCGTAACAAAGCCTTTCAGGAACCTCTACCTTAACCAATGAACCTCTCCGGTATTTCCTTCACTATCACTCCCCTCACACAGAGCCGAAGTATAGGACAGGCCAACACCGTTGGATGGCCACCAAGCCGTAGCACAGGTACGCTCCCCCACACAGATACAACCCCGTGTACTGTCACCCTGAGGTATCAGAGGAAAGATATCAGAACCCTAATCAACTAGGTCTATCCCATACCGGACATGTGGTTGTACGGGTGACTCAGTTCAAAGACTTGCAAGGTGAAGTCCTTAGCTGACCAAAGCAAGACTTCCAACACTCAACAGTGGCACGTAGACTCACATCACTCATCAACCCATTGCCACACGGCCCACCTGGCACAAAGCCTCTTGCCACTTGCCCCAGTCTAAATCATTTCCCACCCTGTTGATTATTGAGCAACACCTGCCAACAATAACTCAACGTCGGTACAGAACCACACAGGTCTTTGTACTTCAATTTCATCATGTGACATCACCACACCACTTTCAAAATACATTCAATATTTCATTAGTCAACATTGATACATTTTTCGAAAGATCATTCATGACTCATTGCAAGGCTAAGCTTCTAATCACGGTCTAGCCTCCCGTGTTGGCATCATATTAATATCCAACAAATACAAATAACCTTAGGGTGGACAATGATTTAAAGGCATACAAATAGTAATTTCAAGGTGGCGATAACAATATGGGTTGATTAGCTACATACCCCAAATTAATTTAAATTCATTTTTAATTAATTTAGCATGCATAATTTCAAAGCAAAATACATTTAGAAGAAACTGGGATCAAAATAGTAAAAGCATCACTTGCCTTCAAAGAGTTGCTGGTCTTGATCCGAAGCTTGATCTTGAGCGATGAACTCTTCTTCGAAACTTTCTGGCAAATTTGCGTCTACGCGTAAAAATAACATATGCAATAAATAACCAAAACAGAAGACTATATAACCTAAAAAATTCAATTAAAATTCACCATTAAAAAGAGCACAATTTAACAAATTTTTATAGACTGGAATCACCTCAATCGGAGTTAAAATGCAAAAGTTATATCCTTTTAAAGTTTTAAATAAAATATAAATAAGAAAATCCGATTTGTTTTAATTATTTTTATACGGAAAAATTGGGATTTATGACGTCAGCATGACCTAATGATGACATCAGCACCGAAATGAAATTCAGCCAAATTATTTTTATATATAAAAAATATTTATGATGTCAGCATGACACGTGGCAGCCTTCTAGTACCGCCACGTCGCCTCGGTTTATGGGCTCGGTCCACAGCTCGGATCGGTTCCACCGTGGACTCGGTCCACCAGCACAATGCTTCCACGCGGCAAGATCCGAGCCGTTCATTGAATCAACGGTTAGATCTCATGCGTCACACCGCACTGCCTCGGATCCACGCGACACGTGTCGCGCATCCGACGGTCGCTCGGATCCAATGGCTGGATCCCACGCACCGACTCGGCGACGCATCACATTCTGCGCCACCACGCGTCGCGCATCCGGTGGGACTCCCGGATCTAATGGCTGGATCTCGCGCACGTTCGGCGGCAACTCGGTTCACGCACGGCCACGCGGCAAGATCGTAGCAGTGCGCTTGAAAGCAACAGTCGGATCTGGTCTCCACCCCGGTCAACGCGCACACGCGTCTGCGCATGGTTCGGCAAGGGTACGGCGCCATCACCACCGCACGTTCAAATCTGAACGGCGTGGATCCTTAGGGCAACCCGGATCTAAACTCTACCGTTTATATCTAATCCGAAGGCGCAGGTTACCGGAGCGGTTTACTGTGCACAAGGAAATGTGGCACAATCTCAAGCGTCCACCGCAGATCTAACGGCTAAGATCTACTAAAAGACCTAATATCCAGATCTAATCTACGCTGCATATCACATATTTAACAGCTACGATCTAATCCAAACGTAAAATAGAGAAGGGCTACGTGGACTCACCTACGCTGTGCGATGAGGATCGAACGATCGACGAGGTTGACGGCGGCGAAGAAGAAGAGGCTGTCGGAGCTGAGGAAGACGAGGACGTCGGCAGTGTTGCAGAGCTTTCCCGGCGTGAAGAAGTGGCGCGTTCGACGTGTCTCGGCGAGATCGGTACTCCGGTGACCTCGGCAACGGCGGAGATGAGGTGAACGCATCTCGGTGACTCGGCAGCGGCGAGATGCACCGTGACGCGAAGCAGGCGGCGACGAGGGCGAGAGAACAACTACGGCGAGCTCACACGAGCGCTAGAGAAGGTCTCGGCGTGCGTGCAAGGAGTCTAAAAGAAGCGGCGAGAAGAGCTTTACACGGCGCAGCAACCGACACTTTAAAAGGAGCCTCGACGTGCGTGCAAACACCGGCGAAACGAGCGGAAACGCTCGGCGGCGTTAACTCCAGCGATTATGCCCGGTAGAACCGACGTGGCTCCATCACGGCCGTCCAAGCAGCGACGAACCGATGGCGCACGTTCACTGGCGACGTGGTGCAACGGTGACCGTTGGATCTCGATCCGACGGCTCGATTGCGCGCGGCTAGGGTTTCGGCGAAGCGGCTGCGCGGGCCGATGGCACGCGGGCTAATTTGGGCCGGACCGAAGGGTTTCGGCCCAAACACTATTCATCCAATTTTTAATACATTTTCGAATTAAAATAATTCAGATAAATAAACAATGCCAAAATAAATAGCAAAAATACCTAGAAAAATCTAGAAAAATTCTGGAAAATATTTTTAACATTTAGAACTCAGATAAAATATTTCCAATAAAACTTTGCATAAACCTTTGTATGAATTTAATGAAATTCAAGAAAGGTCAAAAATGAATAAGTCCAATTAAATTCTAATAAATTCTCAGAAATTCTCAAAAATAAAAAATACTCCAAAATTTAAATTAGAGTAAATTTCAGGGTGTTACACCTTCCCATTGTGTATGGATGTGGTATGTCAATATTGGATGGTATGTGCTATCAACTAATCGTGGAACTAGCACAGTAAACACATAGGGTTCAGAAACACAATTTCCAGTCCGACAGCATTAGTATCAGAGCCATACTGACAGTAAGATTAACCTTTAGTTAGAAATGGCTATTAGTTGAAAGACCTATGATTTAAAAAATTTATTTGCATATCCTATCAAATAGTTATGATAAAGTTTAAGTATATATAAGCTACTATCCTCTTCTCTTACTTAGCATCTCTTCGCACCTTCACTGTCATTATACTTACAAAAGATTGCTAATCTTTTCTCCTTCAAATTGTAGATGTCTTTGTGGGTGCTTTGACATTATTCGACCATCCGAGAGACATGTGGGCTGCCAGGTACCTTGATCACCATGCTCCAACACACTAGTTTTGTGCAAAACCCATACTACTCGGTATATTGTGCCGTGACAAGCCAAGTGTCAGATATGTACCATGTTTTGGTGCTTATCCCACCTCTGGCTCATACCAGGTGGCCTCAACTTTGTTTTGTGGGATATGGATCCACCTTCGGCATGGCCATGAGCACTACGGCATAAATGGCCATGGTTCGCCTTTGCCATATGCTTCCGGAACTATCAATTGTGTATCACTACCATCCATCTTACCCAACCGACATGGACTACAACATCTATGCCAAAAACCTTAGGAAGAAAAAAATAATCTTTGACATCTTTTTGACTTTGTGGTTGTCTTATATAGGTATCACTGTTGTCAAATGTCTAAACATGGGGTATGCGTACATGCAGGATACGCGAACGATATGTTCTAACGACATATAGAGACTCCGGATATCATGGGCCCGATTCTATGGGATAAGATATACGCGGAGGGGATATTTCCATATTAGAAAGGACTCGATCGCTTTTCCCGTACGAGGAAACCGACTCGAGTACGCCTAGTATCCAGGGAAGTTTGGATATGCTACGAAGACCATGCGACAATGGACTCCTCATCGGCTATGATCTGGTACTCTAAATCTACAACTCAACCTGAGGCAGGACTACCCCAACTATATAAGGCCAGGGGTAGTATCCTAAAAGGGAGAGATCCAAGACAAGGCACCCAACGAGAGAGAGCTTCCAAACGAGAACACCTTTTGCTCAAAGCATCTAGGAGCCAACGAACTACGCTTTGTCAACCTCCAACCCTAGCTTAGCCTTAGGCTAAGTTCAATCTTCCTTGTAACTAGGGCTAGACACATTGCTCTGTATTCCATACACTATATACATACCGCACAGGAAGTAGGGTGTTACACCATCTAGGGGCCCGAACCTGTATACATCGTGTGCCCCTGATTTCGTGCTTGACTCTGCTAACCCGAAGGTACCCGAAGTTATGAGTTTATTGTCGATTTCTAACCTTCGACAGTTGGCACGCCAGGTAGGGGCCTTCAACTATTTTTTGCATATCAAGCATGTCTCCAGCGAGCACTCACGTCAGATTCTTCGACAACAACTCCTGCGACAATTTTCGCTTGGTCACCGCCATCAACCAAGCACCTGCAATCGAATCTGAGATCGCCTTCAGAACTATGCTCTATCGATGGGGACCGGACGGAGATCTAGTGCACATTGGCTTCACCAAGTCCCGTTCTTGGGATCCAAGCTGAGAGGTAGGTTTCATCGGCTTTGACCCGATGGAGCCCAACGTCCTCATGTGCGTCGACACGGAGAGTGAAAGGGAAAATGACAGCTGCAGCAGCCAGGGCAGTAGCACGACAGATCGATGTGTGTTCATGGTTAAAGCCAACAACGGTGCTACTGCCGGTTGTTCCCAAGAAAGGAACCCAGGGGCAGACGCCACAGGTGATCAGGGATGTCAGATCCCCCCTTACAGCCCTCAAGATCCAGCAACGGAGATAGCTACAGCTCGGGCAACCGCAAACGCTGTTGCTCCTAATACCACAGATTACCAGAGTGATCTAGCAGCCGTGCCCACAGTTTGGACCGTGGCCAATTTTTCGAATCAACTTGATCTTGATGATCCGACGATGCCCCACCCGCCAGCATGGGATCTTCAGGGACAACAAATTCTTCGACAACTTGACCACAACGGCAGGCCTAGCCGCACTACTGGACCAGTGTCCCACTAGAGCCACAACAGCGACATCTTCAGCACCCCTGAGGAAAACGTCCAGTGTGCTCACATGCTGTTGAGATCCCTTCCACCATTAGATCCGGGCAACCCGATGAGTCCAGTGTTCGACTAGATGAAGACGTTGCTTGAGTAGAGCAAGCGCAGACTGCTCGAGCAGCCAACTCAAGGCTTGGACACCCCAACCGATAGGGCGCCCGGAGTCAGCGATCGAGGCCATCCCACCACCAACTGTGCGGAGGCTAACTCCAACCAACGCGCTTCCAAGTCGGTTCACACCAACCCGCATCGGGGACGTTCCGAGGATCTTCGAGATTGTATTCCTCACGACCAGTGAGATTTGCATGATGTCCTTCGTGATCGAAGGGAGGAACGCGACCGGGAAGATCGTGAGAGATGGGAAAACGAGTCCCCACCTTCAAGAGGCCAATCTCCCGCATGTCGGGCCTAATAGGGAGAATCTCTGCCCTCGAGGGGCTGCTCGCCTGCACAGCGTAGGTTCCCTCCTCGACAAGGTTCGCGGCAGGTGACCCCCGAGGATGTTGATGAAGGATGCAAGGCCTTCACCCCCAAGCTATGCGCAGTCATGTGGCCGGACAAGTTCAAGCCAGGCCCCGTCGAGAAGTACTCAGGCAAAATTAACCCCGTCGAGTGGCTGTAGATTTATACTATAGTCATGAGGGCTGCCAGAGGAAGCGAGAAGATAATGGCTAATTACTTGCTGACCACCCTGGTGGCGCAGTGAGATCCTAGTTACTCAACCTTCTGTAACACCCTAATTTTTGCTCTAATTTAAAATTTGAAGTATTTTTGATTTTTGAGAAATTTTGGAAATTATTGAAATTTATTTGGAATTATTCAAATATAGCCTTTCTTGAAAACAAATTAAATAAAGGAAAAGTTTTTGAAAAGTTTTATTGAAAATATTTTAATGGAGTTCCAAACATATCTCAAAGTATTTTCGAATTTTTCCGAATTTTTCGATATTTTACTACTTTCTTTGGCCAAAACTAATTTCTGAATTATTTTTATTCGAAAAGGATTTAAAATCCCAAAAAAGATTATGCAGGCGAAATCATTGGCGGCCCGATCTTGTGCTCTAGCCTAGCTCGTGACTCGGCCCACGCAGCCCGCCTCGCAAAACCCTAGCGCCGCTTAGCCTAAGCCGTCCGATCCGGATCGCGCGCTGTGCGTGTGCCACATCGCCCGTCTTGCGTGAGCCTTCGGATCATCGCCGCGACGAACGCGCGAGATCGCGCCACGTCGCCGTCCCGCGAGATCATCGGAGAGCGTGGCGTTGATGGCGTGACTTCCGCCGGCCGTTTCGCGCACGTCGAGGCAGCCCTTAAGTCCCGTTGAAGGCGTCGTGCGAGGCCTTCGCTCGCATCTTTGACTCCTCGCCGCACGCCGAGACTCCTCTAGCGCCGTGAGAGCTCGCCGTGGTTGCCTTCCTTCGCCACCGTTGTTTTGCTTCCTCCCATCGTCGTCCGAGCGCTCCGCCGTGCTCCGACCCCTTCCTGAGTTCACCGAAGCCAGCTGCATCAAGTGGACCACTTCATCACGCCGGAGAAGCCCCGCAGCGCCGCGTTGCACGTCGTCTTCATCCTCTCCGGCAAGATCTGCGCCACCGTGACATCGTCGCCACCGAGCCGTCCCACCATCCGATCGCCGCCCGCACGCAGATTCATCCACGTCACCAATCAACGGTAATCCTCATCTTCACCCCTCAGCCGTTTGATCTAATCAACGGTCTAGATTGCTTCGATTAGTTTCACGATTAGTTTATTTCAGCCGTTAGATCTAGATCGTAGGGTTTATTTTTTTGCGCGTCGCGTAAAGGTCACAGCCGTCGGATGCGCGCCGGCTGCCTTGGATTGTGCCGCGTGTCACGCCGCAGTAGGCTAGAGCCGATAGCCTTGGCTCATCGCGGCCGTCCGTTTGAATCGAGCGGATGAGATCGCCCGTGCATCGGGCGATCTGTGTTGACGCGTGGCGCGAAACCGAGGAGTCGGCCGCCGCCGTTTCTGTCGACGTCACCGAGTAATCGTGACCGTTCGATCTGGATCCAAGGGTCACGGTGAAGCCACGTGTTGGCTCCGCGGTAGAGGTGAGGCGAAAAGTCGCATGAATCTCGGCCGTTCGTTTTAAATCAGAAGGACGAGATTGAATCGAGTTTCGGCGATTAGTTTAGCGCCGCTTGTCGCGTTGGGATTGGTCGCGAGCCGTCGCGACGCCACGGCTTGCGTCACCCGGCACGAGCACGATGCGCCCGGTCCACGGTGGACGAGGCCAACCCGTGGACCCGACCCATAGACCAGAGCGGCGTGGCGGCCTGCAGGCGTGCCGCGTGTCGAGATGATGTCGTGATGACGTCATATATATTTTTATATATATATAAATATTTCGACCGAATTTCTTTTCTGTGCTGACGTCATCATGACGCGTGCTGACGTCACAAATGCGAATTTCCAGTGTAAAAATATTTGGAAAAATCGGATTTTCTTAATTTCGTATTTTGATTTTATTCAAACTTCAAATGACTATAACTTTTGCATTTTAACTCGATTTGGATGATTCAAATTTCTAAAAATTCATAAAATTATGAGCTATTTAATGGTGAATTTTATTTGAATTTTGAGGTCGTTTAGTCTTCTGTATTAGTTATTTATTGCATATTTTGTTTGTACGCGTGACGCAAATTTGCCTGAAAGTTTCGAGGAAGATTTAGTCGCTCAAGACCAAGCTTGAACAAGACCAGCAACTCTTTGAAGGCAAGTGATGCTTTGATCATTTTGATCCCAGATTTTAAAATGTAATTTATGCTTTGAAACTATGCATGCTAATTATTTAAAATGAAATTAAATTGATTTGGGATAATGTAGATAATCAACCCATTTTGTTATGCCACCTTGAATTATTAATTGTATGCCCTAAACCATTGTCACCCTAAGTTTGATTATATTAGTTGGATGCTAATATTGTGCCAACCCGGGAGGCTAGACCGTGAGTAGATGCTTAGCCTTGCAACGAATCATGAGTGATCTTTCGGAAAAATACTACAATACTGACTAAAGACATATTGAATGTATTTTGAAAAGTGGTGTGATGATGCCATATGATGAGATTGAGGTACCGCGACCTGTGTGGTTCCATACCGATGTGGAGTTATTGCTGGCATGTGTTGCACAATAATCAACTGGGTGGGAAAAGATTTAGACTAGGGCAAGTCGCAAGAGGCTGTGTGCCTGGTGGGCCTGTGTGGCATTGGGTTGATGAGTGATGTGAGTCTGTGTGCCACATTGAGCTGTGTGCCACTGTTGAGTGTTGGAAGTCTTGCCTTGGTCGGTTAAGGACTTCACCTTGCAAGCCTTTGATCTGAGTCACCCGTACAACCACATGTCTGATATGGGACAGACCTAGTTGACTAGGGTTCGATATCTTTCCTCCTGATACCTCGGGGTGTGATTACATAGGGGTGTATCTGTATGGGGCGTGCACTGCTACGGCTTGGTGCCCATCCAACGGTGATTGGCCGTCCTATACTTGGCTCTGTGTGAGGAAGTGATAGTGAAGGCAATCTGAGAGGTTCTCTGGTTAAGGTAGAAGTTCCTGAAAAGCTTTGTTGCGGACAATCACCTGTGTGGTGAGCGGCTGTATCTTGTGGGTAAAGTGTACAACCTCTGCAGAGTGTCAAACTATTCGAATAGCCGTGCTCACGGTATTGAGCATTGCTCGGGATTACAGTCAAGGGGTAGATTTTCATAAACAAAATGTGGGAAGGGTGGCTGTGTGCCAGTGTTGGAAATGAACTGTTAAGGCTGCGTGCCGAGAATCTTCAATGAAAAACCATTTGAGTTTAGTATTATTTATATCTGTGCCACTGCTTTAATCTAAACAAGATACTAGTTCAAAAATGCTGCTTGATGCAAAAGAACCATTTAAGCCAATCCATTGGAATAAGTTTTGCATATAGTAATAGCGCTGCATTTTGTGCATTACTTGTTGAGTGCCTTGTGTACTCACCCCACCTTGCTTATCAAACCCAACATCAGTGGAGGAGTCTACACCAGCATGGGAGGAAGAGTACATCGAGGATGCGAGCAACTAGGGGCAAGCCCGATCATTGCTGTGGTAAGATGAAGGCTTCCACGACCCTTTTATTTATGTTCCGCTGCTATTTCTTTACTTTGAATAATGTAATCCCTGTGTGGCTGACTTATCTGTAAGGAGACCATAAGGTCGTACAACTCGATTTATATACATGTTTGCACTATTTATTCTTATATCTTTGTGAATGTCTGTAATGTGCAACCTCGTATGATCGTGTGTGCTAAGCGTGATCTGGATCGCAGAATACACAGAGGGTCCGGATTTGCAGATTCGGGTCCCAACACCTTCCACCTCACTCGATATCCTCATGGGCGGAGTTGTGGGCCCAGTTCATCGCCAACTTTCAAGGCACGTATGAATGCCCTGGAATGCGCAGCGACTTATATCGGATGATACGAAAGCCAAGTGAGTCGTTGCATGGCTTCATCCGACGCTTCAGTGACAAGCGCAACTCGATCCCTAACATCTCAGATGAGGCAGTCATAGTGGCCTTCGAGAACGGTATCAAGGATATGGAGTTGAAAGGAAAGCTTGCCACTCAAAAGATCCGAGCCACCAAGGAGCTCTTCAAGTTGGCAGACAAATACGCCATATGTACCGAGGCTCGAGACCATCTCAACGACCTCAAGTCTGGCGATGACAAGCCTGAGTCATCCAAGCAGGGGGCGAAGAGGAATAAGAACCATGGTGAGAAGCTCAAAGGTGACTCCACTATAGCCACGGTCGAAATGGGCAAGGCACACAATACCGATGACAACAAGGGTCTAAGCCGTGGAGGAGGCAAATACTGCCTAGTCCACCACACCGACAAACATGACTTCGACAAATGCCAGGTGATCAGCAAGAAGGTCCAGGAGAAGCTCAAGGCTGCCCTCGTTGAGCGTGGGGTGGAGCAAGCCAAAGTGAAGCCCTAGGATGATGAGCCCGAATACCACGGGGCTAATCACAAGCTGGTGCACATCTTCGGGGGATCTACCACGTATGAGTCCAAGAGGCAATACAAGGCAGTAGAAAGGGAAGTCAACCTAGCCACACCAACTCTCCCCAGATTCCTCAAGTAGTCAGAAGTACCGATCGCCTTCGACCAAACGGATCACCCAGCCGTGGTACAACATCCGGGTCGATACCCCGTGGTGGTCGAGCCCACCATTATCAACGTTAAGATCGCTTGAACCTTGATTGATGGAGGTGGTTCGTTAAACCTCATCTTCGTGAAGATGCTGGAGAACATGGGGATTCCCCGGACAGATATCAAAGCCAGAGCCGAGCCGTTCCATGGCATAACTCCGCGTTCATCATCGATACCTCTTGGCTAGATTGAGATGCCTGTCACGTTTGGCACACCAGACAATTTCCGCACCGAAAAGATCCTCTTCGACGTGGCGGATTTTGAGACCACTTACAACACAACCCTAGGCCACCCAATGCTAGCCAAGTTCATGGCCATGGTGCACTACACGTATCAGACCGTCAAGATGCCAGCGCCAAAAGGAGTCCTTACAATCAATGGGGACCAATACGATGTGGTCTGGTGTGATAGGAAGAGCCTGGAGATGGCCGAGCATCTCTACGAATTGACAACCAGGGCCAACGATGAGGGAGCTAAGTGCCAAAGGTCCAAGGGCATCGACAAGGCCTCTATGTCCAACAGTGCGGCCAAAGACTCAGTCAACGACGACAAGGAGGATAAGAAGACCAATGAAGGAGTCAAGACAGTGCCCCTGGACCCGTCGGAGCGTTCCAAGACGGTCAAGGTAGGCACTGACCTTAATCCCAAATAGGAACTCGAGCTCGTCACCTTTCTTCGGGCAAACCGCGACGTGTTTGCGTGGCAACCATCCGACATGCCTGGGTCCCCAAGGAGGTGATCGAGCATCGACTAGCTATGGAACCTAGCGCCAGGCCTATGGTGTAGAAGCAGCGTAGATTTGCGGAAGACAGGAAGCAGGCCATACAAGAGGAGGTCAGCAAACTCCTAAAAGCTAGCTTCATCCGAGAGGTCCGTCACCCGATGTGGCTGGTGAACCCTGTCCTCGTCAAGAAACCCAACGGCACGTGGAGGATGTGCATCGACTACACCAACCTCAACAAGGCTTGTCCTAAAGATCCTTTTCCTCTCCCCCACATTGACCATATAGTGGATTCTACTATGGGCTGTGAGCTGCTAAGTTTTCTAGATGCCTACTCAGGGTATCACCAAATTAGCATGTCTGCAGAGGATGAGGAGAAAACTTCTTTCACTACTCCCATCGGTGTATTCTATTATATTAAGATATCTTCCGGTTTAAAGTGTGCTGGTGCTACGTATCATTGCAATATTCAAAACTACCTGAAGTCCCAAATCGGGCGCAATGTAGAAGCGTATGTCGATGATATCATAGTCAAGTTAAAAATCGGGAACACCTTAATCAGCAACCTCGAGGAGACATTCAACAACCTCAGGAAGTATCGAATGATGCTTAACCCCGAGAAGTGCACGTTCGGTGTTGCGTCCGGCAAACTTCTCGGTTTCCTAGTGTCTAGTCGAGGCATCGAGGCCAACCCACTCAAAATTGAGGCCATCAACTAGATGCGTTCTCTACAGACGCTGAGGGAAGTGCAAAAGCTCACGGGCTGCATTGCTGTCCTTAGTCGATTCATCTCTCGGATGGGTGAACAAGGATTGCCCTTCTTCATGTTACTCAAGAAGCTGGACACTTTCGAGTAGACCAAGGGGGCAAAAGAAGCTTTTCGAGATCTGGAAAGGTACTTATCGTCTCCTCCATCAGTTTTAACCTCACCTAACGAAAAAGAGGAGCTCTTTTTGTACAATGCAGCTACCCCTCAAGTAGTAAGCATAGTCCTGGTGGTCGAGCGGGATTTCCCCGAGAAAAAGGTCAAGATCCAGAAGCCGGTGTACTACGTGAGCAAGGTCTTGCATGACACCAAATTGCAATACCCTCAGGTGCAGAAGATGTTGTACGCTGTCCTGATGACTTCTCAAAAGCTGTGACACTACTTCCAGGCACATAAGATTACGGTTATAATGATGTATCTGCTCAAGGAGGTAATACGCAACCAAGAGGCTACAGGGCGAATTGCGTAGTGGGCGGTCGAAATCAACGCACTCAAGGTTGACTTCGCACCGTGAACCAGCATCAAATCAGGCGTCTTGGCAGACTTCATAGTGGAATGGACGCACGTCGAGGAAAAGGAGCACAAAATAGTCGATGACCACTAGACTATATTCTTCGATGGGTCGCCACGCTTCAAGGCTCAAGTGCTGGTATCATGCTCAAATCCTCGACAGGTGAGGAGCTTAAATATGTTATCCAACTCAATTTTCAAGCTTCAAACAATATTACAGAATACGAAGGACTGTTCAACGGGCTCTGCATAGCTACGTCACTTGGGATCAGACAATTACTCGTGAAAGGGGACTCACAGGTAATCGTGAACCAAGTGCAAAAGGAGTACCAGTGCTCGGACGACAACATGGCGGCATATCTGAACGAGGTTCGCAAGCTAGAGCACAAGTTCAAAGGGCTCAAGGTAAGGCACATTAGGCGATGTGATAATTCCGCCACTAATGAACTTGCCAGGCTCGCTTCGTCCCGTTCGCCCACTCCCACAGGAGTCTTCATCAAGAAACTCCTCAAACCATCCATCTCCCCATGCGGAGGCGGATCTTGCCCAACTCGACCAAAGACTGGTCGAGTCGTGGCGTAACTGCGCAGACACGAAAGCTGCACTACTCGAATGCGAATCGACTTGGATGACTCCATTCCAAGCCTATCTCGAAGGTCGAGAGATCCCTGACGATGATGCCTCAGCCGAGAAAATTGCGCGTAAGTCCAAGCTATACGCATTGGTAGACGGCAAGATCTACCAAAAGGGGGAGTAAGAGAATCTTGATGAAGTGCATCACTCAGGAAGAGGGCAAGACAAGGGTTCTATTAGCTGACTGTCCTCTAGGACGCTTGCGAGCTGGTGAAAAAGTGCAAGAGCTACCAATTTTATGGCAAGAAAACCACTTGACCAGCCCAGGCCTTGCAAACTATTCCTCTTTCTTGGCCTTTCTCCGTCTAGAGCTTGGATATCTTGGGACCGTTCCCAAGAGCCCAAGGAGGTTACAAGTTCTTGTTTGTGGCCATCGATGTGTTCACCAAGTGGATCGAAGCCAAACCTGTCAGGAACATCACCTCAGAAGCGGCTAAAAAGTTCATGAGGAGCATCATTACTTGGTTCAGCATCCCTAATCGAGTAGTTATAGACAATGGTAGCCAGTTCAAAAGCAATGCTTTCATAGACTTTTGCGAAGAATTAGGTATCAAACTTTGCTTCGCCTCCGTAGCTCATCCTTAGAGTAACGGTCAGGTCGAACGTGCTAATGGCATGATCTTGCAAGGGATCAAGACCCGCGTGTTTGATAGGCTCAAGGCTTACTCGACCCAGTGAGCGAAAGAACTCCCCTCGGTGCTGTGGGCCGTTTGTACGTCGACTAGTCGAGCTACTGGTGAAACGTCATTTTTCTTGGTCTATGAAGTAGAAGCAGTGCTTTCGACTGAGTTAACATTCAGGTCACCTCATGTGAACAACTACTCAAAAAAGGAACAGGAGCTGGTGCGAACTGATAATGTAAATCTACTCGAAGAGTATAGGGATCGGGCATCCATTCGAGCGGCCAAGTATCAACAAACCTTGCGCAGATATCATGGCCAGAGAGTCCAGGAAAGAGCACTCACCGCCGGGGACTTAGTCCTATGAAAGGTGCAGAAGCAAGATAACCTTAATAAGCTATCGCCTAAGTGGGAAGGTCCCTACGTGGTGGTCGAAGTGACTCGACCCGGATCGGTATGGCTATCGACATCGGAAAGAGCGATACTTGACAACTCGTGGAACAGCGATACATGAATAAGAAAGACAATGCATCACAGCCAAAATTCAGGTAAGTATGATTTCATTAAAATTTACTAACAAAAACTATCCTATTACATGTGAGGCAGATACTCTACTACTACTTGTTCTCGGAGGCATCGTGCCACCTCCCCTGCATCCATGGGGACTGGAAAAGGATGGCCCTCAGGATAGGCCTATGCCCTCTGTATGGACCAAAGGAGGACACGAATACCTGGCCACTTATCGACGAAAAAGGCGACCTCTCCGTCGTCAAAAGCCTCTGAGCACCGGGAAGGCTTGGAGGGCGAGCAAGCGTCGGGCTGATAAAGTTGTTTTGAGCTTCACCTCCTCCTCCAGCGTCGGTGGCTTCACCTTCTTCTCCTCATGTGTCGGCAGTGGCATCTGCTCTAGCGAAGGTACCAGGGGTGACATCACCTTCTTCGTTGGCGGCGTTCAAGTTGCTGATCACCTCTTCTTCCTCCTTTGGCCAAACTTCCCTCTCGATAGCCGTCCAGTCGATCTCCTCCTCTTCATCGAAGGAGATGATGATCCTCCCAGAGAAACTACGGCTAGCGGCGTGGGGGGAGGGGACTCTCCAAGGATGATCGTGGACGGGGACGATGGTGGAGTGGAGGCCATTGAAGAGCTAAAGTGTCGTGAGCAGGAGGGCAAGAAAGAAGATGAGTTGTGGTAGACGACTATGAGTCCCGTCTATTTATAGCTCTGGGAACGGGTCGCGCTGTAGCAAAAAATTTGTTTGGATTCACGTCGATCCCAATCCACGTGGTGTCTGTTGCACTTCCACATAAGTGTGGAAATAGAAGAGACGCTACTTTATGAGATGTCGTGTGGAATCTGAAGGGGCACGAAAACCATAACAGAATTCAATCACTGCAATAGAGTTATATTGTTCATCTACTCCGAACATTTAGATTTTTCTAGGCCTCACCAAAATGCTCGAGGGCTCATGCACCCGAGTGTATGGTCGAGGGTTATTATTACTGATGCTTACGCTCTGCTCTCTTCTCGATGCAGCAATCGGGTAGAGAGTTGGGGCTACATCATGCATTTTTCGACGCATATGCTCTACCATCTAATCGATGCACCCATCGAGTAGAGGGTTAGGGGCTACATCGCTCGATCTTTTCTTTACTTGGCTCCACTCTCGAGTCGATGCATCTATCGAATAAGGGGTTAGGAGTCGCAACAGTATCTGTGGTGCTAATGCTTCACTCTTTTTTGCTCGATCTAGCTATCGGATAAAGAGTCAGGGGCTACATCATGACATTGTACTTACATCACTCTACTCCCTACTCGATGACATGTCATCGAGTAAAGAGTCGGGGGCTACAGGTAACTCTGTACATTTGTTCTATTTCCTAGTCGATACTATTATCGAGCGGAGCGCTGTAGGCACAATTTCTTTTTTTCTTTTACATGCGATTTTTTGCACGCATTTACTCGATCACGTACTTAGCATGTCAGCGAATAAAACCAAAGTGTGGCCATGCCTGAACCCGATGTCGAGCTATTCTATCCTGCACATACGAGCACCAGATTGTCAAACATCTAAAGCTCAGCGGACAGTGGGAGATGAGACCTCTAGTCGATTCTACATGCACTGCTCAGCAAGTTTATGTTTGCTACAAAGTCTAAGTCATGTGGTTGATGAATACTTGCAAAAATCATGTAGTTTCGCTTCAACTTATATAGTGTTTATATTACATGCGGACTCTCCGAGTATACGCTCGGGGGCTAAGGCATATAATGAACGTTTTTATAGCCCTGTGTGCAGATACAATCAGGCATGTGTTTTACTAAGGGTCTATAAGTGCTAAGTCAGATTTGCATCTACTCGTGCTACTCTATTTCATTGATAAGGAAATAGTAGGCAAAACACAATGGACTACAGTAACAACAAAGATTAAATTTTTGCATCAACTTGATTTGGCCTAAGGGTCCTAGCTGGCGTTGTCGTCATCACCGGCAAGAGATAGCTCCAGCTGGGCCATGAACCACTCTGTAAGGTTTTCGAAGGACTCGGTGTGATGGGCAGCTTCGCTCGCCTCACACGCTAACCCTTCGTCCAATATCGAGAGGTCTAGGTAAGGATGGTGGCTCTTCACCAGGCCAAGCACGTGGGAAGTCGCGAGACGTGCAGATGAGGTCATGTGCTCAAGAGTCTACGACTGCAGAGTGGCAAGTGCCACATCTACTACAGCTTTCTCGACCTCGATCACCTTCCTTCTCGCCTCCGCCTTGTCTTGACTGGCCTTGGCCTTGAGCCACGCAGCGTTAGCAACAGGTTTCTCAGTCTTTAGCTTCTATGCCTCTTCCTTCTGTTTTTCGGCCTCAGCCTTGGTAGCTTCCAGGTCGGCCCTGAGTGCCTTTAGCTCGGCGTCTTTCATCTTGATCACTTGCTGATTAGAAGCAATGTGCCACTCATTTTGTTGATGTGCTTGCTCATAAAAGGCTTCAGCTTCGTGCAAGGTTTCTGTTGCGCGCTATGAAAAGAAACCGAATGGCGTCAATAAAGCGAAGCAAGGAATGAAGCAAAGCACAGGGCAGAGTTATTCGAGAACATGTACCTGAAATTGGGGCCTCAAGACAGACCAATATATCAGAGACGCTTGAGAAGTTGGAGGAGGCAGAGCTATTGCTGTAGCATGGGCCGCCGGTGAAGGAGTTGCGATGACGATGAACGTACTGAGGGTCGATAAGGCCACGATGGCGATGTCATTGACACTGCCGCTAGGCGCACTTTTCTTGTAGGAGATTCTTTACTTGACATCTCCGGCAAAGAAAAAAGACTCGTGAAGAAGGAAATGTGACTTACTTCACTAGCCAAAACTTTGCATGCACATTCTTCTTCGGCACAGTGGTTTTCGCCAGGACTGATTGGGTCCAAGTAGTTGCATTCTCGATTGGCGCAGCCGGTGGAGGAGATGGCAAGAGCGAATCAGCGGTCAATTGTGGAACCTGCAAACAGATGGTTGCTATGAACAAAAAAGTTTATGAATTCAGCAAGCGCTGACCGATAGTGAGGTTACCTGCTCGACCGCTTTGGTCGATGGAGATCTCGTTCAAGGAGACGTTTGTACGGGAGTCGCCAACTTCTGCACATCGGCCTCCCAGGTGGCCCGCTGATCATCCAAAATCTGTTGGAGTACGTCAGAAGCAATCTCATAACATCCAAGCAAGCAATTGAAGGTCACCTGGTCAGACGGTCTCTACAACAAGGTTCGAGGCCGTTTGGCTGGCCGACAGGGCGCTAGAGACACCGACCTCCTTGCTCGAGGAGACTCAGCCGCCTCTTGCTCCAGAGCCGCCTCACCCTCGCTTGGGTCGATGATAGGCGCTAGATCGTTCAAGGGACAAATGACGTCGACGAGGACAGAGACCGATGCTTGATCATCATCACTGATCGGCTTATCATCCTCCAGGCCGATGACTCCCTCGATCGGCTCACTTTCATCATCAAACATGGATTCCTAAGGAGATACTAGGATAAGGTGGACGACAGATGCACGGACGATGCATTAACAGCCACGATTCAGTACTCACCTCCAGCCGAGGATTGGCGAGTGAATACGCCTCGATGCCGCAAGCACTAGGTTCTGAGCCCTGGAACATTTTGCTCAGCCTGGAGGAGATGTCCGAGTCCGACAGATCTGGCAAACAGCGAGTTAGCTCACCACTCATCGATTAAAGCAAAGAGAACAAGTATATTTTAAGCGCTTACTTCTAGGATTATCCCTGGTGGCATCATCGACTCCGAAGTAGTCCCAGGCCAAGTGATCCTGGCACTTCAGCGGACTCGATCGGTGCGTGAGAAAGTCTCTAGCAATGTGCCACCCAGTCAACACGGTTTTCCTTAGCTCCTTGATCTTCCGGACATAATAAGTGTTGCGGGCGGTTGAAGGAGGACTTTCGTCAAGAGGTCAATCAGATGGAGGAAGAGTGGTCGATAAGCTAGAGGGAAGTTCACAGTGTCCAAGGAGGTGATGTAAAACCACCATTTCTTCTAGTCCGACTGCCAGGAAGAGGTAACGGGGACAGGAATATATGCACTCGACACGCTGCTGCGGAGGTGGAAACTGGCACCCCCAACAGCCTCGTTCCTCGTCGCCCATTTTAGATTATAAAAGTGGCGGAACAAATTGAGGCTGGGATTGATACCCAGATAAGCCTCACAAAGATAGACAAACACGCTAAGCATCGTGATCAAATTGGGGCTCAGGTGGAAATGCTGGATTTGATAGAATTCAAGAACCGAGAGCAGGAATAGAGAAGGGGGAAAGCTGAGTCCGCACCGGAAGAAGGCCTCAAACACAACAGTCTCATCCTCATTCTCGGGGGTGGGATACAGCTCACTTTGTAACGACCTCTAGTGGAAGAACTCTCGTGGAGGAACGAAGCCATCTTTCTCCAGTTTGATAAGACGCTTCTCCGTCATCATCGATTTCTGTCACGCACTCTAGAGGGCCTCATCCTCGAAGGCCGCTTCGGCCATCTCGGGTCTCCTCTCCCGGCGGCAAAGCAACTCTGGCACTGGTTGAAGGGTTGGATGCCATTGAGAAAAATGTAGGATAGATTCTTTGAAGATGGCGATGCTAGGGTTTAAGGGGTGTGATGGAGGCTTCGAGAGTAAGACTAGAAGCAAAAGGGAGGAGAATGGCCACAGTTCCAGATCTAGGAATTTATAGGCCAAAATCTTCTCTCCAGGTGAACAGATCATTCCCCGAGGCATGGCGCTTCGATCGGCACGAAAGGTGCAATGATGGCGTTGCACCAATATTGGCATTGCAAACAAGAGCAATAAATGCTCAACTGTCCAACGTTTAGATCTTTTGAATTTTTTTCCAACTATGCTCAGAGTCAAGTCGATGGGTCAACATCGAGTAACTTGTGGCTGCCCTAGGGACTCGAGTTGGGCTGATGGCAAGGCGCTCGACCAAGCTGGTGGGGAACGGGTAGGCTACTCTAGCGAAAAATCAAAATTTTCTACCGTGTAACCAAGGAACCACTGCAAGTTATAGATCATAGAATTACCACTAGACACGCAGACCCGTAGCAGAAGTAGAGTCGATGTAGCGTGATGGTGCAGGTGCAGTCGTACTAGCCTCGTGCCTCCTCCAACAGCTTCTTGTGAGCGACGTAGGTTGTGAATCATTCTAGCATTGAAGCTTCGCAGCAACGCCTCCAAGGTATCCACATATACGGGGCAGGAACACCACGTGCCGGAGTGCTAGCACCGACTTCGCGGTTCTGGGCGAAGGAGGGGTGGAGGCTAGGGTTTCAGGAATTCCAAATTCCTATTGTGTTTCTTCGTATATCTCTTTCTCTCTTTAAAGCCACAACCACCTCCCTTTATATAGACGTCCCATAATGGGTTTCAACCTTTGAAACCTATTATGAACTCTAAGCCCATTACAACTAGGATCCCTATCCGAATTGGTTACAGCCCCTTAGGTGTGTGACCCTATAGGTTCACGTGCACTTGGACATGGCCCGAGTACTCCTACTCGACTAGACATGGCTCGAGTACTCCTACTCGACCGGTCATAGCTCGAGTACCCTTATTCGACTAGTCATGGCTCGAGTACTCCTACTCGACTAGACATAGCTCGAATACTTTTACTCGACCAATAACTGGCAGTGGCCCCTAGCAGGATGTGCCGATTCCCAAGTACATGTAAAGATTGGATGAACCTCAACAATGTCCTATATGCATTTCCTTTTGCCTCACGATATTGGTCAAACCCAAGGCGAGTTGTTGTCATCCTTGTTTGGATGGCTCGACCACTCTTTCTCTATGCCGTGACTCGGATTCCCCAAATACATCGAGTTAACTCCTTAACTCGATGACTCGAGTAGCATGACCATGCATTTTTTGGAATCCAACCACTCGAGAGGCCTAAAGATATCTCTCCCGATACATGGAGGGGCAAATCCTATCTTGATCGACCACGCCTCGCAGCATGTTTCATGACAAACCCGAAAGCCATCTTTATAACTACCCAGTTACGGAGTAGCGTTTGATGACTCCTAAGTAAGCCATTACGCATCTTGAGAACATGCGACAATCTCAAGTCAAAGGATATAGCATACACATCGTATATGAGACCAACTGATGACATGAAAGAATACAACGTTCTCGCAGTGTCTCAAGGTGGGTCGATCCAACTCCATGTTCTTCAACATGTGTTCATATTATTGGTTTAATATCTCCATATCTATGACCTGTGAAACATGGTCATCAACCAATACATATGCTAGTCTATTCATATGTGTCCTCGTATGTTTATCGACTAGGGATCACTTTTAGAATGAACATCATAAAGATGAATATAGAGTTTCACAAATAAGTCACGTACTTATTAATCAATATCCATGATGTTATTCAAAGAATAATATCATTGTTTATGAATATTTATGTTAATATAATCATCTCTATGATTGCCTCTAGAGCATATTTCCAACACCAGCAACATCCCTACTCGATACTTAGCGATTCCCAATCTACTCGAATTGTTTGACCATAAGCAGGCGAGGCATTACTCGACCAAGCGCTTGAACAAACCCTCCACTAGGCGGAGTTCGGGGGCTACTGTCGAATATCTAAATATGGGGTATGCGTACATGCAGGATACGCGAAGGATATATTCTAATGATATATAGAGACTCCGGATATCACGGACCCGTTCTATGGGATAAGATATACGCGGAGGGGATATTTCCATATTAGGAAGGACTCAATCACTTTTCCCGTACGAGGAAACCGACCCGAGTACGCCTAGTATCCAAGGAAGTTTGGATATGCTGCAAAGACAACGGGATGATGGACTCCTCATTGGCTACGATCTGGTACTCCAAACTGACTACAACTCAACCTGAGGTAGGGCTACCCTAATTATATAAGGCTAGGGGTAGGTATCCTCAGAGGGAGAGATCCAAGATAAGGCACCCAACGAGAGAGAGCTTCCAAGCGAGAAGACCTTTTGCGCAGAGCATCCAAGAGCCGACGAACTATGCTTCGTCAACCTCCAACCCTAGCTTAGCCTTAGCCTGAGTTCAATCTTCCTTGTAACTAGGGCTAGACACATTGCTCTGTATTCCATACACCATATACATATATCATCCGCACATAAAGTAGGGTGTTACTCCATCCGGGGGGCCGAACCTGTATACATCGTGTGCCCCTGATTTCGTGCTTGACTCTGCTAACCCGAAGATACCCGAAGTTATAAGTTTATTGTCGATTTCTAACCTTCGACAGCTGTCAGTTGGCTTGTGAGTTAGAGGAGACTCACCGCCAGGTGGGTTACGTTGAGAGGCATATCGAGCCCTATGTCACCATGGGGATGGAACTTCATTTGGTGCTGCATGTGGACCCTATTCCCATGCCAACTCCCACTATCGGGAAGGCCATTCACGGTGGTCCATTGCATCGTGAGCTAGCTCCTTATGTCGGCTTTGTCTCTCGCTGCCCCCACGTCTCCAAAATGGGGTACTGTCGTGTTTATGGTTCTATTGGGTATGAAGGCGAGTGCGCGTGTACCGTGCCATGCAACCATGTTATGCAGACTCCGAGTGACTCCAAAGGGATGGAGGAGGTGATTCACGAGGACTAGGCATTTAGTGGTAGTTTGATAGAGTTCACTAGTTGGTATACACTTTTACGTGAGCATGTATCCCTTTTGTAATACACTTGTGTATGTAGACAATGTCACAAAATGGTTGTACTAGGCTACTTGTGTGCTACATGCTTTGTTTATTTGCCTATGGGGGCTATGTTTTAAAGAACAATGCAAAAAATCTACCTTATGTTGAAATAGTTGTGTGCTGTCCTCTCATGTTCCTTATTTGTTTATGTTATGTTTGAGTGCTCTTTCCTGTATTGTTAATTAAGTGCCATGCCCCTGTTGCTCCTTACTTCTTAAGGTTGTTATTCTTTATCCTTAGACCCTTGATAACAAGTGGATTGTCAGCAGGATAAGAATCTGCTTGGTGGGTCAACTTTTGGGTAGACCAGAAGCATCCGGATCATAGCCAGCTGATACCCAACCACCTCCTCAGCCCAACCTACAGCACCTAGAGCAAAGTGAAGGGCAAGAGTGCCATCAAAATCAGCAAGGCGTCAAACAAAAAGTTGAGCTTCCAGGCTCACCCTCCATGCCCCAAGTGCTTGCCAAGATTGAACAAAACCACCATGCTCAAACCCTCATACTTCAGCAGATCACCCAAAATACCGCCAACCTTGGTGCCGCTCCCATGGCATCCGGGGAAGGTGGAGTTGCAACAAACCAAGCCCTATAAAAATAGGGTTAATTTTTTAGGACCTGACCGTCGGTCTTCTCTCATTCAATGGATCCGCTCTATGTTGAGATTAACTCCATACCATGGAGAAGCGTCTGGCCATAGCCCAGTGTGTCAATCAAGAGAAGGTGTTCTTTGTATCATAGAAGCTTCAAGGAGGTGCCAGTGCATTGTGAAACAATTTTAGCACCATGGAACTAGAGGGACATGTGATTACTTGGGCTATCTTCAAATAAGCTTTCCGTAAGGCACATATTCTTACCGGCCCTAAGGATATCAAGAAGAGAAAGTTCCAATCCTTGAGGTAGGAAAGTTTATCCAAGGCCAAATACATGCACCACTTCAATTATCGCTCTTACTACGCCCCTACCGATGTCCCAAACAAAGCTAGAAAAATGGGCTATTCAAAGATTACCTCAATCAAGAAATTAAACTAGCTATTGCATCGTTGGACTTTCTAGACTTTTAGACATTGGTTAACATGGCCATCACTTGGGAGGATAAGCATCATGTGCTTGAGGAGTCACGCAAGCAAAAGCGGGCTGCGCAAAAATCAGCAAGTGGCTGGTCATAGCGAACATGCTGATGGCAGCCACCCGCTGTCCGTCCTCCCATTCCGCAACCCTTGAGGTATCAAGAACCAGTCCCGTGACCCTTTTTGCAAGCCATCCGGCCTTCATACTGTGGTGGTCAGCCCTTTAGAAGCAATAACAAGCCTATTGATGTCAATTACTTCTATTGTGGCAAGTATGGCCACTACACATCTCGATGCCCAAAGAAAGTGCAAGGTGCTGCCCAGGGCGTGTCATCTCATGTTTCTCCAAGGCCATCAATTCCTGAACAAGGATGTGGAGCCCCGCTGCCCCAAAACCGAGCCTCGAGGACCAATCAAACTTTGTTAGAGGCCAGGTGAACCATGTGAGCACGGAGGAGGCTTAGGACGCACCCAACATGGTGTTGGGTATGTTTCTCATCAGCTCAGCCCCTACAATTGTTTTATTTAATTCTAGAGCATCTCATTCATTCATATCCAAGAGGTATGCTGCACGACACCACATGGAAATGGACTTGCTAGATGGTCCTATAATAGTGCAATCACCTGCATTGGAATTGAGAACTAAGATGTTATGTCTGAGGGTCGAAATGGAAATATGTGGGATGGACTGGTTTTCCAAGTAAAAGGGGCAAACAGATTGTGCTAGCTGCTCAATCGACCTTGTTTGTGAGGAGGGAGATTGCGTCACATTTGTTCTCAGTCAAGCCAAACCAACCTTTCCTTCTCTCAGTTGTCTCTCAATGTTGGAAGTAAGCCAAGTGCTAGTGGTGTGTGAGTACGCCGACATTTTCCATGAAGAGTTACCTAGAATGTGATTGAATAGAGATATGGAGTTCATGATCGAGTTGCTACCCGGAACCACACCGATATCAAAAAGGCCGTACCAAATGCCACCCAATGAGTTAGCCAAGTTGAAGAAGCAACTCGAGATCTGTAAGCGAAGGGATTCATCCAATTGAATTCATCACCATAGGGATCACTAGTGCTATTCATGCATAAGAAATATGATAGCCTGCAGATGTGTGTTGACTACTGATCATTGAACGAAGTAACCATCAAGAACAAATATCCGCTGCCAAGAATTGATGATTTGTTCGACTAAATGAATGGGGCACATATCTTCTCCAAGGTTGACCTGAGATTGGGCTATCACCAGCTAAAAATCAAATCGGAGGACATTCCAAAAACAGCTTTCCCTACTCGATACGGGTTGTATGAGTATATTGTTGTGCCGTTCGGATTAACTAATGGCCCACTTACTTCATGAACCTGATGAATAAACTATTTATGGAGTTTCTAGACAGATTTATAATGGTCTTTATAGATGATGTCCTTATTTATTCAAAGAGTGAAAAGGAGCATGACTATCATTTGAGATTGGTGTTGGAGAAACTACGAGAGCACAAGTTGTATGTCAAATTTAGCAAGTGCGAGTTTTGGCAGAAGAAGATTGCCTTCTTAGGACATGTGATGTCCCAAGGAGGTGTCGTAGTGGACCTATAATATCCCAACTTATGCACCTTTGAATTTGTTTAATGTATTTGAGCCTTTTCATAATTTTACTGTTAATTAAAGCTTAATTGGGAATTTCTCTAATTAAAAAAATTAATATGATTAATGTTTAAGTTAACATTTGTTGAAATTATTTTATTTGAGATCTATGTACTCTAAAGTATTTTATAGAATTTTTTGGGAATTTTTAAATTTGTTTGCTATTTATTTGGAGCCATGTCCATTTTATATTAATTTCTAAAAATAAGGTAAATAAAAATCCTAGAAAAGCTTTTGGCCGAAAAAAGCCCAGTCTGCCCAGGAAAGCCCACATAGCCTAGTGCCAAGCCTGCCAGCACCAGTCCAAGCCAGCTTGCGTCGTGCTTTCCATTGATAGGTGGGACCCACCGTTAGGGCTATCCTCTTCGTATCCGAGCTGGAGTTCTGTTCATCATCGTGTCTACTGCGATCTCCTCCTCTATTCCAAGCACGTCAAGTTTTGTTTCTCCATGCCATTTAAGCTGTGCCCAAGAGTTGCTTTGGCCCCATGAACCCAAACCCTAGATCGGTTCCAAGATCGCACGCTGGTTTAGTCAGGATTTGGAGTTTTTCCCTAGCACTACTAAGGAGAGGAAGTCATCGATTCACCATCTCAGGTGATTCTTAAAGCCCGAGCCCTACCCTATTGTGTTTGTCTCGTCGTGTTTCGTTCGGTGCTTGCCTTGTCATTGCCAGAGAGTGTTGTCAACATTGAGCCCGAGCCGTCGCCACTGCCATGTGCCAAAGGTCATGACACTCGTGTTAGAGTGGTCACCGCAATGAGGGCTTTCTAATGGAACCACCTGGGGTCGCCAGAGTTGAGCGTTGGTGTCCATTGGACTTGGAGCACCGGCAACATGACGTGGATACACCTGATGCTTGCCATGTGTCGGCTGACTTCAGCATGACGTTGACATGAGCCAATGACACATAGGGCCCACATGTCAGCCTCTGTTATTTTATAAATCCAAAAAAATATTTTTATTTAAAGAAAACAGCTGGATCCACTTGTGAGGGAATTTTCTATTTTATTTCTCTTTTTCTGATTTATTTGTTCGATGGATATTTCGAGAGTCCATTCTTCCTCGTATGAATTCTGATTTAGCCCATTTAAGTTTCTAAATTCAATCTCTACTTTTTTTTAATTTGATTTGATTTTTTGAGTTATTCTATTCTCTATTTTGTATTTATTTTAGTTTTCACTATTCGTTTTGCATAGATGTTTAAATGTCAGGAGCATACGAAGGTGAAGAGTTCACTCAAGTTCAAGGTTCAGATCAAGATCAAGAGTTGTTCCAAGGCAAGTTGTACTTTGATCATGTTGAATTTAGTTTTAGTAATGTTATTTTGTTTTAATCTATTGCGTATTATTTGGTGAATTTTATTTTATTTTTGGAGTTTGTCCTTTCTCCATTTTGTATTTATTTTGATTTTTGCCATTCGTTTCACGTAGACGTTGAAGTACAGGAAGCGTACGAAGGTGAAGAATTGACTCGAGTTCAAAATTCAGATCAAGATCAAGAGTTATTCCCAGGTAAGTTGTGCTTTGATCATATTGAATCTAGTTTTACAAATGTTTTTTTTAATCTATTGCATATTATTTCATGTTCTACCTTTTTTCAAATAATTTGAGAATTAGATATTCAACTCATTTGAGTTATACCTAACTTATCATTTATTGTGCCATAATTATTTGTCATCGTAGGATAGATAATTCTTAGTTGGTTGCTAGAATATACCAATGTGCTTAGTATCCTTTCCTGATATCTTTTGAAAATACAAATTCAAATTTACCTAATGATATATGGAGCATATTTATAAAAAAAAGTATGTCATACGTTGTTGCATGATCTCGAGTTATTGATAGTACAGCCACTACTACAGAATGGTACATCACTATCGCTTCATCTGTGTCGGTTCTTAAGTTTTTAGGAAAAAACGATTGTGATAGATGACTTAGGAGAGGCATTAATAATAATCACTATCGGTTCTCAGGTTAGAAGTGATTGTGATGTAGCACTGGGAACATCACAATCGGTTCTTATGCGAGAAGTGATAGTGATCTGCATTATCATCACTATCGGTTTTCACATAAAAAGCGATAATGAGAACGTACACATCACTATCGGTTCTTATTTATGAAGCGATAGTGATGAGAATGCACATCACTATCGCTTCTCACAAAAGAAGCGATAGTGATGAAAGAAGTTCATCACTATCGCTTCTTTTGTGAGAAGCGATAGTGATGTATATGCTCATCACTATCGCTTCTCACATAAGAACCGATAGTGATGTCAACGTGTTTATCGCTATCGCTTCTTATGTGAGAACCGATTGTGATAACAACGATCATCACTATCGCTTCTCTTATAAGAACCAACTGTGATGTTCATGATTACATCACTATCGCTTTTTATATGAGAACCGATAGTGATGTGCCTCGTTAGGTTATTTATACCACTCGAGTTGAACTCTTCTCTGTTATTGTTCCAGAGGAGGTTTCTCCGTCGCCACTCGAAAAAATAGCTCATATTCTGTGGTTGGAAGCAATACTTGGGTGAGAAAATTTGAAATCCTCAAGGGTGGGTGTTAAGAGGGTAAATTTGAAGCCCTAACTTGAGGAGACTTCCCCTCATTTTGCATAATTTGTGGTTTTCTTCAAAATGTGAGCATTCCTTCAAACCCCTTTAATTTTGCACTATGTAATTTTGATATGTCGCGAAGAAAGTTTAGATTGCACTGGTATTGTGTATGTCCTATTAGATTTCACACCCTTTATTTGACAAGCACACATGTATTTAATTATCTTAATTTGTAGTGCTTTGATGTTAATATGGAATTATTATTGCTGTCACCTGATGAATGTTAGAGTTTAGGTTGCGGAACCTACGTCTCCCGTTCGAGGATGCTTGTTTATAAATATACCAAACGAAATGGCATATTTATAAGCGAGCAGTCTCGAATTGTCCACGTTCTTTGGACAGTTCGAGGATATGTGCTTCGGGCAAGTTCCTGAGCTGTGTTGTACAACTGCAAAGTAGATTTCGGTATCGTGTCCTTTGTATTCTCGAGATACACACCCCTCTTGACCTGTTGTCGAGACGTGTATATGGAGAATAGCGAGATCTCTTCTTGAAATTTTCTCTGAGTTGTACAGCGGCTTAGAACTTGTCCGAACCACATATCCTCGAATGGGATTAGGATCAAACCTATTTAGAGATTAGGAGTCATCGTTGGTACCCTTGTTTTTTTTCGTTGTAGTCAAAAGATTTGTAAGCTACTGCACTATATAATTAGATTGTTTGATATCATTGTTCATGTTAAAAATGTATGTCTCCTATCTAGGAAATTGGAAGCTCTAAACCAGTGAAGAATGTAGGTATCGATCGGGAGTACATATTTCATATATCTTGCAGGAAATTGTCCGCTATTTTGCAAAGGTAATATTAACTGAAATGATGTCTCAATATTTCAAATAGCTAGCTTACTGTCGCTCCAATTCTTGCTTAATTTATTGTGTGAAGTTTAATTGCAGATGAACTGTAAGGAATGGATGTATGACAAAAGTCGTGTGAGTGCTGAATTTCAGAGGGGTGTTAAGGAGTTCAAAAAAATTGCCGAAGAGGACACGGTGAGAAGGGGTGTGAACTTCATATATTGTCCATGCATTGATTGCACCAATCTGAGAAGATTTAACAACTCAGCTCAAATTGAGGACCACCTGATTCGACGTGGCTTCGTGAGGAATTACACGTGTTGGATCCATCACGGGAGACAGTAGTACCTATTTGGTATGCAATGAAGACACGGTGGAACCGGATGATGAGTTGCAGTTTTATATGTTTGAGGAGGAGAATTTGGAGCAAATGTTGCGGGATGTGGAGGGTAATTACACGGAAAGAGAGTTTGAAAAGTTTAAAAGCTTGATAGAAGACGATGCCAAACCCTTGTTCACAAGTTGCAAAGCAGAATACACCAAGTTGGGTTCGGTCCTTGCATTGTTCGAACTGAAGGCAAAACATCGTTGGACAGATACAAGTTTCAATACACTTCTAGTTCTTCTATCAGATCTGCTTCCCGAGGGAAACGAGTTGCCAACAAGCATTTATGAAGCGAAGAAGCTACTATGTCCCATGGGAATGGAAATAGAAAGGATACATGCATGTCCTAATGATTGCATCTTGTCATGCTAACGCACATCAGAGCTACACATTTGTCGAGTTTGCGGTGTGCCCCAGTACAAACAAAAGGAGAAGCGTAACGACAAGAAGCGTAAGAACCGGGGCAACGACGGTGAAGAGGTCACTAAAGGTGCACCGGCCAAGGTATTGTGGTACTTGCCCATCATTCCCCGTCTAGAAAGGTTGTTTGCAAATCCCAGAGAGGCAAAATTGTTGCGTTGGCATTATGAGTCTCGAAAGGAAGATGGCAAGCTGAGACACCCTGCTGATTCGGCTCAATGGAGAAACATCGATTGGAAACATGAGGAGTTTGGTGTCGAAATGAGGAACATAAGATTTGGGTTGAGTACCGATGGAATGAATCCGTTTGGTAACATGAGCAGTCGTCACAGCACGTGGCCAGTTCTGTTGTGTATCTACAACCTCCCTCCTTGGTTGTGCATGAAGCAGAAGTATATCATGATATCGTTGCTAATCTCGGGACCCAAACAGCCGGGAAATGATATTAATGTGTACCTTGCTCCACTGATCGAGGATTTGGTAAAATTGTGGAATGACAGGGTCAATGTGTGGGATGCGTACAGAAGATAGCATTTCACCCTACGGTCTATGGTATTTTGTACCATAAATGATTTCCCGGCTCTTGGTAATTTGGCGGACTCTGATGCGAAAGGAGCAAAAGCTCATCCTATTTGTGAAGAGGAGGCGAGGGCCTATGGTTGCCAAATTCCAAGAAAGCTGTATATGGGTCACCGTAGGTTTCTACCTCGAAGTCATCGATCTAGTAAGATGGATGACAAATTTGATGGGAAGAGAGAAGTTAGTTCGGCACATGACCTATGAGTGGAAGGCAAGTATATTCACGTGTAGAGGATATCGATGTTCGATTACAAAAAGTCGTAAATCACATTCGTTCTAGGACCATTTGGAAGAAGAGGTCAATATTTTGGGATTTACCGTCTGGAAGGAGTTAGATGTCCGACATTGTATTGATGTCATGCACGTTGAGAAGAATATCTGCGACAATTTGGTTGGTATCCTGCTGAACATGCCTGGAAAGACAAAGGATGGTGTGAATGCTCGTCGCGACATGGCCTACATGGGAATTAGACCCAGGCTTGCAGTGATAGAGGAGGATGGAAAAGGTCCGTACATCCCCGCTGCATGCTACACCCTTTCCAAGAAGGAGAAAGAGGATCTTTGCAAATGTCTCCAAGGTATTATAGTTCCATCTGGCTACTCCACGAACATTAAGAAGCTTGTGTCCATGGGTGATTTGAAGTTGTTGGGCATGAAGTCCCACGACTGCCATGTCTTGATGACCCAAATGCTCCCAGTTGCAATAAGAAATATTCTGCCAGAGGATGTCAGGCTTGCAATCACGAAGCTGTGTTACTTCTTCAATGCTATCTCTTGCAAAGTTATTGACCCCGACGTGCTAGACAACTTACAGAGTGGGGTGGTGCAGACTTTATGTTAGCTTGAGATGCATTTCCCACCGTCGTTCTTCGACGTCATGGTCCACCTTGTTGTTCACCTTGTTAGAGAGATTAAGATATGTGGACCCGCTTTCTTACATTACATGTATCCGTTCGAGAGGTACATTGTAAGGACCCGAATCCACTGATTCGAACCCACTGTGTTTACCGCACAAGTCCCAGGATCAACGCTAGTGCACACAGCTCAACATTGGTACATATCACATCATACACAACGATAATAGAATAATAGTTCATTCATTGATATATCTAAAGGTATGATCTTATGACCAACTTACATTATTAAACCACGCAGAGGCAAGGCTGGAAATATAAACTAGTAATTAGCGTGGAAAATAGAAAGCGTAGATAGCTCATCGAGTTCACCACGAGCAACCGACAAGGCTCGGACCCTAATGACTCGTGTCTTCTGGACTTCATCTTCCAACACGGTGTAGATTCTTCAACTGTTGATTATTGTTGTTTAGCAAGGGTGAGTACTTAAAGCACTCAACAAGTTGTGCCGAGAATGCAATTCTATGTATCTATATGTAAAGCTTATTCCAATGGATAGGCTATCATGGCTATTTTGCAATAAGCGACATTTAGGAACAAATCTGATAAATAAATTGTAAAGAATGTAAAACAAATAGCAATAGTAAATAACTTGATATTTCTCAAGTAAACCAAGTTTCCAATCCTAAGTCAAATTTCATCTTCCATATGGCATTCCGCCATCCCAACCATGTTGTCCAATTAATTAAGCTAACCCTTAATTGTAATTCCGAGCATTGCTCAATACATGCGAAACACGGCTATCCGAATAGTTTCATACTCTGCAGAGGTTATGCACTTTACCCACGTGATACAACCAAACACCACCAAGGCGAGTGATTATAACAAAGCCTTTACAATGCTCTGGCTTAACCCGATACTACCCGCGAAGGTTTCAACACTGGTGGGACTGGTTACCACATCCAGGGCCCCCCTCTTGCGCCATGTGAATTACACCATAACTCGGGAACTCACACCGACCACGATAGTACCAAAATTAAGACATTGCAAATTACTCATTAGGTGGCCCATACGGACATGTGGTTGCATGATTGACTCAGGTCAAAGGCTTGCAAGGTTAAGTCCTTAGTGTGATCAAGGCAAGACATCCACATACCCTCTGCCCATCGGGCCCACCTTGGCCTCCTCGCCCCTTGCCACTTGCCCCAATCTAAATTATCATCACCCCGTTGATTACCAAGCACCACGTGCCATCAACAATTCAACATCGTTGCGTGACATGACTCGCCACAACAACTTAATCTCATCGTGTGATCCCACATGACACACAAGTTCATAACATTGTTCCATATTCCATTAATCAAGATTAATTATCAATGATTCTGACACATGTGATGACGTGGCAAGGCTAAGCAACTAATACGATCTAATCCTCCAATGTTGATTATAATTATTAACCAACTATATTTAACCAATCTAGGGTGACAATGGATCATGGCATACAATGACAAGGTAGGGTACAGATCAATCTGGTATATTAGCTAAGCCCAATCTAATTTGAAACAATTGTATATTTGAAACATATGCAATAGGGTAAAACAAACATAGCAATTTTATAAACATGGTTTCAACATGATCAAAGCACAACTTGCCTTGGAATAGGTCCTGATCTGGTTCTGGAACTTGCTCTTGAGTTCTTTGGATCTTCCTCGAGCGTCGCACAATTCAACGTCTACGCGTACCGAAGATGAAAAGTAAATAAATGCCAAAACAGAGAGCAATTGAACTCCAAAAATCAAATAAAATTTACCATTAAATAGATCTCAATTTTACAAATTTTTAGAAATTGGAATCACTCAAATCCGAGTTACGATGCAAAAGATATAGCCTTTTGAAGTTTGAAATAAATATTGAAATTGCAAAAATCAGAAAATCAGAATTAACAGATTTATTTTTATTCTAAAAAAATGATTTATGATGTCAGCGTGACCTCATGATGACGTCATCATCACAGAATTTCCAATCGGATTATTTTTACAATTGAAAATCCCTTTATGACGCAAGCATGACGTCAGCGAGACCTCGGGCCAATCACAAGTCGACACGTGTCTCGGCTTATGAATTGAGTCCACGGCGCAGCGCGAGACCACGGTGAACTCGGTCCATGGCGCCTCGGCACCCACGCCCGACACATGTCAGCTCCCGATTGGTCCACCGCAGCGGCGGAATCCCACCGCCTGGTCGCATCTAACGGCTACCGATCACAACCCTCGTGGCACGATCACGGCCCTTGGCGAAGATCCGACGGTCGTTACCTTTCGAGCCTAGCGATGGCGGCGCAGCGGCGCTTCTTCGCCGGACTTGAGCGAAGACCACGCGGCGACGAAGGAAGGGTCTCGGCGATGCTTCGCTTCTCGCAGACGCGCCTGCGTCACGGCTAACACGCTGGCGACCTTGGCGGCAGCGGAGACTTCGGACGGCGAGCTTCAGCGGAAAAAGCGTGGCGAGGACTTGGCTAACTCCGGCGAGCTCATAGATGTGTTCTAGGGCGCTTCGCGAAGCGCTCCGACCAAAAGGCGCGGCGCTCATTGCGAACCGGTGCTACCACTATTTATAGCCTCGGCGTTCGAGCCCTACGGCGGGAAGTCCGGAGTCGTTCGGCGGACTCGAGTTCGCATCGGAGGCGAAGAACGGCGATGCGGCGCGTGTCCACGATCCGACGGCCAAGACAAGAGCGCGCATGCGGCCTTGCTGGATCGTTGGATCGCGCCTGACGACTCTTGATCTAGGGTTTTCCCCTTGAGTTCACGGGCGGGGGCAGCGCCCGGCGAGCCTCAAGCGCCACAGATGTTGGGCTCGGCCCAACACTATTCACCGAACTTTTTAAAGATTTCTTATTTAAAATAATTCCGAAATTCATTTTATTTATTTTAAAGGATAAAACTATTAGGAAAAATCCAAGAAAAATCTCAAAAATACTTTGAGACATTACGGACTCAAATAAAATATTTTTGGCAAAACTTTATTTGGACTTTGCACAGATTTAAATAGATTTGAATAAAGGCAATAAACTTGAAATAAAATTAATTCAAATAAATCGAGAAAAATCCAAATAAATTCAGAAAATCATAAATGCACATTTAAGCAATAAAAATATAATTAGGCCAAATTTTGGGATGTTACAAACCTCCCCCTTATGAATCTCGACAGAGATTAAGACTAACTAGAGAATAGGTTGGAAATTCGACTTCAAATCTTCTTCTCGCTCCCAAGTGGCTTCACTTTGAATGATTGCTCCATTGCACTCTGCAAGCGAATAGACTTGTTTACGGTCTTGCGCTCCATAACATCAAAATTACATTGGTTGCTCTTTGTAAGTCAAATCTTCTTGCGACTCTATTGCATCCAACGGGGTTTGCTCTGTTGGCACTCTGAGACACTTCTTAAGCTGCGACACATGGAATACATCATGCACTCCTGCCAAGGGTGAGGCAATTCTAGCGATAAGCTACCTCTCCTCGGCGGCTCGAGAATCTTGAGCGGACCGACATATCTTGGTGCGAGCTTCCTTTAACGTGAAATCTTTTAACGCCCTTAAGAGGGTAACCACGAGATACACATGATCTTACGGTTCAAAACTCAAATCTCGGCGACGGTTATCTGCGTAGCTTTTACTCTTGGTATGCTATCTTCAACCTTTCTCGATCATTGCGACTTGACTTTCGGCTTCCTCGAGGATATCGGCCCGAAAACCAAACGCTCTCTGTTTCATTCAATTTAGCGAGTCGACAAGCACGTCCATACAGCGCTTCAAATGGTGACATCGCAAGCTAGCTTGATAGCTATTATTGTAACTAAATTCCGCATATGGCAAACACTTATCCCGTCGCGATATAAGCTAAAGCACAAGCTCTCAACATATCCTCTAAAACTGATTTACTCTTTCGGTCGACCATGCATGCTGCGGGTGATATCTTTGTACTAAAATTGAGACGAGTTCCCATGGCCGTGCAACTTATTCCGAAATCTTGAGGTAAATTGGGTACCTCATGCGACACAATCTTCTTGGGCACTCCATGCAAACATACAATCTTTGACATGTACAACTCGCTAAGCGATCTCACGAGTAAGTGGTCTTTATTGGGATAAAATGGGCGACCTTGGTTAGACGATCCACAATAACCCAAATGGAATCGTAACCTCTACGAGTTTTAGGTAAACCGGTAATAAAATCCATTCGATTTCCTCCCACTTCCATTCGAATTTTCAGCAATACATCAAGACCGGTGGTCTTTGGTGCATAGCTTTACCCTCGACATCGTCACATAAAGCAACATGTTCAGCTACTTCACGTTTCATATTAGGCCACCAAAATCTCTCTTTCAAATCCTGGTACATCTTAGCACTTCCTGGATGAATTGAGTACTTCGAATCGTGAGCTTCCTCGAGAATCAACTGTTTTAGCTCCTTTTTATCCCAACACATAAATCCGGCCTTTGAAGAACATGGTCCCTTGCTCATTCAGTGAAATCTACGGCTAGGCCTTCTTCCTTTTAGCCTTAATCTTAGAAATTTTATCGTCATCCTTACGGCCTTTTCCAATCTGTTCCTCGGTGTTGGCTTCACTTCTAGTGCGATTACCATTCCTTGAACGACTTCCAACCTTAACCAAAATTCCTTGCATAGTTACGGTTGATCCTCCATTGTCAATGTATTTGCGCTATGGCTCTTTCGACTCGAGCATCCGCCACCACATTGGCTTTTAGGGATGATAATGGATTCCCACATTATAATCCTTAATTAGCTCTAGCCACCTTGTTGTCTCATATTCAGTGCGCTTGAGTGAATATGTATTTGAACTCTTATGGTGCGTATATATCTCACATCTATTTCCTATGAGATAATGGCGCCATATCTTTAAAGCATGCACTACGGCGACTAACTCCAAATCATGCGTTGGGTAATTCACTTCATGCGGTCTTAACTGCTTTGAAGCATCGCAATAAATATCAAATCCATTCTGCACATCTGGCAACACTAATACGAAATTGTTGTTAAGCGCTTCTTTAATTCCATAAAGCTTTTCTCGCACTTTGGCGTCCATGCAAACTTCTTTTCTTTCTTTAACAAGCTGCGTAAGGGGTTTAGCAATCGTTGAGAATCCTCTATGAACCGGCGGTAATATCCGCCATTCCTAGAAAACTACGGATCTGGTAGCAGGACTTTGGTTGCTCCCAATGCAACACTGCGTCCACTTTGCTTGGGTCAAGCTTGCTACTCCTTTAGTAGTCATTACATGACCAAGAAATTCAACTTTCTCCTTCCAAAATTCACACTTGCTAAACTTAGCATATAGGCGATGTTCTTGCGACCTCTCTAAAACCATTACGAGATGTTACGCATGCTCTTCCTCTGTCTTGAGTAAACCAAGATATCGTCTATAAAGACTACAACAAACTTATCCAAATATTCCATGAAAACCTTATTCATCATGTTCATGAAATATCTTTGGGGCATTCGTCAATCTAAATGACATGGCTGTGAACTCATAATGTCCATATCGCGTAAAAGCGCATCTTAGGCACATCCTCCGCTCGGATCTTCAGCGGTGGTATCTCGAGCGAAGATCTATCTTGGAAAACTCCAGCTCCTCTTAAGCGATCAAATAAGTCGTCGATCCTGGGCAACGGATACTTATTCTTGATCGTTACTTCATTCAGTGCACGATAATCGATGCACATTCTAAGACTTCCGTCCTTTTTACGAACAAACAAAACCGGGGCTCCCCACGGCGATGAACTTGGTCTAATGAAACCTTTCTCTTGCAGTTCCTCAATCTGCTTCTTCATTTCCACTAACTCGTCGGTAGGCATCCGATATGGTCTTTTTGATATCGGTCTTTGTACACAGCGCTAACTTCGATCACGAACTTCGATATCACGGTCGGTGGCAATCTGGCAAATCTTACGAAACACATCCGGGTATTCTCGCTCTTGGCACATCTTCCATCTTGATGGCTTTCCGCGCTGTTGACCATTAGCGCCCATCTCGAGCTGCGGTCGCTTGAAACTCTACTTTCTTGCCACTAGGGCCTTCCAAAGTCATGATCAGTCGGCCACAATCCAAAACGGCCTTATGCTTAGACAGCCAATCCATTACAAGGATGGCGTCTAGGGATTGCGCATCTATCAAGATAAGATTAAGCTACGAATTCTATCCCATCCATAAGCAACTTAGCTCCCAAACACCCAAGGCTAGATCTAAGCTCGGATCCTGGGGCTTGGACTAAAACACACTTAAGATTCACCACTTTAAATCCATTCTTGGTTGCAAAACTTTGAGAAACAAGCGAATCGAAGCTCGAGAATCAAACAAAGCGTAGCAGTCTTGAGTTGACGAAACTTACCCGATCGGCGTCAGTAGCCTCCCGAGCTCCATCGGGTGATGTGGTTGATCCTTCCACGCTTTGTTGATTGCGGGGTTGCTCGGCTTGACTGGCGCACGATTTCCTCCTGAGGTGGTGCTTTGGCGGTGTGGTTCCCAAGTTGAAGCAGTGGCGTAATGCCTCCCTACGTGGACACCTATTAGAAAAGTGCCTGGCTCATTGCGGTATAGCATCTTTTTCTGCAGATTCTTGATTCCCTCTGGTGCATTGTTGCCTGTCTTTGGTGTCTGAAAGTTACGATTAGCGGTAGCGAGGGTTGATGTCTTGTTCACGGTGGTGGTTGGAATCTAGCAAATTGTTGTGGTGACATCCTCAAATGTAGATGGTTTGGATGTCCACCCTGATTAGTCATTAAGCGCTTACGGTTTTCACCCAGCTCTTTGCGCTTATCTTCTAGGATCAAAGCTTTATTGACTAGTTCTGAAAGTCCGGAAAATTGTGGGTGATCAGTCCCACTGCGATCTGAATTGATCCCTTCATGAAAGCGAGGCGCCTAGCTTTATCTGTCGCTCGTCTTGAGGGCATAGCGAGCTAAGCGAGTAAATTTATTCGGTATTCGGCCCTTTGGTTGGCCTCCTTGTTTGAGCCACGAACTCTTCCTTCTTAAGGTCCATCATTCCCTCAGGGACATAATCTTGGCGGAAAGCATTAGTAAACTCCTCCCGGTGATCTCTTGTGGGGCTCCATGGCGGCGCGATAATTCTCCACCATTCTGCGGTTCCTTCCATTTGATGAGAGCGTAGAGCACCTTCTCATTTCCTTCACATTGCGTGATGTGCGGCTTCTTCTCAATAGTCCTAAGCGGTCATCGGCTTCCAAAGTTCACATTTCTGAGAAGGTTGGTGGTCTAGTCCTCATGAAATCTGCTAGCTTTGAGTGAGTCGGGGTCCACCATGGTTGTTACGAGCTCTGGGTTGTTGTTGTTGTTGGGCTGCTGCGTTGGTCATCTCTGCATCTAACTTTGCATCATAGTCTGCATCGATTGAGTCTGCGCTGCAAGCGCTCCCAGTTACGCATGTCCACTTTGGCGGTGGTTGAGGCTGCCTCTGTCATTGGTGTTGTCGTTACAGCGCGATCCACTTCACGAAGCTCCGTTGTTCCCTCGAGTATTCACCATCTGATGATTGCCTCTTAGGTTAGGGAAGGTAGATGTAGCATAGATGAGAAGCAAGAATTTCTAAAGCGGGGAGATAGGTTATACCCAACTGAAATAATTCTTTATTATTCTTGGTATGGCCGCTTATTTAAGCCTACAAGCTTTGCAACACATACTGCACACTCAGCATTACAAAGAAGCAAACTAAACACGAAACCTTAACGTCAACTAAAGAGGTAAAGACTAACTTAAAGGCGCGACTCACACTAGAGTCTCAACACGGCTCAAGGCGACACTCACTCATCCACCACCACAGGTGAGGCGATCGGCGCAAACACGGCGGGTGGTGGCATAGGAGTGAACCTATCACGATGACCTACTCTGGGTCCTCTGCATCAGCGAGTCTGCACTCCCCTCGGCTCCCACTCGCTCCTCTGGATCCTCCTCGGACTCTCAAGCGGCTCTGAACTCCTCAGTCACGCGCTCCAACTCGTCCTCGACCGCCTCCGGGGCCTCTCCAGCTCGATAATCATCCGATGGCTGAAGCACGGGTCACCTCAAGCTCTTGCTCTGCCACTCACGAGTGCCTCGTACCGATCTCCGGCTCTGAGTAGTATCTCGATATGATCCTCACAGGGCAGGCGAACTACGCAAGGTGTGTGGCTGTGGCACACTCGTTCTCCACGATCCGTCGGCGGCGGCATGCTTGAGCGTCTGGGTGAAGCCGGAACAACGAGTCGTGAAGCTCGTCGGCGTAATCGCGGCGGAACCGCGGCGAAGAGCAAGTCGGGCAACCTCTGAATTGCAACCTCGTGCGAGAATCTTACGCGGAGATGTTGATTGGTGCGCTAGCTTCCTCGTTCTCGGCGTAGATAATCGACTTGCAAATAAATCCTCGGTGTACACCATTAACCGACCAGTGCCTCCTCGGTAAAGCGGACGATAGAAGCCTCCAGCGTCGAAGTACTCTCCACGACTCCATGGCGTAGCCGCGGTGACTCCTCGAAGGTCGGAACAATCGGCATCTGCTCCACAAGAACTTTGAATAAGTTCTCCACCCAAAGCAACAAGTAAAGCGGTAAATTCAGCAAAGGCGAGAAGTAGAGAATGAGATGAGTTGAGAGTGTTTTATTAGTCATGTTTAGATTTTCTTTTAGAAAATAGTTTGGACACACACAAGACACCTCCATACTATCTAGGGCCAAGACCTACGGTCGGTATGCTCGATACCACCTCTGTAAGGACCGAATCCATGATTGAACCCACCGTGTTTACCGCACTAGTCCGGGATCAGCGCTAGTGCACACACTCAACATTGGTACATATCACATCATACACAGCGATAATAGAATAATAGTTCATTCATTGATATATCTAAAGGTATGATCTTATGACCAACTTACATTATTAAACCACGCGAGGCAAGGCGGAAATATAAACTAGTAATTAAGCGTGAAAAATAGAAAGCGTAGATAGCTCATCAGTTCACCACGAGCAACCGACAAGACTCGGACCCTAATGACTCGTGTCTTCTGGACTTCATCTTCCAACACAGTGTAGATTCTTCAAGCTGTTGATTATTGTTGTTTGGCAAGGGTGAGTACTTAAAGCACTCAACAAGTTGTGCACGAATGCAATTCTATGTATCTATATGTAAAGCTTATTCCAATGGATAGGCTATCATGGCTATTTTGCAATAAGCGACATTTATGAACAAATCTGATAAATAAATTGTAAAGAATGTAAAACAAATAGCAATAGTAAATAACTTCAATATTTCTCAAGTAAACCAAGTTTCCAATCCTAAGTCAAATTTCATCTTCCATATGGCATTCGCCATCCCAACCATGTTGTCCAATTAATTAAGCTAACTCTTAAGCTGTAATTCCGAGCATTGCTCAATACATGAGCACGGCTATCAGAATAGTTTCACACTCTCAGAGGTTATGCACTTTACCACGTGATACAACCAAACACCACCAAGGCGAGTGATTATAACAAAGCCTTTACAATGCTCTGGCTTAACCGATACTACCGCTAAGGTTTCAACACTTTGGTGGAATTGGTTACCACATCCGGGGCCCCCTCTTGCGCCATGTGAATTACACCATAACTCGGGAACTCACACGACCACGATAGTACCAAAATTAAGACATTGCAAATTACTCGGCTAAGGTGGCCCATACGGACATGTGGTTGCATGATTGACTCGAGTCAAAGGCTTGCAAGGTTAAGTCCTTAGTGTGATCAAGGCAAGACATCCACATACCCTCTGCCCATCGGGCCCACCTTGGCCTTGCCCTTGCCACTTGCCCCAATCTAAATTATCATCACCCGTTGATTACCAAGCACCACGTGCCATCAACAATTCAACATCGTTGCGTGACATGACTCGCCACAACAACAACTCAATCTCATCGTGTGATCCCACATGACACAAGTTCATAACATTGTTCCATATTCCATTAATCAAGATTAATTATCAATGATTACGACACATGTGATGGCGTGGCAAGGCTAAGCAACTAATCGATCTAATCCTCCAATGTTGATTATAATTATGAACCAACTATATTTAACCAATCTAGGGTGACAATGGATCATGGCATACAATGACAAGGTAGGGTATAGATCAATCGGTATATTAGCTAAGCCCAATCTAATTTGAAACAATTGTATATTTGAAACATATGCAATAGGGTAAAACAAACATAGCAATTTTATAAACATGGTTTCAACATGATCAAAGCACAACTTGCCTTGGAATAGGTCCTGATCTGGTTCTGGAACTTGCTCTTGAGTTCTTTGGATCTTCCTCGAGCGTCGCACAATTCAACGTCTCAGCGTCACAGAAGATGAAAAGCAAATAAATGCCAAAACAGAGACAATTGAACTCAAAAATCAAATAAAATTCACCATTAAATAGATCTCAATTTTACAAATTTTTAGAAATTGGAATCACTCAAATCCGAGTTCGATGCAAAAGATATAGCCTTTTGAAGTTTGAAATAAATCTGAAATTGCAAAAATCAGAAAATCGAATTAACAGATTTATTTTTATTCTAAAAAATGATTTATGATGCGGCGTGACCTCATGATGGCGTCATCATCACAGAATTTCCAATCGGATTATTTTACAATTGAAAATCCCTTTATGGCGCAAGCATGGCGTCGGCGAGACCTCGGGCCAATCACAGAGTCGACACGTGTCTCGGCTTATGAACCGAGTCCACGGCGCGCCAGCGAGACCACAGTGAACTTCGGTCCACGGCGCCTCGGCACCACGCCCGACACATGTCGGCTCCGATTGGTCCACTGCAGCGCGGCGGAATCCCACCGCCTGGTCGCATCTAACGGCTACCGATCACAACCCTCATTAGCGCGATCACGGCCCTTCGGCGAAGATCCGGCGGTCGTTACCTTTCGAGCCTAGCGATGGCGGCGCAGCGGTGCTTCTTCGCCGGACTTGGAGGCGAAGACCACCGCGGCGGCGAAGGAAGGGTCTCGGCGATGTACGCTTCTCGCGGGCGCGCCTCGTCACGGCTAACACGCTGGCGACCTTGGCGGCGGCGGAGACTCCGGACGGCGAGCTTCAAAGCGGAAAAAGCGCGCGAGACTTGGCTAACTCCGATGAGCTCATAGATGCGTTCTAGGGCTGCTTCGCGAAGCGCTCCGACCAAAAGGCGGCGCTCATTGCGAACCTCGGGGTGCTACCCTATTTATAACCTCGGCGTTCGAGCCCTACGGCGGGGAAGTCGAGTCGTTCTGGCGGACTCGAGTTCGCATCGAGAGATGAAGAACGGCGATCGACGCGTGTCCACGATCGGACGGCCAAGACAAGGGCGCTGCAGCGGCCTTGCTGGATCGTTGGATCGCACCTGACGACTCTTGATCTAGGGTTTTCCCCGCAGAGGTTCACGCGGCGGTGGGCGCGCGAAGTAGGCCTCAAGCGCCTGATCTTGGGCTCGGCCCAACATTGTTCACGGACTATTTTAAAGATTTCTTATTTAAAATAATTCCAGAAATTCATTTTATTTATTTTAAAGGATAAAACTATTAGGAAAAATCCAAGAAAAATCTCAAAAATACTTTGAGACATTCTGGACTCAAATAAAATATTTTTGGCAAAACTTTATTTGGACTTTGCACAGATTTAAATAGATTTGAATAAAAGGCAATAAACTTGAAATAAGAATTAATTCAAATAAATCCAGAAAAATCCAAATAAATTCCAGAAAATCATAAATGCACATTTAAGCAATAAAAAGTATAATTAGGCCAAATTTTGGGATGTTACATACATGGGTATATTAAAGTCCTACGTGAGGAATCGGTCGAAGCCTAAGAGTAGTATTGTGGAAGGTTATGGGACTGAAGAGGTTATTGAGTTTTGTGTGGACTATCTCGGGAAAAGACAAGCAATCGGTGTCCCTGTATCTCGCCACGAGGGTAGACTTGCTGGCAAAGGAACCGTAAATTCGAAACTAACGAGGCCACGGTTTGATATGTATTACAAAGCGCATTTGTGATCTTGCGGCCACGCCACGAAGTTGCGAGGTACATCGAGCAGCACAAGTTGATATTACGGGAAGAAAATCCACATATGGATGAGTTTTTCATCATGCGAGAACACAACGATAGATTTGTTACATGGTTCAAACAAAAGGTAGAGTTCTCTGTTAGTGAGAATGTCAAATGGTTGACTGACGGACCTAGATTTAATGTACAGACATGGCAGGGGTACAATATTAATGGGTACACCTTTTACATTGAAAATCAGGATGCGAAGAGTACTGTTCAAAACAGTGGTGTAAGCATAGATGCTCTGTCCGATGAACATCACTCGAAAGGTGGATCCTCAACGGCAATGAACTCATATTATGGGATGATCGAAGAAATTTGAGAGCTCGATTACGGAATATACCAAATTCCATTATTCCGATGTAAGTGGGTGGGACTATAACATGGAGTGAAGGTCGACAAGAGAGGTTTTACTCTTGTGGATCTAAACAAACTCGCCTATAAAGATGATCCGTTCGTACTTGCGAAGCAAGCAAATCAAGTCTTCTATGTGCGTGATCCGGCCAATTCGAGGTTGCACATCATCCTTTACAGTAAGCGGCGGATCGTTGGTGTCGAAAATGTCGTAGATGAAGAAGAATACAATCAATTTGATGAAATACCTCCATTTGCAGATGGGGCCTGTCTTAGCGGGGATGACGACACACATGGAAGAAATTACATGCGCGTAGATCATCAAGAAGGGTTATACTGCAACTAAATGAACTATTGTATTGTTTGTTCATTTTATCATGCCGTTTATTTGGTTTAAGCCATTAGTGTTTAAGACATATGTTTTATCGTGCCTTTTATTTGGGTAAAGTTGTATGGTTATAATCTCTCATGGAAAATTGTGACATATTTGAAATATACTTACTAGTTGGTCATTCGTAACAATTTTCTTATTCAAAAGATTTTAGAAAGACCAACTGATCATAAGTTATTTCATTTTGATAGTAGCCAAAAAACTAATCTTGACCTATGTAGGTAATATTCTAGCATTATGTTAGTTTCACCTCCTGCATCAGAAAATTTGTTTATATATTTTTCTTTTTGGGAAAGCTTCTAACTAGTCCAAAGTTTATTTACGGAAATTTTGGAAAAACCTGGACTTTATTTGCATAAGTTTTGACCTTTGCAGTCTTTAAGCAAAAATCATGCTTACAAAGTGAATTCTTGCATCTGTTTTTAGTGCTAACTCTTTTTCAAAAATTCTTTTTTGAAAAGACCTGTAATATCCCAAAGTATGTTTCTGCAAAATTTGAAATAATTCCAACTATATCTGTAAAAGATGTGGCATTTTTACTCTTTCATCAATGAATTCTGAAAATTCAGACTTCATCAGGCTTTATCTGGAAAACCAATAGTGATAGTCATATTTGTGTCGGTTTATTCTAAAAATAGATAGTGATATTGGCATACATTTGTATCGGTTTTTCCACAAAACCGATAGTGATATGACATATATTTGTATCGGTTTGCCTTGAGAACCGATAGGAATAGTCCTCGCAGCGACAGTTAACTTAATACCAGTATTCCTATCGGGTTTTTCTCTATACCGATAGTGATATGTACTTATATTTGTATCAGTTCACTAATAAAATCGACAGTATTGTAGGGCTATTTGTGTCGGTGTTTCTTTCAAAACCGATATTATTGTACAACTATTTGTGTCGGTTTTTTCTTAAAAACCGATAGTAATGATTTCACGTTTGTGCCGGTTGTTAATTGAAAACCGATAGTATTTTATTTCTATTTGTGTCGGTTTTGTTTAAGAACCGATAGTAATGACTTAACATTTGTGTCGGTTTTGACTTAAAAACCAATAGTATCGTACAATTACTTGTGTTGGTTTTTATGGAAAACCGATAGTAATAATTTCATGTTTGTGTCGATTTTTCCGTAAAACCGATACTGTTGTGTATATATTTGTATCGGTTTTATAGTAGAACCGATAGTAATGTTCGCTTCTCATTTGTGTCGGTTTTTACTAAAATCCGATAGTGGTACTTGTTAATTTGTATCGGTTTTATATTACAACCGATACTAATGTTCGTCCATACCATTTGGTGCCTAATTATATTTGTATCGGTTTTGTCCTAAAATCGACACAAATCTTAACTGTTTCTTACACATTAAAAGCATTCGTTACCTCTGCAGCAAATGTTCGTCCATTCGCATTTTATTCCTAACCCTAGCTCCGGCCGCCACCACCGTGCGCATGTCCTCACCAGCGGTTTCACCCACCAGTCGCCCACGAGGTCCCACAGCGCGTGTCCCCCTCAAGCTCCCCCACCGGCGCCTTCCCCCACCGGCGCGTCCCCCCTCGAGCTCCCCCAGCGGCGCCCTCCCCCACCGGTGCGTCCTCCCACGAGCTCCCCCACCGGCGCCCTCCCAGCGGGCGTCCCCACCGGCGCCCTCCCTCTCCGTCGGTTGCCTCCCCCGCTGCCGGTTGTTAGTGTTATGCCCTTGAGGCAATCATTTAGATGATTGTAACATGACTATGTTTATGAATAATAATATGATTATTGGTCAATGAATGTATATCATTGTATTGATCAACAAGTATGTGACTTGATTATGAAGCTCTTTACTTAATGATGTAATTCGATAAATATCTACGATCGGATATCATCGTATGGGACTACGATGAATAGATCGGCACATGTAGTGATCGATGATCATGCTTCATAGATCATGGGATATGGAGATATCATCTCTACATTGTGGACCATGTTGAAGAACATGGGTTAGATAGACCCGCTATGGGACAACTGCGAGAATGTTTCATTCTTATGTGTCATCAGTGTATCTCATACCTAGAAGATGTATGATCCTTAGACACGAGATTGTCATATTCCCTACATGTGTAATAGTTTTCCTTGGGGCTATCAAACACTACTTCCTAACCGGATAGTTATAAAGGTAGCTTTCATGTTTACTATGAAGCGTGCGAGAGGAAGTGGCGATCAAGATGGAATTTGCCACTCAATGAAACGGAGATATATGACAAGGCCACTCGTGTGATATGATTAAGAAAGTGCATGGCCATGCCGTGATTGAGAGTCAATCACAACTTATTAATATATCACGGATCGAGAGATGGATTGAATCATCAAAGGATGACATGCTTCTGCCTTGAGATCAATCTTCATATACTTGGCAAAGGGATTATTACATGAGTTCTTTTGATAGGTTACATTCGATTTGATCACGGTATGTTTGGGAGTTGGCATACTTTGCAAGAAGCGCTACCAACTATTGGATTGAAAAGTGTTTTCGAATCCATGTCCAAGCGTATGTGAACTGCAGGTCACACACTTAATGGGTTGGGGCGCATTAATTTGGATTGGATCCGTAATTAATGAACCTCGTGGGCTTAGCATCTTTGGTGGGCCTGGTTTAGGGTTTCATCTCGTGGCTATATAAGGAGGGAGGAGGGAGGCGCGGTGTGTGCTTTCCACGGTTTAGGTTTGATTCACTTGAAACCCTAGCCTCCTCCTCTCGCTGCCCCTGCAGGCGACTAGGTGCTTGCACACGGCGCACGGCGTTCCATCTCGGGCGTGTGGACTCTGCGGTGGCTGCTGCTGCGGCTGCGGCGTGGGAGGGCGATCCACGGCGGCGAGGGCGATCCACTACATCGGCCTTAGCGGCTGCGGCGAGGCGAACCACTACATCGGCGCGCGAAGGATTCCGCAGGCTGCGCGTCTAGTGGTAATCTTATCTATGATCCCCTTCTTGCGGTAGCTTTACGGTTTCTTGCGGTAGTTTTTTTGTGCTAGCGTAGCATACGCGTTTCCCTTGATGGTATCGAGCCATCTCGTATAGTTTTGTGATCTGGATGTTGCACATATGATGTGTGAGGTTAGTAGATTGGATCTATTACATGTTCGGCCGGTTCATGTGATGAATTGGTGACGGCGACCATCGATGAGATCGATCGATTTAGGGTTTGAGAAAGTGCAAACCGACTCAATCTTGATTTGGGTGAGTCCGTTCATGATGCGGCGTTACCCTTACCGGTCGGGTTACCGCCATCGGGGTTTAAAGCGTATCCATATGGGACCAAGCCAATCGGATCGAGTTGGATTGGGTCAATCTGGTTGATCCATGGTAGCGCAAAGCAGATTCAATATTGATTTGGGTGAGTCCGTTCATGATGCGGCGTTGCCCTTACCGGTCGGGTTACCGCCATCGGGGTTTAAAAGCGTATCCATATGGGACCAAGCCAATTATATTAGATCGGATTAGGTCAATCTGGTTGATCCGTGGAAATTTTGAGGTGTTTTCCCATGGCGGAAGACATGCCTCTAAAAAATTTTGAGGACCGCCGCCGAGCGCCTTGCCCTTGGACCCTTGAAGGGCGCCCCTCGGACCGGTCGTAGGGTTGCTTTTGTTTAACTTCGTTTTGCGAGGAATTATGTGAAATAGTATGGCCTATGTGTATGTGATGCATGTAATTTCCACATGGCTGCGTGCGTGTTAAGCCATAAGGCTATTTAAATTGTATAACGACACTGCGTGTCGACTTGTGATGCTTCAAACCCTCATGTAAAATTCATTATCAAAAGTTGTAAGGAGTTGCATCCATAATGATGAAGGCGATGGCTAGGTGAACAAATCAAGCAAGGTGGCTAGGTGAACAACCAAGCATGATGATGGAGATCTTAATGCTAAGGGCCATGCTATTTCACGACTTATTTTGATTTTACGTGGATGTGTGTTTTATCCTTGCTATTTTCTTTATGCTCATTGCATGTGATGCTATGTTCATAGTAATCTTTGTTCATCCTTATAGTTAAAAATCTTAAATCAAATTGTCCATCCAATTGTTGCACCTATCAAGAATTTAGATCGTTATTGATATGACTGCCAAAGTAGTATATCAATGGCTATCTCAATAGATGATAGGGATGTGTTGGACACATCACGCATAACAATGGCGATTTAATCGAGCTATCAAAGCGGTTTTGGGCTTGAGGACATAAGTGGTTGGGATTTGATTTGATAATGAAGGAACCTATACAAGACAATTGGTGTCTAGGAAAACACACATGAGGCGGGTTTCTTAATTGGCACCCGAATACGGGAAGTGCTCCTCCCTCATGTGAGCCCTTGGGGCGAGTTGACTGGCCATGAGTCAAGTTGATGGAGGCATTCATTACTTGTTTTCATACTCAACAAACAAGAGTTACATATGATGTAATTAGCAAAGGTGTTGCTTACCTATGTCATTAAATTTCTAGCAGTGATGCCAAAGCTCACTAGTGTTTAATGAATATGGATCTTGAATACTCACTATGTGTCTATAAAAGGACATAAAATAGGAGTGTCTTTAATTAAAAGTTTAATAAAAGTTTTACATAAACATAGTGCTTAGAATCTTTGCATATTTTTGTTGTAGTTCAATGGCACCTTCTCCTACTCCTGCTACACTGGTTTTGCTTTGAGATCGGTTTGGAAAGGGAAAAACTGAATGGAACTAATTTTGTTGATTGGTATCGCAACTTTGAGAATTGTTCTCAAGCATGAAAAGAAGGACTATGTTCTAGAGAATCCAATTCTGATGAACCGGTAGAAAATCTTTGCTCGCAATTTGAGGTTGAATATGAAAAGCATGTTAATGTACATGAGAAGTCAGTGTCTCATGCTAGTCACAATGGACTCTGAGCTCCAAAAGCAATATGAGGACCGGGATGCTTACAATATGATTGTGGGCTTGAAGGGCATGTTTGGGAATCAAGCAAGAGCGAGAGGTATGGTATCTCAAAGCTTTTATTTGCTTGTAAGTTGGTGAAGGCGATCGGTCGATCCTCATGTGATCAAGATGATTGGTTACATTGGGAGATTGGAAAAACTTGAGTTTCCCTTAGCCTCGGTTTGGCCACGATGTTATTCTCAGTCTACGCCTCGAGCTTTGAGCCATTCATTATGAATTTTCATATGAATAGCATGGAGAAGAGCCTAACCGAGCTACATGGGATGCTCAAGGCTGCGGAGAAAGCATTAAAAAAACCCAATCATGTGATGATGGTTGAGAAAACAAGCGCTTTCAAAGAGAAAGGCTAAAGTGGGGGAGCGGGAAAGAGCAAGGGCAAGGGCAAGGGCAAGGCTCAAGATGAGATCGCGAGCCTCAAAACTAAGCTTGAAGCTTAAAGTTGGCCCTCAACACGATACCCAATGCTTCTATTGCAAGAAATCGGGGCATTGGAAGCGGGCTGCGAAAAGTACAGCAGATAAGAAGAATGGAAATGTGGTTTCCACTTGGTATTAATGTTATAGAAATTAATCTTGCTACTTCTTCACTCAGCTCATGGGTATATGATACGGTTCGGTTGCTCACATTTGCAATTCGTTGCGGTGATAAAGAGTAGAGACTTGGCAAAGGAGAAGTGGATCTTGGCGTGGGGAATAAAGCAAGAGTTCTTTGGTCTTGCCGTTGGCACATACCCATTGCATTTGCCTTGAGGATTAGTTTTAGAACTCAATAATTGTTATTTTGTTCCATCTTTGAGTAGAAACATTATTTCATCTTCTTGTTTGGAACATGAAGGTTATGATTTGAGAATAAAGAACTTTGTTTGTTCAATATTTTTGAATGATATGTATTATGGTCGTTGCCCCATGGTGGATGGGTTGTCGTCCTTGAACTCGAAGAAAAACACATCTATAATATTAATGTAAAAGGCACCGGCCTAATGATTTGAACCCTACCTTTTTGTGGCATTGTCGCTTAGGTCATATAAATGAGAAGCGCATGAAGAAGCTCCATGGTGATGGACTTCTAACCTCATTTGATTTTGAATCATTTGAAACATGTGAATCTTGTTTACTTGGCAAGATGACAAAAGCCCCTTTCACGAGGTTTTAGTGAGAGAGCAAGTGAATTATTGGCCCTAGTACATACAGGATGTATGTGGACCAATGAGCTCATTGCTAGGGGTGGGTTTGATGCTTTGTAACTTTTACTGATGACTTGATGAGATATGGATATATCTATTTAATGAGGCATAAATCTGAAACTTTTGAAAGGTTCAAAGAGTTTGAGCAAAGTACAAAATCAACTTGGCAAAACAATAAAACACTTACGATCCGATCGTGGTGGCGAATACTTGAGCCAAGAGTTTGGTGATCATTTAAAGCAATGTGGAATCGTTCGCAACTTACTCCGCCAGAGCGCCTCAATGGAATGGTGTGTCGAGCAGCGTAACGGACTTTATTAGATATGGTTCGGTCAATGATCGATAAGCAGATCTGCCATTATCCTTTTGGGGTTTCGCTCTAGAGGCAATTGCGTTCACTTTGAATAGGGTCCCATCAAAATCCGTTGAGAAGGCGCCATATGAGATATGGGTGGGAGAAGACCCATGTTGTCATTTCTCAAGATATGGGGATGTGAGGCTTATGTAAAACGTTTACAATCGGATAAACTACACCTAAATCAGAAAAATGCTTTTTGTGGGGTATCCTAAAGAAACAAAAGGATATTACTTTTACAAAAGAAACGAGAACAAAGTTTTGTTGCTCGAAATGGTGTCTTTTGGAGAAAGAGTTTCTTTCAAAAGAAATCAGAGGAGTGATGTGTATCTTGATGAAGTTCGAGAATCACATGAATATGTTCAAGCTACCTCTGAACCTTCACAAGATGTACAAAGTGTTGTACAACTTTGTGGAAGAGACTCCATTACGTGGAGGTCGGGAGGCCACGTCATGTACCTATTAGATATGGGAATGACATATTATTGTTGGACAATGATGAGCCCACGACTTATGAAGAAGCAATGATGGACCCAAACTCGAAAAATGGCTTGAAGCCATGAGATCCGAAATTCAATCCATGCATGACAATCAAGTTTGGAACTTGGTGATTCACTGATGGTGTAAAAACCATTGAGTGCAAATGGATTTTCAAGAAAAGATAGGCGTAGATGGAAATGTTCAGATCTATAAGGCACGGTTGGTGGCAAAGGGTTTCAAACAAGTTCAAGGAGTTGACTATGATGAAACTTTCTCACGGTAGCCATGCTCAAGTCTGTCAGGATCATTTTAGCTATTCTTGCATATTTTGATTATGAAATATGGCATATGGATGTCAAAACACCTTCCTTAATGGGAATCTTTCTAGGATGTATACATGATACAACTTTGAAGGCTTTGTTGATCCTAAATATGCTAAAAGGGTATGCAAGCTTCAAAGATCCATTTATGGGTTAAAGCAAGCATCTAGGAGTTGGAACATTCGTTTTGATGAAGTAGTCAAAGGTTTTGACTTTATCAAAAATGAAGAAGAGCCTTGTGTTTACAAGAAGGCTAGTGGGAGCGCACTTGTATTTACGATTTTGTATGTGGATGACATATTATTAATCGGGAATGACATTCCTATGCTTGAAGATGTTAAGACTTCATTGAAAGGAGTTTCTCAATGAAGGACTTGGGAGAAGCATGCTATATCTTGGGCATAAAATCTATAGAGATAGATCAAAAGGTTAATTGGATTAAGTCGAGAAGCGTACATTGACAAGATATTGAAAAGGTTCAATATGCATGAATCAAGAGAGTTTCATGCCAATGTCACATGGCATCGATCTGCAAGAATCGGTGTCCTTCGACATCGATGGCGAGACAGGATGAGCAAGATTCCATATGCTTGACTATTGGGTCTATTATGTATGCCATGATCTGCCTGCGCCGATGTCTCATATGCTCTAAGTGTCACGGCGGATACCAAGCGGATCTGGTGATGGTCATTGGATAGCCGTAAAAATATCTGAAGTACTTGAGAAGAACTAAGGGTATGTTCCTTGTTTTTGGAGGTGAGGAAGATCTGGTTGCAAAGGGTTACACGATGCAAGCTTCCAAGCGACAAAGATGATTTTCGATCGCAATCCGGGTTTGTGTTTACACTTAATGGAGGAAGCGATGGTGGAAGAGTTCCAAGCAAAACACGGTGGCCGACTCTCGACGAGCGGAGTACATTGCGGCCGGAGGCGCAAAGGAGGCTGTGTGGATTAAGAAGTTTATCACGAGCTTGGTGTGGTCGCTAGTGTCTCTAGTCAATGGACATCTATTGTGATAATAGTGGTGCCATTGCACAAGCAAAAGAGCCTAGATCACATCAAAGTCTAAACACATACTCGTCGCTTTCACCTTATTCGCGAGATTGTGGATAGAGGTGGCGTCGAGAATATGCAAAGTACATACGGAAGCCAATGTGGCGATCCGTTGACAAAGCCACCGCCACGACCTAAGCATGAGGCGCACACAAGGTCTATTGGTATTAGATACTTAATTGATTGACTCAAGTGCAAGTGGGAGATTGTTAGTGTTATGCCCTTGAGGCAATCATTTAGATGATTGTAACATGACTATGTTTATGAATAATAATATGATTATTGGTCCAATGAATGTATATCATTGTATTGATCAACAAGTATGTGACTTGATTATGAAGCTCTTTACTTAATGATGTAATTCGATAAATATCTACGATCGGATATCATCGTATGGGACTACGATGAATAGATCGGCACATGTAGTGATCGATGATCATGCTTCATAGATCATGGGATATGGAGATATCATCTCTACATTGTGGACCATGTTGAAGAACATGGGTTAGATAGACCCACTATGGGACAACTGCGAGAATGTTTCATTCTTATGTGTCATCGATGTATCTCATACCTAGAAGATGTATGATCCTTAGACACGAGATTGTCATATTCCCTACATGTGTAATAGTTTTCCTTGGGGCTATCAAACACTACTTCCTAACAGGATAGTTATAAAGGTAGCTTTCATGTTTACTATGAAACGTGCAGAGGAAGTGGCGATCAAGATGGAATTTGCCACTCCAATGAAGCGGAGATATATGACAAGGCCACTCGTGTGATATGATTAAGAAAGTGCATGGCCATGCCGTGATTGAGAGTCAATCACAACTTATTAATATATCACGGATCGAGAGATGGATTGAATCATCAAAGGATGACATGCTTCTCGCCTTGAGATCAATCTTCATATACTTGGCAAAGGATTATTACATGAGTTCTTTTGATAGGTTACATTCGATTTGATCACAAGTATGTTTGGGAGTTGGCATACTTTGCAAGAAGCCGCTACCAACTATTGGATTGAAAAGTGTTTTCGAATCCATGTCCAAGCGTATGTGAACTGCAGGTCACACACTTAATGGGTGGGGCGCATTAATTTGGATTGGATCCGTAATTAATGAACCTCGTGGGCTTAGCATCTTTGGTGGGCCTGGTTTGGGTTTCATCTCGTGGCTATATAAGGAGGGAGGAGGAGGCGCGGTGTGTGCTTTCCACGGTTTAGGTTTGATTCACTTGAAACCCTAGCCTCCTCCTCTCGCTGCCTGCCGTGCGACTAGGTGCTTGCACACGGCGCGCGGCGTTCCATCTCTGGGCGTGTGGACTCTGCGGTGGCGCTGCTGCGGCTATGGCGTGGGAGGGCGATCCACGGCGGCGGGCGATCCACTACATCGACGCAACGACTGCGGCGAGGACGAACCACTACATCGACGCGCGAAGGATTCCGCAACTGCGCGTCTAGTGGTAATCTTATCTATGATCCCCTTCTTGCGAGTAGCTTTCTGGTTGCGCGGTAGTTTTTTTTTTTGTGCTAGCGTAGCATACCGCGTTTCCCTTCACCGGTTGCCTCCCGCTCCATCGCCGCAAGTAGGCCGGGACCTCCTGACGCCGCCCCTCCTCCTGTCGCCGCCACACACCGCCGAATCCTCCCATCGCAGCCCCACGCCACCGACTGCTCCATCGGCTCGTGCTCCGCCTACCTCCCTTCGGCTCGTGCTCCACTCCGCCTGCTGTGAGCTAAGGTAAAATATATACTGCTGTGTTATGAATGAGTGCATGAAAGCGATGATACGTATCGGAGTACCATGAAACAACATTGACAGACAACTATTCAAGTTCCGAGTGTTCAGCCTTTCCTTTACTTAATTAAATGCTTCTTCTTTACCAAGTATTCCTCACTCCAATTTTCCATTTGGTTGAGTGTTTCATATGAGTACATGGGAGTATGAGACCTTCGGACAGTAGTGTACTCTGCTAGGTAGTCTGCTAAGAAAATACTTTAGCTGAATATCTCTAAAACTGATGGCTGGTCCTAACATAAGTTGGGCTTAAAGCAGAGTAGATAAAAAAAGCTGGAAATGCAAAGTATACATGTGGTAGACATGGCACCCGGAGGCACATTACATTCAAATGCATATGGATTAGTGGTTTTATCTAAATAACAAGTGACCACAGTATATGTGTTTGTATTTGTGCTCATTACTAATCCTTTCATCTTTCACATGATTCACTACTCATCCTACAAGTGGAACTAGGGAGAGGATGGGAAATTGTGAAAGTGAAAACTGAAAGGTCAACAAAAAAAACTTCTTGTCACTAAAAGTGTTTATACATTACCAATTCTCGTAATAAAATTAGCTAGCAAATATTTTTTGAAAGCCTGACCATGCAGGCATTCAATATTAATTACTTACGATGATATTTTATCATTAACACTTTTTTGTAGGATGATATTCAATATTTGCTATTTCTTTTATAAGCCCTGTGTGGCAATAATCATGTAAGACAACAGTTACTATTAATTATTAAAGTTATGCTATATTCCGCTGTGTATGACTATGATAGCATCTATGTTGAGCCTGTGTGCACTAGCGTGATCCTAGACTAGTGCGGTATACACAGAGGGTTCGGATTTGCAAATTCAGGTCCCGACAAAGGTGGTATCAGAGCATATTGACTATAGGTCTTGGCCCTAGGTAGTTGGTATCTCTTAGGAGTGTCCAAAATTATTTTCTAAAGAAAAAGGTAAAATTGACTAATAAGAAACTCTTGGCTTATATCATCCCTCTACTCTCATCCTTGCTAAATTACCTTCTTTTCGTTGCCGTTTCGAGTGGAGATCTTATTCAAAATTTTGTTTTGAATAGATGCCGATCTTCCAGTCCTTCGAGTCGAGGCAGGGTGGCTATGCCATGGAGCTGTGGAGAGTTCTTCAAGTAATTGGAGGCTTCGATCGTCCACTTTACCGAGGAAGCAACTGGAACGTCAACGGTGTGCATCGGGGGTTCTTCTGCAAGCTGACCATCTTCGCTCGAGAGTGCGACGAGACCACCAGACCGATCCACATCACCACCCGGAGGTTCACGTACGAGGCGGGAATTCAGGAGGCTGCCAGACTTGCTCTACGACGGATCTGCCACGACTACGCCTACGAGCTTCGCGACACCGTGTTTCGGCTTCACCCGACAGTGCGAGCGTGCCAGCGTCGACGGATCGTGGAGGGGGAGTGTGCTACTGCGGTACACCTTGCTGAGTTCGCCACTGCCCAGGAGGAGCACACGAGGGACCTTTGCTCGAGCCGGAGACGATGTATGCGAGACACCGAGGGTGTCCGAGCGAGAGCTTCAGAAGACCCGTGACGCAGCAGCCAGGGTCATCAGCGAGCTGGAGGAGGCCTTGCAGGTAGCCGAGGAGTTGGCGGACCAGGTCGTCCAGGAGCCAGATGGAGTCGCCGAAGAAGAAGAAGAAGAAGAGGAAGACCCAGAGGAGCGTGAGTGGGAGCCAGAGGAGCCAGCAGAGGGTCACCAGGATGGGTTCGCACCCATGCCAGCCCACCCTCCGGTGTATGCACCGGATCAGTCCCAGCCAGGGTGGCTGGATGAGTGAGAGTTGGTCTTAGAGTTGTGTTGAGACTCGAGTGTTGAGTCACGTCTTTAAGATAGTCTTTACCTTTTAGTAGACTTAAGGTTGCATGTTTAGTTTGGTTCTTAATTGTTTGCTGAGTGTGCAGTATGCGTTGCAAAGCCCTTAGGCATTGTAAGCAACCATACTAAGTATTAATAAAGATTATTTAAGTTGGGTTTAACCTATTTCCCCCGCCTTAGAAATTCTTGCATCTTATCTATGCTACATCTATCTTTCCTAACCCAAGAAGCAATCAAGCGGATGGTGAACACTCAAAGCAACAATGGAGCTTGAAGTGGTCTCAAGGCTCAGCAACAATCCCAATGAAGGAGCACCACCGCAGCAAGCACCGCCAAATGGATATCTGCGAGAACTTGGGAGCTTTTCTCATTGCACAATCTCGGTTGATGCACACTATGATGCAGCAGATGACCAATATGGCTGCAGTCAACAACCCCGCTGCTCAGAACAACAATGGCGGGCCTCGTCCTTACTCCAAGTTGTCGGACTTCATGAGGACCCGACCGCCAACATTCTCAGGAAATGTCAATCCCTTGGAAGTGGATGATTGGCTGAGAACCATTGAGAGGAAATTGTACATCACTCAATGTGAAGGCCATGAGAAGGTTCTTTACGCATCCCATCAGCTAGAGGGAACAACTGCAGAATGGTGGGAGAACTATTGTGCTGCTCATGAAGCACCCATGGAAATCACATGGGAAGAGTTTGCAACGGCCTTCCGCCAGTACCATGTACCGGAATGGATGATGGACCTGAAAAAGGAAGAGTTCAGGGTGCTTAAGCAAGGAGGCCAACCGGTGGCCGATTACTTGAACAAATTCACGCAGTTAGCTCGCTATGCTTCTGAGGACGTAGCGACGGACAAGGCCAGGCAGTCGCGCTTCATGAAAGGACTAAACTCAGGGATGAAGGTGGGGCTAATTACCCACACTTTTCTGGATTTTCAAGAATTGGTAAACAAGGCTTTGATCCTGGAGGATAAGCACAAAGAACTGGGGGAAAATCGCAAGCGCTTGATGACCAACCAAGGTGGACGCCCTAACCACCTGCGAATGAGGATGACCCCACAACAGTTTGCCAGGTTCCAACCGCAAGCTGTTGGTAAACCAGCAACACCTACGCCGCGACCACCAGGACAGAGTTATCAGACGCCGGTTCAGGGTAACAATGCTCAAGGAGGAGTGCAGCAGTCAGCCGCCAGAAGGTGCTACAGTTGCGATGAGCTGGGGCATTATGCTAATAGATGTCCCCAGAAAGGAGGTATCACGCCAGTACGTTTCAACCTTGGAACGATGCCTGCTAAGGCACCGGCGACGGAGCGAATCGAGGAGCCGACAGCAGGAGCGATGCCTCAAGCTACTATTCGAGGCGAGTCAACCACATCACCGCCGATGGAGCCTGAAGCATCGACGTCGTCTTGGGTAAGTTTTTGTAAACTCGATTACACTGTAATAAAGATTATTTGATTCAGGAGCTTCGCATTCATTTGTCTCTCGAGCTTTTGCATCTGAAAATGGTTTGAGCTTGAAAAATCTTAAGTGTGTGATGCTAGTCCAAGCCCCAGGATTTGAGTTAAGATATAACCTTGGGTGTTTGGGGGTGAAGCTAATAATTAATGGGGTAGAGTTCCTAGCGAACTTGATTATTCTATATGCCCAAGCTTTAGATGTCATTCTGGGAATGGACTGGTTAACCAAGCATAAGACAGTTTTGGATTGTGGTCGAAGGGTTGTATCCATTAAGAGCCCTAGAGGAGAAAAAGTGAAATTTCAAGCGACAGCAGTTCGTGGTGGTCAATTAATGGTTAATAGCATGAGAACCGTCGTCATAGAGGATGTGCCAGTAGTTAGGGAATATTCAGACGTATTTTCAGAAGATCTGCCGGGAATGCCGCCAGACCGTGACATCGAGTTCGTCATTGAGTTAGCACCGGGAACCGCACCAATAGCAAAAAGACCTTATCGGATGCCTACCGATGAGTTGGTGGAGATGAAGAAACAGATCGACGAGTTATTAGAGAAAGGTTTTATAAGACCAAGTTCATCGCCATGGGGAGCGCCAGTTTTGTTTGTCAGGAAAAAGGATGGAAGCCTTAGAATGTGTATTGATTACCGTGCACTTAATGAAGTGACGGTTAAGAATAAGTATCCGTTGCCAAGGATTGATGATCTGTTCGACCAGTTGAGAGGAGCTGGAGTTTTCTCCAAGATAGACCTTCGTTCGGGATATCATCAGCTAAAGATTCGAACGGAAGATGTTCCGAAGACCGCATTCTCTTCAAGATATGGACATTATGAGTTCACGATCATGTGTTTTGGATTGACCAATGCACCGGCATATTTCATGAACTTGAGGAATAAGATTTTCATGGAATACTTGGACAAGTTTGTTGTTGTGTTCATAGATGATATTTTGGTGTATTCAAAGACCGAAGCAGAGCATGCAAATCATCTGAGGCTAGTGTTGGAAAAGTCGTGTGATCAACAATTTGTATGCTAAATTCGATAAGTGCGACTTTTGGAAGGAAAAGGTGGAATTTCTCGGTCATGTTATGATCGCAGAAGGAGTTCTTGCGTCGACCCAAGCAAAGTGGAGGCAGTGTTGCATTAGGAGCAACCAAAGTCTGTCACTCAAGTTCGAAGTTTTCTGGGAATGGCAGGATATTATCGCCGGTTCATAGAAGGATTTTCGATAATTGCGAGACCTCTTACGCAGTTATTGAAAAAGGAAAAGAAATTTTCATGGACGCCAGATTGTGATAAGAGTTTTGAGGAATTAAAGAAGCGTTTGACAACAGCCCCAGTGTTGGTTTTGCCTAATGTTCAGAACAGCTTCGATATATACTGTGATGCGTCAAGACAGGGTCTTGGATGCGTATTGATGCAAGAGGGTAAAGTGGTCGCATATGCGTCAAGGCAGTTAAGACCGCATGAAGGAAATTATCCTACGCATGACTTGGAATTGGCTGCCGTGGTGCATGCCTTGAAATTGTGGCGTCATTATCTCATTGGAAATAGATGTGAGATATATACGGACCATAAGAGTTTGAAATATATTTTCACCCAATCAGATCTCAATATGAGGCAAAGGAGATGGTTGGAATTAATCAAGGATTATAACATGGGAATTCATTACCATCCGGAAAAGCAAATGTGGTAGCTGATGCCTTAAGTCGCAAGAGCTACGTGGCGAATATGATGGTGCAGGAAGGACGATCGAGCTGTGCGAGAATTGCAAAATTTAAAACTCGAAGTAGTTTGAAAGGATTCCTAGCTGCTTTGGAAGTGAAGCCAACGCTCGAAGATCAAATTCGAGAAGGACAAAAAGATGATGAGAAAGTCAATCAATCAAGGCTAAAAGGATGAAGGATTAGCAAAGGACTTTACCGTGGATGACCAAGGTACCATGTGGTTCAAGGGTCGCATTTGTGTGCAAAATGCAGACCAGAACTTAAGCGATTGATTTTGGAAGAGGCTCATGATTCCAAGTATTCAATTCATCGAGAAGCGCTAAGATGTACGGACTTAAAGGAGAGGTTTTGGTGGCGAATATGAAGCGTGAAGTCGCGAGCACGTTGCCTTATGCGATGTATGCGAGAGAGTTAAGGCAACACACCAGAGACTAGCAGGTTTGCTACAACCGCTAAAATTCCCAGAATGGAAGTGGGAAGAAATCGGTATGGATTTCATCACCGGTTTGCCAAGAACCCAAAGTGGGTATGATTCTATATGGGTCATTGTGGATCGATTGACCAAAGTTGCTCACTTCATTCCAGTTAAGACAACGTACTCGGAGACCGAAATTATACATGGCGAGTTGTGTGTTTGCATGGTGTGCCTAGGAAAATAGTGTCGAGCAGTACTCAGTTCACCTCGAGATTTTAGGATAAATTGCACCAAGCTATGGGAACGCGATTGAACTTGATCTGACATATCACCCACAGATCGATGGTCGACGAAAAGAGTAAATCGATTTTGGAAGATATGTTGAGGGCTTGCGCTTTAGCCTACACTACTTCATGGGACAAATGTTTACCGTATGCAGAGTTCAGCTATAACAACAGTTACCAGGCTAGCTTGCAGATGTCGCCATTTGAAGCTTTATATGATCGTGCTTGTCGTACCCCGCTGAATTGGAATGAGACAGGAGAGCGTATGATATTTGGCCCTAATGTTCTCAAGGAAGCTGAAGAGCAAGTTGCCATGATAAGAGAGAGGTTGAAAATCGCGTAGTCAAGACAAAAGAGTTACGCTGATAATCGACGCCGTGACTTGAGTTTCGAGCTAGACGATTTTGTGCATCTTAGAGTTACCCCTCTAAAAGGAGTTAAAAAGTTTCACGCTAAAGGAAAGCTTGCTCCAAGATATGTTGGACCATTCAAGATTTTGAGCCATCGAGGAGAGGTTGCTTATCAGTTAGAGTTGTCGCAGTCTTTGGCAGGTGTGCATGACGTGTTCCATGTGTCGCACTCAAGAAGTGTCTTGGTACCAACAGAGCAGACGCCAGTAGAAAAGATTGAATTGCGAAAAGATCGACCTACAAGGAGCAACCAATCAAAATCCGGATGTTATGGACCGCAAGACCAGACCAAGTCGATTCGCTTTTGCGAGTTGATGGAGCAACCATTCCGAGAATGAGGCAACTTTGGGAGCGTGAAGAGGATCTCGTCGAAATTCCCAAACCTATTCCCTAGTCAGCCTTGAATCTCGGGGTCGAGATTCTGTTAAGGGGGGAAGGTTTGTAACATCCCAAAATTTGGCCTATAGTTTCACATATGTGCATTTTAGTGATTTTCTGAAATTATTGGGTTTTCTGGAATTTACTTGAATTTATTTTAATTAAGTATATTGAACCTTTGGTGAAAACTAATTATATATAGATAAAACTAATATGAAGTTTTGCCAAAACTATTTTATTTGAATTCAAAATGTCTCGAAGTATTTATGAGAATTTTCTTGGATTTTTCCTGATATTTTAATTACCTTAAATGAATTAATCTAGTTTTGGGAATTATTTTAAATCAAAAAGCTTTTGAAAAATCGGTGAATAGTACTGGGCCAAAGCCCAAGATCGTGCACTACGTGTGACGTTGTGCGGCGCCCGCCACCCGACCAAAGATCGTGCGCACGTGGGATTGACTAATAAGGAAAATCTCCACTCGAAACGGCAACGAAAAGAAGGTAATTTAGCAAGGATGAGAGTAGAGGGATGAGATAAGCCAAGAGTTTCTTATTAGTCAATTTTACCTTTTTCTTTAGAAAATAATTTTGGACACTCCTAAGAGATACCAACTACCTAGGGCCAAGACCTATAGTCAGTATGGCTCTGATACCACCTTTATCGGGACCCGAATGGAAATCCGACCCTCTGTGTTTACCGCACTAGTCCGGGATCACGCTAGTGCACACAGAGCTCAACATAGATGCTATCATAGTCATACACAGTGAATATAGCATGACTTTAATAATTAATAGTAATCTGTTGTCTTACATGATTATTGCCACACAGGCTTATAAAAGAAATAGCAAATAAGCAAAGAATGAAAAAATAAATAAGCGTAGCATCTCCCCAGTCACCGCAGGCAACTGATGAGGCTCGGACCCTAAGCATTCGCATCCATATAATCCTCCTCCAAGAAAGGCGTAGATTCTTCCTCTTCTGAAGTTGTTGTTGTTGGGGTGAGTACATAAAACACTCAACAAGTTGTGCACAGCAATGCAAGTCTAATATTCTATATGCTTGGCTTAATCCAAAGGAATGGCTAATATGGCTATTTTGCGATAAATGCATTTAACAAGAATACAGTAAATAGATTGAAAAGCAGTAAAACAAATAACAGTAATTAATAGATTCAGCATTTATGAAGTAAACCAAGTTTCCAATCCTAAATCAATTTCCACCTCCCATGGCACCCTGCCATCCCAACAAGTTTTTGTTTAACAAAGGTCTAACCCTTAACTGTAATTCCCGAGCATTGCCCAATACCATGAGCACGACTATTCGAATAGATTGTACACTCTGCAGAGGTTATGCACTTTACCCACACGATACAACCAAACACCACCAAGGCGAGTGATCATAACAAAGCCTTTACAATGCTACACCTAGACCCGATCGCTTAGCTAAGGTTTCAACATCAAGGGTTAAACCACCACAACAGTGGACCCTCTTGCGCCATGTGAGTTAAACCGTAAACCCGGACTCACTATTCACCATGACATACCAAAATCTAGGCTTCACAAATTATTCACTAGGTTGTTCCATTCCGCACATGTGGTTGCAAGAGAGACTCGGTCAAAGGCTTGCAAGGTTAAGTCCTTAAAGTGATTAAGGCAAGACTTCCACATACCCATGCCAATCTGGCCCACCTTGGCACACCGCCTGCCATTTGCCCCAATCTAAATCATTACCACCCCGCTTGATTACCAAGCACCACGTGCCACCAACATTTCAATCTAGTTGTGTGACCTCCTCGCCACGACAACTTGATAGCATCGTGTGACAACACATGACACACAAATTCTTAAACATTGTTCCATATTCCATTAGTCAAGATTAAGTAACAACATTCGACACATGTGATGACGTGGCATGGCAAAGCAATCTACGACGGTCTAACTAGTCCCATGTTGATTATTAATATTAACCAACTATAATTCCACATCCTAGGGTGACAATTAGATCATGGCATAAAATTGACAAGGTATGATTTAATTCAATTAGGCATATCATCTAATTCCCAGATTAATTGAAATCATTTATACACATAAAATATCATGCATAATTTAAAAGACAAAATAGCAATTTGGTGAAATTGGGTGCAACATGATCAAAGCACAACTTGCCTTGGAGTAGGTGCTGGTCTTGCTCTGAGCTTGGGTCTTGAAGCGATGAATCTTCCTCCGGATCACCGAGCAGTTCAACGTCTACGCGAAACGATGCCAAAATAGCAAATAAACACCAAAGCAGAGAGAAACCCAACTCCAAAAATAAAATAAAATTAACCAATAAATATATCTTGATTTTACAAATTTTTAGAAATTTGAATCACTCAATTCCGAGTTAAAATGCAAAAGATATAGCCTTTTGAAGTTTGAATAAATACTGAATTACAGAAAATAGAATTTCCGATTTTTCCCGAAATATTTTTCTATTGAAAAAGATTTTTATTGCGCAACGCTGACGTCAGCCCTGGCCCGAGCCAATCAGGCGCTGACACGTCACTGGCGCATGCACCGGTCCGCACGCGCCTCGCAGTCCACCGTGGACGCGCTCACGGCGCCTCGCGCCCCGCGCCCGACACGCGGCGCGCATCTACGGCTGCGACGCCGCCCGGTCGCGATGCTCGACACGCCGCGCTGATCCGGCGGCGATCCGACGGCTCATCGCTTAACGCACACGCGGCGTGATCTCAACCGAACAGACTGATCCAATACCCACGCTTACCCGAGCTATTCATCAGAGCGGCGACGCGCACGATCCGAGATGTCCCGGAAGATCCAACGGTGTCCGAGCTCCGAGACGAAGATGGCAAAGACGGCGGCGATTAGCACCGAGCGGAGAAGAAGACCACCCGAGCAGCGTTTGGCGCGACTCGGCGAGAAGAAGTAGCGGCCGGTGCGGCTCGACGCGACGAGTCCAATCTGGAACCGGTGCTACTGAACGGCGGCTTGACAAGGCGGGGAAGGCGAAAGCTAGCGGCGGTGCTTGCGCAACTCTGGCGAGCTCCCGAGCGGCGACGGCCGCGAAACATGCGGCGGCTAGTGCTCTTGGGTCGCGCAAGGACGAGGAACATCGGAGTGCGGCTGCGGCTTTTATAGCCTCGGCATGCGCGCAGGAAAGGAAACCCTAAGCAATCCGCGGCGAGACGGCGTGGCGGCGATCGGAGCCGATTGGAGACGGCGGCCGTCCGATCCAAGATGAACGGCCACGATTGATTCCCGGCGATACGATCCGATCCGCTTTTCCAAAATCAACGGATGCGATCAAAACTTTCCAAAACAATGTGAAGCGATCCCACCGCTGATCTCGATCCAACGGCTCCGCGCTAGGGTTTCGCCGAGGAAAGAGGACCGCACGATCCGATCCAACGGTCCCGCGACGCGACAGCTTCGCTAGCGGGCGCTGTATTGCACAACGTCAATTGCGATCTTTGAGCTTGCTTCGCCCAAGATCGCTCATCGATTTTCAAAAGCTTTTGATTTAAAATAATTCCCAAATTAGATTAATTCATTTAAGGTAATTAAAATATCAGGAAAAATCCAAGAAAATTCTCATAAATACTTCGAGACATTTTGAATTCAAATAAAATATTTTTGGCAAAACTTCATATTAGTTTTATCTATATATAATTAGTTTTCACCAAAGGTTCATTATACTTAATTAAAATAAATTCAATTAAATTCTAGAAAATCCAATAATTTCAGAAAATCACTAAAATGCACATAAGTGAAACTATAGGCCAAATTTTGGGATGTTACAAGTACTAGCCTTTCTTTTTTTTCAACTTGTGGGCAACTTTAATCGGAACTTCTGGAGCAGCAAATGTCTTGTCAGTAGTAACAAATCAGTTTTATGGTTCATTCTGAACTATATGCATATTTATAGATGTATATAAGTGTACTGCTGCTAGTTATTTGTTATATGCATATACATACATATACATTCTTTACTCTAGGAGCTCATTCTATTAACGAAACAATTCAAGTCAAATTTATTAGTTACACATTCTGCTATATTCTTAAGTTCTACTGTTATACCAATATAAACATAAATTCTACTCATTCTAGACTTCTTTTGCATTTCGAAAACGTGAACTAATGGATAATACATGTACGTCATATTAGCATGAGGGAATTCTTATGTATGGATAGTATGCTGGCAGTTGTTGTTTGGCATTTGTCACAGATATGATCAATCTTCACAATGTCCTTCCCTCAAATTAAGATACATAATCACAGTTTTGCTAATGTCTTATTTTTAGCATATTACTTTTGTTTTTTATCTCAGCATATGTTAGAGTTTAGGTTGCGTAACCTACATCTCCCATTCGAGAGTGCTTATTTATAAATATGCCAAAATCGCATATTTATAAGCAAGCAGTCCCGAATTGTCCACGTATTTTGATAGCCGAGGATATGTGGTTACAGCAGTTTCGAAGTCGCTGTACAACTCACAGAGTAGATTTCGGTAGTGTCTCCCTGGTGTTCTCCGGATACACACTCCTCTTGACCTGTTGTCGAGACGTGTATCTGGAGAACAGCAGAGAGATGCTGCTGAAATTTTCTCTGGAGTTGTACAACGGCTCAGGAACTTGCTAGAATCACATATCCTCGAATGGATTAGGACCAAACCTATTTAGAGATTAGGAGTTGTAACATCCCAAATTTGGCCAACAGTTTCACTTATGTGTTTTTTTTGGTGATTTTCTGAACTTATTGGATTTTCTGGAATTTAATTGAATTTATTTCAATTAAGTATATTGAACCTTCAGTGAAAACTAATTATATATAGATAAAACTAATATGAAGTTTTGCCAAAAATATTTTATTTAAACTCAAAATGTCTCAAAGTATTTATGAGAATTTTCTTGGATTTTTCCTGATATTTTAATTACCTTAAATGAATTAATCTAATTTCAGGAATTATTTTAAATCAAAAGCTTTTGAAAATCGGTGAATGTAAGATCGGGCCAAAGCCCAAGATCGCTGTGCGCCAACCTTGTTCAAAGATCAGGCGCGCAGCTTGACCCTGCGGCGCTCGCCGCATCGCTCGCGCCGCGCGGCGACCGCTGGATCGATCGCGCGGTCCTCTTTCCTCGGCGAAACCCTAGCACATGAGCCGCTGGATCGAGATCAAGCGGTCGGACGCTTCGCGTTGTTCGAAAGATTTGATCGCATCCGCTGATTTTGGAAAGGGCGGATCGGATCGGATTGCCGGAATCAATCGTGGCGCTCATCTTGGATCGGACGATCGTCGGCCGCCGCCTCCGATTCGGTTTCGAAGTTCGCCCGCCGCATGCCGAGGCTATAAACCCGTAGCCCGCGACCGATGTTCCTCGCCCTTGCGCAGCCGAGCACTAGCCTCTTCCCTTGTTTCGCAGCAGCCGTCGCCGAGCTCGCGCAGCTTGCGCAAGCACCGCCGCTTAGCTTTCGCCTTTTCGCCCGTGCTGCCGCCGCTCACAAAGACCGGTTCCCAGATTCGACTCGCGTCGAGCCGCACGTAAGCCGCTACTTCTTCTGCCGGAGTCGCGCCAAACGCCGCTCGGTGGTCTTCTTCCTCCGCCCGATGCGATCGCCGCCGTCCGCCATCTTCGCTCTCGAGTTCGACACCGCCGGATCTTCCGTGGACATCTCGATCGTGCGCGCTCGGTTCGCTTCACGCGGAATGTCGTAAGCATGGACCATTGGATCGGTTTGTTTGGTTAAGATCGCGCCGCGTGCAGCGTTAGAGCAAGAGCCGCTTGATCGCCGCCGGATGCGCGCCGCGGTCGAGCATCAAGACGCGCAGTGTCGCAACCATCCGCTCGCTGCGTGGTGGGCGCGGGGCGCGAGGCGCCGTGAGCCGTGTCCACGGTGGACCAGAGGCGATTCCGTGGACCGGTCTCATGCGCCAGTGGCGTGTCGGCCGATTGGCACGCCGTAGGCCGACGTCATTACGCTATAAAAATCTTTTTCAATAGAAAAATATTTCGGGAAAATCGAAAATTCTATTTTCTGTATTTCAGTATTTATTCAAAACTTCAAAAGGCTATTTCTTTTGCATTTTAACTCGGATTTCAAAACTTCAAAAGCCACGTCATCACAGGTGTCCGAATGTTGTTACTTAATCTTGACTAATGGAATATGGAACAATATTTAAGAATTTGTGTGTCATATGTTGTCACACAGTGTTATCAAGTTGTCGTGGCGAGGAGGTCACACAACTAGATTGAAATGTTGGAGGCACGTGGTGCTTGGTAATCAACTGGGGTGGTAATGTTTTAGATTGGGGCAAGTGGCAAGGGGCATGTGCCAAGGTGGGCCAGGATTGGCAGGGGTATGTGGAAGTATTGCCTTAATCACTTTAAGGACTTAACCTTGCAAGCCTTTGACCTGAGTCTTTCTTGCAACCACATGTATGGAATGAGACAAATTTAATTGAATAATTTGTGAAGCCTAGATTTCGGTCTTTGTCGTGGTGAATAGTGAGTCCGGGTTTACGCTTAACTCACATGGCGCAAGAGGGGGCCCTGCTGTGGTGGTTTAACCCTTCGTTGTTGAAACCTTAGCAAACAAAGATCGGGTCTAGGTGTAGCATTGTAAAGGCTTTGTTATGATCCCTCGCCTTGGTGGTGTTTGGTTGTATCGTGTGGGTAAAGTGCATAACCTCTGCAAAGTGTACAATCTATTCGAATAGCCGTGCTCATAGTATTGGGCAATGCTCAGGAATTACAGTTAAGGGTTAGACTTTTGTTAAACAAAAACTTGTTGGGATGGCAGGGTGCCATGGGAGGTGAAAATTGATTTAGGATTGGAAACTTGGTTTACTTCAGAAATGCTGAATCTATTAATTCTTTTTATTTGTTTTACTGCTTTTCAATCTATTTACTGTATTCTTGTTAAATGCCACTTTATTGCAAAATATCCTTATTAGCCATTCTCTTGGATTAAGCCAAGCATATAGAATATTAGACTTGCATTGCTGTGCACAACTTGTTGAGTGCTTTATGTACTCACCCCAACAACAACAACTTCAGAAGAGGAAGAATCTACGCCTTTCGTGGAGGAGGATTATATGGATGCGAATGCTTAGGGTCCGATCCTCGTCAGTTACCTACGGTGAACTGGGGAGCTGCTACGCTTATTTATTTTCCTGCTGCTGCTTATTTGCTATTTCTTTTTTTAAGCCCTGTGTAGCAATAATCATGTAAGACAACAGTTACTATTAATTATTAAAGTTATGCTATATTCCGCTATGTATGACTATGATAGCATCTATGTTGAGCCTGTGTGCACTAGCGTGATCCTGGACTAGTGCGGTATACACAGAGGGTCCGGATTTGCAAATTCGGGTCCCGACAGAGGTGGTATCAAAGCCATACTGACTATAGGTCTTGGCCCTAGGTAGTTGGTATCTCTTAGGAGTGTCCAAAATTATTTTCTAAAGAAAAACAAAAATTGACTAATAAGAAACTCTTGGCTTATCTCATTCTTCTACTCTCATCCTTGCTAAAATTACCTTCTTGTCGTTGCCGTTTCGAGTGGAAATCTTATTCAAAAAAAATTTTGAATAGATGCCGATCTTCCAGTCCTTCAAGTCGAGGCAGGGTGGCTATGCCATGGAGCTGTGGAGAGTTCTTCAAGTAATTGGAGGCTTCGATCGTCCGCTCTACCGAGGAAGCAACTGGAACGTCAACGGTGTGCATCGGGGTTCTTCGCAGAACCGACCATCTTCGCCGAGAGTGCGACGAGACCACTGTGACCGATCCACATCACCACCCGCAGTTCACGTGACGAGGTGGGAATTCAGAGGTCGCCAGACTTGTTTCACGACGGATCCGCCACGACTACGCCTACAAGCTTAGCGACACCAGTGTTTCGGCTTCACCCGACAAAGGCGAAAGCGCGTGCCGCCGACGGATCGTGGAGGGGAGTGTGCTATCGCGGTACACCTTGCCGAAGTTCGCCATCGCCAGGAGGAGCACACGAGGGACACCGCCAGAGTTGAAGACGCAGGTACGAGGCACTGAGGGTGTTCGAGCGAGAGCTTCAGAAGACCCGTGACGCAGCAGCCAGGGTCATCAGCGAGCTGGAGGAGGCCTTGCAGGTAGCCGAGGAGTTGGCGGACCAGGTCGTCCAGGAGCCAAATGGAGTCACCGAAGAAGAAGAAGAGGAAGAGGAAGACCCAGAGGAGAGTGAGTGGGAGCCTGAGGAGCCAGCAGAGGGTCACCAGGATGGGTTCGCACCCATGCCAGCCCACCCTCCGGTGTATGCGCCGGATCAGTCTCATCCAGGGTGGCTGGATGAGTGAGAGTTGGTCTTAGAGTTGTGTTGAGACTCGAGTGTTGAGTCGCGTCTTTAAGTTAGTCTTTACCTTTTTGTAGACGTTAAGGTTGCATGTTTAGTTTGGTTCTTAATTGTCTGTTGAGTGTACAATATGCGTTGCAAAGCCCTTAGGCATTGTAAGCAACCATACCAAGTATTAATAAAGATTATTTAAGTTGGGTTTAAACTGTTTCCCCCGCCATAGAAATTCTTGCATCTTATCTATGCTACATCTATCTTTCCTAACCCAAGAAGCAATCAAGCGGATGGTGAACACTGCAAAGAACAATGGAGCTTCAGAAGTGGTCTGACTCGTGCAACAATCCCAATGAAGGAGCACCACCGCAGCAAGCACCGCCATGGATATGCAGAACTTGGGAGCTTTTCTCGCACAAACTCGGTTGATGCACGCACTATGATGCAGCAGATGACCAATATGGTCTGCAGCCAACAACCTGCACGCCGTAACAACAATGGCGGGACTCGCCCTTACTCCAAGTTGTCGAACTTCATGAGGACCCGACCACCAACATTCTCGTGCAATGTCAACCCCACGAAGCGGATGATTGGTGAGAACCATTGAGAGGAAGTCAGACATCACTCAATGTGAAGGTCATGAGAAGGTTCTTTATGCATCCCATCGCCTAGAGGGAACAAATGAATGGTGGGAGAACTCATCAGTTTGCTCATGAGACACCCATGGAAATCACATGGGAAGAGTTTGCAACGGCCTTCCGCCAGTACCATGTACCGGAAGGGATGATGGACCTGAAAAAGGAAGAGTTCAGGGCGCTTAAGCAAGGAGGCCAACCGGTGGCCGATTACTTGAACAAATTCACGCAGTTAGCTCGCTATGCTCCTGAAGACGTAGCGACGGACAAGGCCAGGCAGTCCCGCTTCATGAAAGGACTAAACTCGGGGCTGCAGGTGGGGCTAATTACCCACACTTTTCCGCATTTTCAAGAATTGGTAAACAAGGCTTTGATCCTGGAGGATAAGCGCAAAGAACTGGGGGGAAATCGCTAGCGCTTGATGACCAACCAAGGTGGACGCCCTAACCACCTGCGAATGAGGATGACCCCACAACAGCTTGCTGTGTTCCAACCGCAAGTCGTTAGTAAACCAAAGAACACTGCGCCACGACCACCGTGACGAGTTATCGACGGCGGTTGTGGTAACAATGCTCAAGGAGGAGTGCAGCAGTCAGCCGCTAGAAGGTACTACAGTTGCAATGAGCTGGAGCATTATGCTAATAGATGTCCCCAGAAAGGAGGTATCTCGCCAGTACGTTTCAACCTTGGAACGACGCCTGCTAAGGCATCGATGACGGGAGCAAACCGAGGAACTGGACAAGCAGGAGCAACGCCTCAAGCTACTATTTGGGGCAGAGTCAACCACATCACCGCAGATGGAGCTCAGGAAGCGTCAGACGTTGTGCTAGGTAAGTTTTTGGTAAACTCCGTACCTGCAACAGTCTTATTTGATTCGGGAGCTTCGCATTCGTTTGTCTCTCGGGCTTTTGCATCTGAAAATGGTTTGATTATGAAAAATCTTAAATGTATGATGTTAGTCCAAGCCTCGGGATCTGAGTTAAGATCTAGCCTTGGGTGCTTGGGAGTTAAGCTGCTAATTAATGGGGTAGAGTTCCTAGCGAACTTGATCATGTTAGATACCCAAATTTTAGATGTTATCCTTGGTATGGACTGGTTGACCAAGCATAAGACAGTATTGGATTGCGGTCGAAGGGTTGTATCCATTGAGAGCCCTGGAGGAGAGAAAGTGGAATTTCAAGCGACAACAGTTCGTGATGGTCAACTAATGGTTAATAGCGTAAAAGCCGTCAGCATAGAAGAAGTGCTAGTGGTCAGGGAATACCCAGATGTATTTCCAGAGGATCTACCGGGAATGCCGCCAGACCATGACATTGAGTTTGTCATTGAGTTAGCACCTGGAACAGCATCGATAGCAAAAAGACCCTATCGGATGCCTACCGATGAACTAGTAGAGATGAAGAAGCAGATTGAAGAGCTGTTGGAGAAAGGCTTCGTAAGACCAAGCTCATCGCCGTGGGGAGTGCCAGTTTTGTTTGTAAGGAAAAAGGATGGAAGTCTAAGGATGTGTATTGATTATCGGGCACTTAATGAAGTAATAATTAAGAACCAGTACCCATTGCCAAGAATCGACGACTTATTTGATCAGTTGAGGGGAGCAGGAGTCTTCTCCAAAATAGACCTTCATTCAGGATATCATCAACTAAAGATTCGAGCAGAAGATGTCCCGAAGACCGCATTCTCGATGAGATATAGACAATATGAGTTTACAGTTATGTCATTCAGATTGACCAATGCGCCGGCATATTTCATGAATATGATGAATAAGGTTTTCATGGGATATCTGGATAAGTTTGTTGTTGTCTTTATAGACGATATCCTGGTTTATTCGAAGACAGAAGAAGAGCATGTTGAACATTTGAGGTTTGTTTTAGAAAGGTTGCGAGAACAACAATTGTACGCTAAGTTCAGCAAGTGTGATTTTTGGAAGGAGAGGGTTGAATTTCTTGGTCATGTGATGGCTGAGAAAGGAGTGGCAATAGACCCGAGCAAGGTGGAGACAGTTCTCCACTGGGAGCAGCCGAAGTCTGTTACTCAGGTGCGTAGTTTCCTGGGAATGGCAGGTTACTACCGGCGGTTTATAGAAGGATTCTCAACAATTGCGAGACCTCTCACGCAATTGCTGAAAAAGGAAAAGAAGTTTGTATGGATGCCAGAGTGTGAGAAGAGCTTTGAGGAATTAAAGAAGCGTTTGACAACAGCCCCAGTGCTAGTATTGCCTGATGTCCAGAACAGTTTTGACATATACTGTGATGCATCAAGACAAGGACTTGGATGGGTTTTATGCAAGAGGGTAAAGTGGTCGCATATGCGTCAAGGCAGTTAAGACCGCATGAAGGAAATTATCCTACGCATGACTTGGAATTGGCTGTCGTGGTGCATGCCTTGAAATTGTGGCGTCATTATCTCATCGGAAATAGATGTGACATATATACGGACCACAAGAGTTTGAAATATATTTTCACTCAGTCAGATCTTAACATGAGGCAAAGAAGGTGGTTGGAACTAATAAAGGATTATAATATGGGAATCCACTACCATCCGGGAAAGGCTAATGTAGTGGCTGATGCTTTGAGTCGAAAAAGCCACGTTGCAAATATGATGGTACAAGAAGATCAATCGGAGCTATGTAAGGAGTTTCAGAAGTTAAAATTGGAAATGATTCCAGAAGGATTCATAGCTGCATTGGAAGTAAAGCCGACGCTTGAGGATCAGATTCGGGAAGGGCAAAAGGATGATGAGAAAATCAACCGAATCAAAGCTAAAAAGGATGAAGGATTAGCGGCAGATTTTACTATGGATGACCAGGGTACCATGTGGTTCAAGGGTCGAATCTGTGCCACATGCACTGAAGTTAAGCAGTTGATTTTGGAAGAGGCTGACGATTCTAAGTATTCAATCCATCCAGAAAGCGCCAAGATGTACCAGGACTTAAAGGAGAGGTTTTGGTGGCCAAATATGAAGCGTGAAGTCACTGAGCATGTTGCGTTGTGTGATATATGCCAGAGAGTTAAGGCAATACACCAGAGACCAGCAGGATTACTACAGCCGTTAAGGGTTCCAGAATGGAAATGGGAAGAAATCGGTATGGATTTCATCACTGGGTTGCCAAGAACTCAAAGTGGGTATGATTCTATATGGGTCATTGTGGATCGATTGACCAAAGTTGCTCACTTCATTCCGATTAAGACAACTTACTCAGGAGACCGGTTAGCAGAATTATAAATGGCTAGAATTGTGTGTTTGCATGGTGTGCCTAGGAAAATAGTGTCAGACAGAGGTACTCAGTTCACCTCGAGATTTTGGGATAAATTGCATGAAGCTATGGGAACGCGATTGAACTTCAAGACAAAGATATCACCCACTGCATCGATGGTCGACAAAAAGAGTAAATCGATTTTGAGGATATGTTGAGGGCTTGCGCTTTGCCTACACTACTTCATGGGACAAATGTTTACCAGATGCAGAGTTCAATATAACAACAGCTAATGTGCTAGCTTACGATGTCGCCATTTGAAGCTTTATATGGTCGTGCCTGTCGTACCCCGCTGAATTGGAATGAGACAAGAGAGCGTATGATATTTGGCCCTAATGTTCTCAAGGAAGCTGAAGAGCAAGTTTCCATGATAAGAGAGAGGTTGAAAATCGCGCAGTCAAGACAAAAGAGTTACGCTGATAATCGACGTCGTGACTTGAGTTTCGAGCCAGACGATTTTGTGTATCTTAGAGTTACCCCTCTGAAAGGAGTTAAAAGATTTCATGCTAAAGTAAAGCTTGCCCCAAGATATGTTGGACCGTTCAAAATTTTGAGCCGTCGAGGGGAGGTTGCTTATCAGTTGGAATTGCCGCAGTCACTAGCAAGCGTGCATGATGTGTTCCATGTGTCTCAGCTCAAGAAGTGTCTTCGGGTGCCAGCGGAGCAGACGCCTTTGGAAGAGATTGAGTTGCAGAAGGATTTGACCTACAAGGAGCAGCCGATGAAAATTTTGGATGTCATGGACCGCAGAACCAGGAACAAGTCAGTTCATTTTTGCAGAGTTCAGTGGAGCAACCATTCTGAGAATGAGGCAACCTGAGAGCGTGAAGAGGACCTGAAGTCAGAATTTCTAAACCTATTCCTTAGTTAGCCCTGAATCTCGGGGTCGAGATTCTGTTAAGGGGGGAGGTTTGTAACATCCCAAATTTGGCCTATAGTTTCACTTATGTGTTTTTTTATTATTTTCTGAAATTATCGGATTTTCTGGAATTTTATTGAATTTATTTTAATTAAGTATATTGAACCTTCGATGAAAACTAAATATATATAGATAAAACTAATATGAAGTTTTGCCAAAAATATTTTATTTAAACTCAAAATGTCTCAAAGTATTTATGAGAATTTTCTTGGATTTTTCCTGATATTTTAATTACCTTAAATAAATTAATCTAATTTTAGGAATTATTTTAAATCAAAAAGCTTTTGAAAAATTGGTGAATAAGATCGGGCCAAGCCCAAGACACTATGCGTCTTGCCCCAATATGCAGGCGCCCGCCACCGCTTTGTTGCCGCTGCACGTGTGGACCATTTGATCGGATCGTGCGGTCCTCTTTCCTCGGCGAAACATTAGCGCGTGAGCCGTTGGATCGAGATCAAGCGGTCGGGATCGCTACGCGTTGTTTTGGAAAGATTTGATCGCATCCGTTGATTTTAGAAAGGGCGGATCGGATCGTATCGCCGGAATCAATCGTGGCCGTTCATCTTGGATCGGACGGTCGTCGGTCCTCGTCTCCGATTCGGTTTCCGAGTTCGCCGCCGCGCGCCGTCTCCACCGCGGATTGCTTAGGGTTTCCTTTCCTGCGCGTATGCCGAGGTTATAAAAGCCGCAGCCCGCACTCCGATGTTCCTCGTCCCCTTGCGCAACCGTAGCACTAGCCTCTTCACTTGTTTCGCAGCCGTCGTCGCTCGGGAGCTCGCCGTAGTTGCGCAAGCACTACCGCTAGCTTTCGCCCTTTTCCGCCGCCGTCAAGCCGCCGTTCGCAGCACCAGTTCCAGATTCAGACTCATCGCGTCGAGCCGCACCGAAGCTGCTACTTCTTCTCGCCGGAGTCGCGCCGAAACGCCGTTCGGGTGGTCTTCTTCCTCCGCTCCGGTGCCAGTCCACCGTCGTGCTGCCATCTTCGTCTCGGAGCTCGGACAGCCATTGGATCTTCCGTGGACGTCTCAGATCGTGCCACGTTGGTTCGTCTATAGTGAACAGCTCGGGTAAGCGTGGACCGTTGGATCAGGTCTGTTCGGTTGAGATCGCGCCGCGTGTGCGTTAGCAAGAGCCGCCGGATCGCCGCCGGATGCACGCCGCGTGTCGAGCATCGACAAAGCGGTGTCGCAGCCGATCCCGGCGCCGCCAGCGTGGCGGGCGCAGGGCGCAAGGCGCCGTGAGCCGCATCCACGGTGGACCAGAGGCGATTCCGTGGGCGGGTCTTGGCGCCAGTGACGATGTCAAGACCGATTGGCTCGTGCCGTGGCTGATGTCGCGATTACGTAATAAAAATCTTTTTCAATAGAAAATTTTTTTGGGAAAATCGAAAATTCTATTTTCTGTATTTCAGTATTTATTCAAAACTTCAAAAGGCTATTTCTTTTGCATTTTAACTCGGATTTGAGTGATTCAAATTTCTAAAAATTTGTAAAATCAAGATATATTTATTGGTTAATTTTATTTTATTTTTGGAGTTGGGTTGCTCTCTGCTTTGGTGTTTATTTGCTATTTTGGCATCGTTTCGCGTAGACGTTGAACTGCTCAGTGATCCGGAGGAAGATTAATCGTTTCAAGACCCAAGCTCAGAGCAAGACCAGCACCTACTCCAAGGCAAGTTGTGCTTTGATCATGTTGCACCCAATTTCACCAAATTGCTATTTTGTCTTTTAAATTATGCATGATATTTTATGTGTATAAATGATTTCAATAATCTGGGAATTAGATGATATGCCTAATTGAATTAAATCACACCTTGTCAATTTTATGCCAAGATCTAATTGTCACCCTAGGATGTGGAATTATAGTTGGTTAATATTAATAGTCAACATGGGACTAGTTAGACCGTTGTAGATTGCTTAGCCATGCCACGTCATCACAGGTGTCCGAATGTTGTTACTTAATCTTGACTAATGGAATATGGAACAATATTTAAGAATTTGTGTGTCATGTGTTGTCACACAGTGTTATCAAGTTGTCGTGGCGAGGAGGTCACACAACTAGATTGAAATGTTGGAGGCACTTGGTGCTTGGTAATCAACTGGGGTGGTAATGTTTTAGATTGGGGCAAGTGGCAAGGGGCATGTGCCAAGGTGGGCCAGGATTGGCAGGGGTATGTGGAAGTCTTGCCTTAATCACTTTAAGGACTTAACCTTGCAAGCATTTGACCTGAGTCTTTCTTGCAACCAAATGTCTGGAATGGGACAAATTAGTCAATAATTTGTGAAGCCTAGATTTCGTGTCATCATGGTGAATAGTGAGTCCCGGGTTTACGGCTTAACTCACATGGCGCAAGAGGGGGGCCCTGTTGTGGTGGTTTAACCCTTCAGTGTTGAAACCTTAGCAAACAGTACTGAGTCTAGGTGTAGCATTGTAAAGGCTTTGTTATGATCCCTCGCCTTGGTGGTGTTTGGTTGTATCGTGTGGGTAAAGTGCATAACCTCTGCAAAGTGTACAATCTATTCGAATAGCCGTGCTCACGGTATTGGGCAATGCTCGGGAATTACAGTTAAGGGTTAGACTTTTGTTAAACAAAAACTTGTTGGGATGGCAGGCTGCCATGGGAGGTGGAAATTGATTTAGGATTGGAAACTTTGTTTACTTCAGAAATGCTGAATCTATTAATTATTGTTGTTTGTTTTACTGCTTTTCAATCTATTTACTGTATTCTTGTTAAATGCCTCTTTATTGCAAAATATCCTTATTAGCCATTCCCTTGTATTAAGCCAAGCATATAGAATATTAGACTTTCATTGTTGTGCACAACTTGTAGAGTGCTTTATGTACTCACCCCAACAACAACAACAACTTCAGAAGAGGAAGAATCTACGCCTTTCGTGGAGGAGGATTATATGGATGCGAATGCTTAAGGTCCGAGCCTCGCGCTTACTCATGTGAATCGGGAGTCGCTACGCTTATTTATTTTTCCGCTACTGCTTATTTGCTATTTCTTTTTTTAAGCCCTGTGTGGCAATAATCATGTAAGACAACAGTTACTATTAATTATTAAAGTTATGCTATATTCCGCTGTGTATGACTATGATAGCATCTATGTTGAGCCTGTGTGCACTAGTGTGATCCTAGACTAGTGCGGTATACACAGAGGGTCCGGATTTGCAAATTCGGTTCCCGACAGGAGTTATCGTCCATACGTATTTAGTTGGTCAACATATAGACTTTTCTTGAAGATCATTCATTCATCTGTTACTCTACTGCAATATGCTAGAACAATGACATGCTATGAATTATCCATTGACCTATTGCTTTAGATAATTTATTGTCAAGTTCACATAATAGCTACGAATTGCTTTCTCTCATGTCAAATATATGTCCATGTTAGATAAGAAAACTCAAAATATCGCAATTAGAGAGCATCGGCTCATCGCCAGAAAGAGTAGAAGGTGCTCATGTGGGGCCAAGGCAACTTCCAAGTGTCGAGCCGAGCCAGGTTCCAAATGTTGAGGGGCCGAGTAAGGTGAGGAAGGCCCGAGGACCGAGCAAAGGGGCCACAGGGAAAATGCCCAAGTTATCCACTTCAATGCGACGGGCGTTTGCATGGGTCCTCCCAAGTATAAGGGGCGATACCGCTCATTCCTCGGGCAATTGGTGAGGGAGAGAGTTCCCATAACGGTTAAGGATTGGAGAAAGGAGGTCAGCGCCGAGCAGAAGAACCGGCTGTGGGATGAGGTTAAGGGAAAATGTATTATAGAAGAGGAGGATGAAAACATTGCCAGGTGGTACGCCTTGAAGAGGATGGGTGTGGCTCTGAGGCACTTCAGGGTCTACATGCACAGTGAGTACGTGCTGAAAGGCCGTACACCATTCGAGGGGTATCCGTTTGTGACTCTCGATGTTTGGGAGGAGTTCACGAGGATTAAGAGTACGCCCGAGGCGGAGGAGCTGAGAAAAAAGAACGTTGCTACCTAGAGGCTGAACACGCACGCGCACCACCTCGGTTCAGGCGGCTACGAAGGGAAGAAAGCAGAATGGGCGCGACTAGCCGAGGAGTGCGCCAACTCCGGGACAGCGATGCCTTACTCGCACATATGTGAGGAGCGGCACGGATCGGGTATTAGCGAGGACAAAGGAAACCGCAGATGACAGACACCAGTACCAAACCCCACTATCACAAGCAAGTCGTCTCCACCATCGTAAGATATCAAACTTACTACATTGCAGTCGACCATTCCTATTGTATTTCAGATCTAATTCGTACTCGCTTCTTGCAGGAGGAGGTAAGCCAGAGGAAAGAGCAGGGGACCTTTCTTAGCCAAGGGTTAAATGACATCCTATCCTCTACAATTGGGAAGCCCGACCATAAGGGTTGGGTGCTTGCCACAGGGGCGGGGCATACGAAGAAGTACTACTTCCAAGATGATGCTGCGAGTACCAGATCAAGAACATAGGAGGCACATACGGAGCACCTGAAGGACACGCTTAGGGAGAAGCTGAGGGAGGAGATCAAGGAGGAGATGAGGGTGGAGATGATGGCACGTGAGGAGCGCCTAAGGGCCGAGATGATGGCGATGATCTCCCAGAGTCAGAGCCAGATGCCCCCGCCTACTATAGAGAAACCTGTGCCCCGACCAAGTAGTTGTGGTTCCAAAAATGATAAGTCCAATCCCCAGCTGAAGGTAATAATTAATTTTGCCTAACTTAAATGTGCGAGGGTAACTTCATATGTTTTCTCTCAAGTTGCGCACTTTTTGCAGCGCCTACCAAGTGCCACCACCCCGACTAAGACGGATTTCTATTGAGGTCTGCACACGGTTTGCATTTCCATGCAAGGAGACCGACACGGTGCATGGTCACCTTTGGGGAAGGGCTACATGAGGGTACAGTGGACTACGCCCACGGCCTTCTTATCACAAAGGCTCGAGTTCCCCAACGAAGACATCACCACTCTCGCAAGCGCGATGTCGTTCATCAAGTGGCCCATGATAGGCATCGTACTAGTCAAGGTAAAAATCCCCCACATCTTCTGTACCATTACAGTAGTATTGCAACAAGTTACTTAATTATGCGCGTGCTTTGTAGGTTCCTACCGCACTGCGCCGCTCCCACGATCGTGATGAGTCCCGCACAAAGTACAGAGTCGGTGCATAAAAGGACTAGTATGACAACCACGTAACCACCGAGGCCTCTCGCTAAAAGGCAAGGCTCACAAAGGCCACAAATACTCAAGTACATGAAAAGTCCACCGACCCGACTCCTGAGACTCCTTCGCCCGTAAAGGAGAGCCGGCATGCACTACGAGAAGCCTTATGAATTTAAGGCCTACGTGCATGGAAAGCCCTTTCGCCTTCCAAAGAAATTGAATGCTCTAGGCATATGGACTCGACAGCTCCATGGATGGTACGTTGACAAAGTGAAAGAGAGCGAGCGTGTCGACTTCAATGTTAGATACAGAAAGGGACATTTCCACCGTGAGGAGGATGGGACATTCCCAGTTAGTTTTGAGGATCTGTTCCGTCTGTACTAACTGATAGCCATCGATATTTCTACTATACGATCCTGGACGCTGTGAATATCGCACCATGTTGCACGACCTTATGACTTCCATAGGATTTTGCATTACGCTTTTTAACATTCAATGCGAGTTGCAGGGAGATGAGGCAGCGAGTCGTGACGAATCGACAACTAGTTGGGTTCGTCGACCCTGAGCTTGTGTCCGCGACGATGGCTAGGCTTCAACCGGAATGGATTGCCTCCTACATCAAGAGGGCACTGCAAGCTGAGTCGAAGAAGGACTTCATTCTACTCCCGCACTCACGAGGAGTAAGTACTCATCGCACTGCTCAATTACTTCTACGACCAAACCGTATGTGAACTTATTTTCTTCGTGCATACCATTTAATAAGCAACCATTGGGTTCTACTCGTGCTCTTCCGAGTGACAACAAAGTGTACACTTTTAATTCGATTGATAAGAGACCGATGGCCTACGCGATCAAGCCTCCTTTGGAGCAGTAAGTGCACCACTCTTATCTAACATTTTCTCAGATTTAACTACATTCATTATTTTTTACTCAACGGCATCTCTCCAATGTATATAGGGGTTTCAAGGAATACGTCAAGCGTGAGGGACACACGACGACAAAAAGGGCTCCAAGTCGAGTATGTCCGCTTCAAGGTACAAGTGGTTATCATATATAAGATTTAGATTTTCTGACATATTTTCTTCGTCTCTTAATTTATTTTTCTTTCTTCACAGTGTCATCAACAGGGCACCGACGACCGCTGTGGTTTGTATGTCATGCAACACATGGTGATCTTGATTGTCGGCTCAGACCGTTTCCCTAAGGTAAAGGTAGTACATGCATTATTATACAATTAGTCTTTCACATAGAAATTTGAAAACTTAAATTAGAGCACTCATTTCTATTTTGCAGCATACCAATATCCCCCAGAAGAGTGTAGACAGCACTCACTCAACAAGATACGAGACCACTTATGCCAGTGGTACTGGATAGAATGCTTGTCGGAGGACGGACGGTTTAGAGATCCCGAAAGCTCCTACTAGACCAGATGTGAACAATATTACATATCTGAATGCGATTGCATGTGTACTTATGGTTAAGCATGTTTACGTTCTATTTTGTTAACGAATGTGATATGTGTTTGTTGTAACAAAGTGTTCATGTTCTTTGAATGTGATATGTTGTCCGTAATTTCTGTGTGAATGTGATATGTGCATATTGTGTGGAATATGTGCTGATTGTAGGGTGAATTAGAAAATAGCACACCACACCCCTTCATCTCTGTCGGTTCTCACAAGAAAATGATAGAGATGTGACCGTCATCTCTATCGGTTCTTTGTAAGAAGCGATAGGGATGATGAACTCATCTCTATCGGTTCTTTCTAAGAAGCGATAGATATGAGTATATTATCTCTATCTGTTCTTTTTAATAAGCGATAGAGATGACGGTATTATCTCTATCGGTTCTTTGTAAGAAGCGATAGAGATGATCGACTCATCTCTATCGGTTCTTTTTAAGAAGCGATAGAGATGAGGCAGTCATCTCTATCGGTTCTTTGTAAGAAGCGGTAGAGATGGGGGTATTATCTCTATCGGTTCTTTGTAAGAAGCGATAGAGATAATACCCCCATCTCTATCGCTTCTTACAAAGAACCGATAGAGATGACCGCCTCATCTCTATCGGGCGAGAACCGACTGTAATAATGCCATCTCATCTCTGTCTCATGACTTTGTGTCGCCACCAGAACTGACTGTGATGATAAAAAAATCGATTGTGATGTATATTTGTGTAGTAGTGAGCTCGTCGGTGATGGCTCACCGTGGACGCAAGAGAGCCCTGCTACTGACTACCCATGGCGTCCCGTCGGCGCTCCACATTCTGACGGCTTCCCGCGGCATCTCCTTGACCCTACATCTTGAAGAGGAACGCGATATGCTACACTAGCACAAAAAAATCTACCGCGTAACCAGAAAGCTACTCGCAAGAAGGGGATCACAGATAAGATTACCACTAGACGCGCAGTTGCGGAATCCTTCGCGTGTTGATGTAGTGGATCGCCCCGCCGCAGCGTTGCGGCCGATGGAGCGGATCATCCTCGCCTCGCCGTGATCGCCCTCCCACGCCGCAGCCGCAGCAGTCACACCACAAAGAGTCCACACGCTCAGGATGGAACGCCGCGGCGGTGTGCAAGCACTGGCCTGGTCGGCAGGGCAACGAGAAGAGGAGGCTAGGGTTTCGAGTGAATCACTTCTAAACCGTGGGAAAGCACTCGCGCCCACCCTCCTCCTCCTTATATAGCCACGAGATGAAACCCTAAACCAAGGCCCATCGTGCTAAACCCACGATGTCCATTAATTATGGATCCAATCCAAATTAATGCATCCCACCATTAAGTGTGTGACCAGAGGTTCACGACGCTTGGACATGGATTCAAAAACTCCTTTTCAATCCAATAGTTGGTAGCGCCTCCTGCAAAGTATGCCAACTCCCAAACATACTATGATCAAATCGGACAGTAACCTATCAAAAGTACTCATGTAATAATCCATTTGCCAAGTATATGAAGATTGAACTCAAGGCGAGAAGTATGTCATCCTTTGATGATTCAATCCATCTCTCGATCCGTGATATATTAATAAGTTGTGATTGACTCTCAATCACGACATGGCCATGCACTTCCTTAATCATATCACACGAGTGACCTTGTCATATATCTCTGTTTCATTGGAGTGGCAAATTCCATCTTGATCGCCACTTCCTCTCAGACGCTTCATAGTAAACATGAAAGCTACCTTTATAACTATCCGGTTAGGAAGTAGTGTTTGATAGCTCCAAGGAAAACTATTACACATGTAGGGAATATGACAATCTCAGTGTCTAAGGATCATACATCTACTAGGTATGAGATACACGATGACACATAAGAATGAAATATTCTCGCAGTTGTCCAATTATGGTCTATCTAACCCATGTTCTTCAACATGCGTCCACAATGTATAGATGATATCTCTATATCCCATGATCTATGAAGCATGATCATCGATCACTACATGTGCTGATCTATTCATCGTTGTCCTAGACGATGATATCCGATCAGAGATATTTATCGAATTATATCAATAAGTAAAGAGCTTCATAAGCAAGTCACATACTTGTTGATCAATACAATGATATACATTCATTGGACCAATAATCATATTATTATTCATAAACATAGTCATGTTACAATCATCTAAATGATTGCCTCAAGGGCATAGCACTAACACATCTCACCAATCTCGGGTGGTTCGACAAGATCAAGGCCACCTTCACCGGCAAGAAGCCCGACGAGCCGTCCTTTCTCAAGGTCCGTCCAAAGACACCGCATTTCACCGTTCAGAGCGTCCGACTCGAATCAACAAGGTAAAACAATAAAATTCACTCAAGCCGATCGTTAAGATCAATCGGCTTATACTCAATCACCAAGTATCAAGATCAAAGTAACAAGGTACTTTCCTTCATCGCTACAATGGATCCTAGTCGTACTTATTCCGATTCCGCATAAAGAATGACCAATATTTTTGGGTCCTTTGGGAAATCTAGACGCCCATACCGTGAATAAACCAAGAAGTCCTCGATTACTCTCCGCCGGCTTCGTCATAACATAGAGGGTGGAATAAGAGTTTCGTGGCTTGGCCGATGTACTCAAAGGATGGAGAAATTGGTTTATCAGTAGCAGCCCAAAAGAGGAGTGAATGGGAAAGAATGGGCATAGCCGAGTGTATTTCACTTTCTTTAGCCGACTCAAGCCAATGAGCCCTTAGTGGCCACTACCTGTTATTTTGGTCTGACTGCTTTAATGCTTTCTTATTCCGCACCGGTCCCATCGCCCAACTCTTTAGATGTTGCTCATTTGTGTTGTCTTCGCCGATGGAGATCAAATATCGCCTTTTAGTGGAAAACCAAAATATAGGCTCATCCGATCCAAGGGAGAGGGTTGGGCCAAATATATTGGAAATAATAACAAGGTCAATGGCTTAGTATCTGACGAGGAACATGTGGCTTTTCCGAATCTTTGGCTAGACCGCTTATTCTGTGGTGCATCTCTTGGACCAACTCAAGTATATCAAATGATAGCAGAGCAAATTGTTGAGGGTCGCCACCGGCTTTAGGAAAATCTTCTGGGTGCTGTGTACCAAATGCTTTACATAATAAGGAGTCGGCTTTATACTGGGTTTTGGAAAATTCACCGCTGGTAATGTAGGTGGCCCAATGTGGTTTGTGCAAATATGGTCAGCATCGCTTATTCAAATTGCTCTTTTAATTTGGATTTAGCCGATGATACTCCTTTTCCAAGGGAAGATATACCAAGGGCACCTATTCAATTTAGAGAATGCCGATCCTTTGGTGAAAGATTTATGATGTGCTCCGTAAATGAGACAAGGGCCTTTCCCGACACCTGTAGAAGGTTTCGCTATTTTTCTTGCAATTGACACCGAAAGTTTCAAGCAAAGAAGATTTCTTTAGCTACGGTGTCGCAGCCGATTTTCTTTGGCCTTCTTTTCTTCATCCGAAGCCGATAGCTCTCGATGCCTCAGAGACTCGACTTGTATAGAATTTTTATTTCTCCATGCATATTCCATGTCGGCCTTCATACTCTAATCGGACTTTCCAAATTTCATAACGAAGTTTTATCACCCTTCAAGATATGCAAGGCAAATCGGCTTTGGCCAAGTGATACCAAGTCCGCCACTTCTAGATCGGCTTCAACCAAGAGCCGTGGTCCGCAATGCCACATCCGCGAGGCTAGTTCGAGTTAGCCGACTAACTCCAATCGCGCAGCTTCCTCACTTCCATCCAATGCTCGCCACAGGGGTTTCACGACATGGTGGTTTCGCTATCGCAAAGATGTTTGTATATGGAGAAGACCCTTCGACTATTGTCAAAGAATTTTTCCAAATCTGCCGAGACATCCTTAGTATCTAATGTTGAATCTAGCAATGAAGCTAGCTCGTCGGGTTATACTAACTCAAGCTTAGTAGATAAGGTATCGGCTTTGAATAATCTTGCCTCATGCATCGCCTTAATTCAATGCATTTTATAATCACACTTCCTATATATTTGCAGTGCTAAGGATGTCGGCAAGAAGATCGCTTTCTAGCCAACTGGGAATGAGCAAGGCAAGAGAGCTCATCCATCGACCGCCTTACAGTTACACCTCCGACTGGGAGTGCATAGTCCTTCTTGTCTGACATCGAGAAAAACAAACCAAGTAAGCATAAATTAGCTTTGACATTTCTCTTCCTCCTTGATTTAACCTTTATCCGATTTAAATTTTAAAAGAAGAAGGCAAAATATACCAAGGCTCCAACAAAGAAAGGACCCAAACCTAAAGAGCAAAGCGCGTAGAGTTCGCCTCATGTATCGCTATTGGAAAGGTAGGTCACAACACTTTGTGCAATAACTTTTATACTCCAATGCATTGGCTTATCTTTTATTTTTCTTTAGCCAACGCAATCGCTTCAAGTCGAGAAGATCCTTGCCGATTTTCCAACATTTCAATCGCTTCCAACTTTGCACCGAGCCAACTCGCTTCACCATCGATTTCTGAACCATCGATCCGACAAATCGCTTGATTTTCACCGCCGATCTTGACGACCCGCAGATTATGGCTACGACGACTATGATGCGTAAATCAAGAATTCTTGAAGTATCGAAAAGGCATCGCCGTGGTTACCTCCGCCTGTGCATGAAAGAGCGCCTTGACAGCTTTTCAAGCTTGTGATGCAACCACAATGGAGATCCCGTTAACAATCACCGATAAGGGATGCCATGGCTGCCGCTGAAGCCGATCTTCCTCCCGGCAATGCAAGCTCTTCCGATGTATGTCATTTGGACGATGTAAGAAAAGAAGTTGAGGAGGCAGAGAACCGGATTGCGCTGCGTGAGGCCCAAGAGGCCGATCGGAAACTCTCGAGGAATCTGGTCATGCCAAGGCCAAAGCGCAAATTTGATATCGTGTTTCAAAGATCTCAAATCGACTCAAGGAAGCTCTTGAAATTGGAAAACAAAGAAATTTCTCCAGAAGAATTGGTCAAGCTCGAGAAACAAATCGGAAAAGGCCAACAAACCTTGAGACCATCGACGGAGTCAAGGAAGAAAACTTAGCATTGCAGTTGGTGTGGAAAATGTGACCAAGCAATCGCCAAGGTAAAAATGGTGCCCGGAATGCCAAGGACGATGAACGCTTCGACGAAATCCAAGGATCATTGCAAAGGCACCGGTGTTTTATCGGCTTTGGGCGCGACTCTTCCGTGATCCGCATCCAATAAAACTTTATTGTTCTGCTTTTTGGAAAACTTGTCCCGAATCCGTCCCCGAATATTCTTGTAATCAGACTTGTTATGTTTATAATCGCTTTTTAACCGATTTTATCTTGCTTACATCTCTAGTCTGAATCCTTTCACCATTAACAAAGATCGTGTTAATCTTGGCCTCAACATGATTTTAGTCGGCCAGGCTCCGATCCAAACGCTAGGATAATATTTCTTTAGATATTTCCCATTAATGGCTTTAGGCGTGATATGCCCTTCAAGTGTTTCCAGTAGTACGAGTTCCCACCGACTAGTCGATTAATCTTGTATGGTCCTTCCCACGAGGCTACCATTTCCCAAATCGGTTATCTTTGGAACCAACAGTAGTATAGTTTTCCATACTAAATCGGCTTGATCGAAAGATTTAGGCAAGACCTTTTGTTATACGCCTTGCTACTCGATCTTGTTCTTCTTAAGCCGATCAAGTGTAACCAACGTAACCCACCAACTCGGCCCAAGTTGTCTATCATTAAATCGTTGTAATCTTGAGCCGACAAACCATTTTGTCCGGCTATTCAGACGACTCAATGTTGATCTCCACGTGTAGAACGGCTTCTCGCCCATACACCAACCGGTAGGGTGAAAGCTTCGCTTCTCGTGATAAGATAGCCGATAGGCCCACAATGACTCCGATAGTGTCGAGTGCCAATTCCTCGCTTTTCATCAATCTTTCTTTTGATTAATTTAATAAGTGTTTTATTAGACGACTCGCCTCGCCCATTAGCCCGAGCGTAATACGGCGAGGAATTTAACAATTTGATCCCTAGACTCGCTGCATAACCTTGAAACTCGTTAGACATGAATACCGGCCCCTTGATCGGTCGTGATTGTCCGTGGTATTCCAAACCGATGGACGATATGTTCATTCACGGCTAATCGCTCAACGCTAGTCACCTTCTTAAGTGGTATAGCTTCAACCCATTTTGAAAATAATCGGTTGCGCCAAAATAAATTTATGGCCTTTACTTGAAGCAGAAAATTTGGCCGATTATGTCTATTCCCAACCTCCGAATGGCCAAGGTTTGATAATTGGATGCAAAGCCGATGTCGGTGCTAGTTGTACGCTGCCAAACTTTTGACATGTCCGACATCCTTTGTAATATTTGAAGCAATCTTCTAGCATCGCTGGCCAAAAATAACCTCGTCCGCCTAAGCATCCATTTCATTTTATGTGCCGATTGATGAGATCCACAAATTCCTTCATGCACTTCACCCATCGCCACTGGCTTCTTCACCAAGGCATTTTAGCAACAAGCCTTCCATAGTCCGATAATACAATGTATCGCCCATGATAACGCATTTCAATGCTTGTTGACGATCCTTCGCCTGCTGGCTTAGATGGATCAACTAGATAATCTTTTATTTGCGTCCTCCAATCAAGAATATCCGCACATTATTGCTTTATCTACAAGTTCGCTTCCTCGACTTCGCCAACATCTCTATACTCGATGCTTGTTGGGCCAAAGCATTAGCTCGCTGCTCAACTTCGAGGAACATGACCAATAAAAATGATGTAAAAGAGCTTATCATCTCTAAGCATTGTTCTAAGTATTTCGTTAGTACTTCATCTCGACATTGATATTCCCTTTATTTGTCAGACTACCAATAATGAATCACCATACGCTTCAACCGCTTTCACTCCAATATTTTCCAACAACCGTAAGCCTTGAGTAACGCCATACTGGCTCGGTTGTTTGAGCATCGCTATTTAGCCGAAATGCAAATTCAAAGCTATGCCTCTAGGTGAAGTGAGTACAATGCCGATACCATATCCTTCCTCGTGATATCGATCCATCAAAGAACAACGCCATGGCGCGATCAAGACTAAGTTTGCCACGTGGTCATGTCCTCGTTATAAAATCGCTAGGACTTGTCCTTAACCGCTATCGATTCATATGATAAATCGAACTCGACTCAAGGCGTAAGCCCATTTGCCAAGTCGACTCGCAAAATTGGAGCCGATAATATATACTTTATAACATCGGTTTTACAGATGACTTTACAAGCCGATGCTAGTATGTAGTGCCTTAGCCTTGTGCATGAAAAGTACAAAGATAAACATAATTTTTCAATGAAAGGGTACCTGACTTCGATCTAGCAACCGGCGGCTTAAATAAAAGATAACCTCTTTACCATGTACTTCTTGTGCCAAAACACCCAATAGTATCTTCTTCACCGAGACATAAATCTGAAAGGAACACTTTTTGAGGTGCAACAGGATCGGAGGGTTGATAAATACCTTTTACTTCACAAATGCTTTCACGACGGCTCCCCATATAAATTCTTCATTGTCTTTAACTTCAAGAAAGGAGTAAAAGCACGAATCCTACCAGAGAGGTTCGAGATGAACCGACGAAGATAGTTAATTTTGCCGATCAACTTTTGTAATTCGCTTTACATGTTGGCGGTTTGGTATTGGCTATGGCTTTGACCCTTGTTTGGTCGATTTCGATTCCTCTTTCATGTACCATAAAGCCCAAAACTGTCCCCGCTGATACACTAACGCACACTTGTAAGGATTCATCTTCAAACCATGCGCCTTATGTTTTTGAACACCTCTCCAAATCGCCAGATGTTGAGATTTTTTGCGATTTTACCACTACATCATCTATATAAATCTCAACAGGTGGCCGATTAAATCGTGGAAAATAAGATTCATTGCCCGCGATATGTTGCACCGCTTTTCTGCCGGAAAGTCATTACTACCACTTAATAAACCTATTGCACCGGACATCCAAGGTCGTTTTGGGTATATCGGCCGCCATGAGTATCCGATTATATCCTAGATTACCGCCCAAAAGCTTATGATCTTATTTCGATGCAAAGATCGATACCCGAGGTGTCCGAAGATTCTTGATATCGCTTGCCATTTATATATCCTTTAGGTACAATGGTTTCGTATGCCGATGATCGCCTTTGGTTTCTCAAAGATGGCGTCGCACTCCGGAGCATAATCGAGCAACGGCCTCATTGGCCGATTCTCTTCGACTTTGAACTCACCAAGGTGCACCCTACGCCCGTAAGTGCCGAGGTGTCGTCCCTAATCATGGAGAGTCCAGGTCATCACCGATTCAAATCTTCTTCGCTTGATCTTTTCTTCTCCACTCTTTCCCGACGATCTCATTGGACGGTTCATTAAACACTTCGCCCTTTCCTCGCCCCGACTTCTGCCCTACTTGAAGTGCCCGAGGTGTCCTAAGCTGCTGGGCACCACCGGGTTTAGGTTCCACCGGCTTTCGATTCGACCACCAAGTCTTCTTGCGTAGAACTGTTGTGTGTGTCTTGGCTTGGCTTTGCTCTTGATTTGGTTTAGATAATCTTTCATGGACCGCCTTCGTGACTTCGCTTGCTCTCGATCGCCCAGATAGCCTGTGTCCGCCGATTGTGTTGGCCAACCGTCTCGAGGATAATGTTCCATCGGGCGGTATACGGTGATGGCAACGCTACTCTCCTCTCCCAAAGAAATTGCCAAAGGACACCTTCTATGTGCCTCTCCACGTTCTCATGCGGTACAAATTATCCGACCGGCGGTGTGGTACCGTGGTCGGCTATTCATCCCTTCATATTTATCCATTAATTGTGAGAACGTAGGACTCCGCCTTTTCACCGGTCGCCTTAATGGAACCTTTTTCGCTTTGTACCATTTGCCTATCCGGGATTCCCTTAGGTTTAATGGTCCTTGAATTTTTCCGCCTCGATCGGCTTCTATTTGTACGGAGCCGATGGTAATCTTTAGTGTCCGCCGTCCGAGCTCGATTGTATATCGCCTTGTTGATCCTTCTTCGCTCATTTTGCATCGGCTCTTTTCCTTTAGCCGAGCATTGTACCACATTAATAGGAAATGGATCGACGCCCACCGCATGGTCGGCTCATCGGCGAACTTCAACCGACCATCTTCAATGGCGGATCGGATCTGCTGACGGAAGATATTGCAGTCATTAGTGTTATGTGAATAAGAATGATGCCACTTGCAATACTGCGTTTTTGATCTCGCTTGCTGATGGTATTACATGTCCCTCCCAAGAATCGTATTATTTTTCTTGCAAAAGTAAATCAAAATGCGATCGCACTTGGAAACGCTAAAAGAGTATTTGGCCTCCGACTTGTTCCTAGTCGGCTTCACCAAGAATGTACTAAGGATTTCTTAGACCTCTTATCCATTCGGCTATGTTTACTCCTTCCTCATCCTCCGACTAATCACTAGGACAATACTCAACCATATTAACCTTGGCCTTATCCTTCTCTTTATTATTGCTATTATTGTTCTTAAATCTGTCTTTAAATACTTTAGATCAAGAATCGGCTTTCTTGAGCCGATACGCGTTCTTGCTGCTACTTTCTTGGAGGGATGGTGGTGTCTGATTCGGGTTTTTTGGGTTTCATTGTAGAGTTCGCGGATACGGTGGAGAAGGCGAGGAAGGTAGGGACATTCAAGAACCTCGTGGCGGGGCGGTGCAGCGAGTCCACCGTCGTCAACGCCTTCGAGAAGCACTCCGCCGTCCTCCGCTACCTCGGCTCCATCGACCCCACCGGCGAGGTATACAATGATCATAGTGGTTGCGTTGTATTTCTAGTACAGAATGCTTGGCTGTGCAGCGTGGAGGTCTGTTGATTTTTTTGTGCTGCGCTTTTTTCTGCAGAAACCCCAAAACAGTGATAAAATTGATGCCACCAAGCACTGAATTGCACAATTACAGATGTGGAGCATATACTGGCCAAGTATACATGGGCTAAAGAGGCCCAGAAGAAGATAGAAAAGCTGAAAGGAGAAGGAAAACCATTGCCGAAGACATTTAATGAGGTAATTCCTTTCTCTTGGAAGACCAAGGGCAGCAATTGCTTGAGGGTTGTAATTCTTCTGTATCACTATTCATTGAGGAGGAGGGGAATGTGCATGATGAAGGTAGAAAGAAAGATAGAAACATAAGGGCATAGGAGGGGGGGAATATTAGAGACCAATAAAATGATTTGCACGTTTTTTACAATATCAATATAAGAGGATCAGCTGAAGATCAAGAACATTGTTGCTCAATATTGCCATCTTAATGTGAAATGATTCATTACTAAACATCCTATTCAGCTGGTATTTGGTATGTCAAAATATAAAATAAGTCCGTGGAGGACATGCTTTTAGTTCCGTCGGCCATTTTTCATTTTTTTTTTCATGTATTGATGTTCCATATCTCTGATCTGTTCTTAGATACAGCATTTTTATGGTTTCTTCATTGTAAAGGACTATTTGACCAATATTTAAGAAATGTTGTGATGTTCTCTATTACTCTTATGTAATGTAATTCTTAAGGACCTGGTACAAATTAAGGTCCATATCACTTGTTAGATCTTAGATTTTATGGTTACTAGTTCAGTGCCCGTGCATTGCTACGGAAAACAAAATTGATAACGAAACATAAAGGTCAAGCAATAAAAGAAAATAACCGTGTGTTGCTACGAATAAAAAATATCATGTTATCTAACACATCGAGTTGGCTTATATCTAGTCTTCGACTCAGTTGAAGTAACCAGCTGAACTCTGCCTGACCCGCATCGTGTCTTCTCCACTGTACTTGGTCTACACACCTCCTCGACTCCATCGCCACGCCCGACTATGCTCTGCTCCGTGGCAGCCCTTGTCAGGCCTATCCCGCTATTCCTAGCGGAATCATAAAATAAACCTAGGAATTATGAAAAAAATCATGTTTGGTGATAATGTTTTACTATATGTATCACCTTCTTTTCATAATCAGGTGGTAGACAGATCGGGGAACCATAGAGGGGTAAGAAAGAGAACCTTACCAAGGACGAGGAGCTGCAGCTGCGCATCGATTGGGCTTGCATGCGGGCGCGGCCATCGGTAGTTGCGCTTGCGCGCGCGGAACCGCGAAATCCGACCGAATTGCCCCACGCGTGGAGAGGGCCGAATCTCCATGCAAAATCGTAAGGTCAAAAATTCGACAGTATTGTCCTTGAAACCATGCAACAATTTTATAGCAATTCTCGTTATTTAAGCCATACCTGGGCTAGGCTACACGTGACGTGACACGCACAGGTTCACAAATCACAACGCTATGCTATTGACGAGGTCGAGGGCAATGCCAACAACCATCATTCACGATGTTGCTAGGAAGCCTAGCACACACTAATCTAACCGGCATGTGGCTCATAAATCTAAAGTAATTCGCTTTAATCACCCGTAGAGCGTCAAGTTCAACCAATCGAAGGTCCGGAGTTATGATGCCATGATCATGCCTTTGAAATATGTTTAGTGAACGAAGAAAAAAAATCTGTGAAACAGTTCTGCGCTAAAAATGGAGCCTCAAGGTGTGGATTGCTATCAGAGAAGATGGGACAAGTTCGCTTGCACTTGCAGTTGCACGTACACTCGACAAAAGCACTCTGTGGCTGTGAGCTCCGTTAGATTTATTGACAATTGCATGCAGTCATGCACCCGAGCGCATCAGGCGTCGCCGGCATAGACGAACTCGCGCACAGCGCGAACAACTCCTCGGCCTTCTCCGGCACAAAGAGTTCCGCGGCGTGAAACCCCGCGCCCTCCGTCTTCACGACGACCTCCACGCCGTGCTCCTGCAGCCACCGGACGAATTCTCTCTGCCTATTGATCAGCGGGTCGTCATCGCTCCCAGACACCAGGCACTGCGGCAGCCCGATCGCAGCGTCTGGCACTAACACTTTCACCGGGTTCGCGAACTCGTGGTCGCGGTCCACGCCCGCCGGCAGCTCGAGGCTCCAGAGCTTGTCGTTTGCCTCCAGCAGCAGCATGAAGTCATCCTCCGATTTCGCCTCCGACGGCGTCCGCTCGACGCCGCCGAAGTAAGGTTGGTGCAGCATGAGCTCCCGCACCGCGATAGGGCTTAAGTCAAGGCCCTTGGTCCGGACGCCGGCGTTGAACGCCATGTTCCCGCCGGAGCTGCTACCCATGACGAAGCACCGGGAGAGGTCGCCGTGCGCAGCGATCCAGGGGTCCGCGGGCGCCACGTCGCGGAGCCAAAGCATGGCGGTAGGCGGCGGGCAGTTGGTGCTCGGGAGTGAGGCTGTAGTCGAGGGAGGCGACGATGGTGGGGACGGCCGCCGCCATGGCCTCGCAGGAGGCGTGGTAGAAGGTAGTGTCGGCGAAGAAAACGATGAAGCCCCCGCCGTGGAAGTAGAGGATGACGGGAACCTGGACGGCGACGGCGGGACGGGGTTGGGGACGTATCGGCAGAGGAACGTGCCACGGGAGGCGTCGAGGGGCACGTCCCTTGAGACGGCCTGTCCCGCGTTGGAGGCCGAGGAGGTCGGAACGAGGGGGCGCGTGACGGTGCCGTCCGGGTGGACGATGATCTGCATGAAGAGGTTGGTCGACTTGCTCGGGGGCGGGCACGCGGCGGCGTCAACGTCGACAGCCGTGGTGTCGCCCATGGTTCTCACTCGGCTTGCTCTGTTTCTTGCACGCACGAGACGAGGGGAGGCGGGGCGGACGGCAACGGTTGCATGCTTATAAGACCACGGCAAGTACGTACGTTTCCTTGATTTGCGCGCTGCGATGGCGCCATCACAGATTCACGACTCAAGGTAGACAAAGCAAAATTTCCTTTTCTTCTGTCCAAATTTTACGTAATCTTCTACAGAGATATTAATTTTCAATCAATTATCAAATCTTGGTATGATACACTACTACTTTCCTTTTCTACTGTCCAAATTTTACGTAATCTTCTATAGAGATATCAATTTCCAATCAATTATCAAAATGCAGGCCCAAGGGCTGGGAGGGGAGTGGTGGGAGAACGGACCACCACCACCAACTGGTAATTAGAAGTAGTAAAGATATGGTGCTTGTTTCTTCTATGAAGAGTAAAGTTAAGTTTCTGGAAAGTATTTATCATTAGGCCTTGCTTCGGTACGCCTCTTTATCAAAAGTTTACGAATCTTAAAGAAAAGCGGTTATTAATAAGAAGGCCAAATCTGTACTAATTAGTAATTGTAACTGATTTGATTATAATTGTTCTAGTCTGATCCTCTTTATTTTGAGAGGAGTCCTAATTAGATCTTAAATCATCAATTTGTTCTTATCCCTATTTGTATACCACACTAATGCATGATCAAATCAGTAAGGTGTACGCTCCCTATCTCTTTGATCCCTACCCTAGTGTAAACTCTTATCCTATATCTGTCTATTCATTGGTTTGTGTTTCGCTGTCGCTGTGGGTGGATGAATTCCTCGCATGATTTGATTCTGGCCTCTTCCTCCTTAAATCACGGAGGCATGGACATGGATTTCGCCCATGGACATGCGCGCGGCGCGTGCGGCCCGCCGGGCAGCGGCTGGCTGCGTTCGGTGCATGTGCGATCGGGGCTTGGGGTTGGGGGCTGGACGTTGATTTCATCTTTGAGATAATAGTAAATTAGGGATTTCAATCAGTGTAAGATTAGGAAAATAGGAGCTAAATAATAAGTACGGGTTGGCCCTTATTAATAACCCCTTTTGCTTTAAGATGCGTAAACTTGTGAAAGAGGAGTTTTGAAGCAAGGCCCAGTATCATTTTGTGTTGCAAGAGATAAATATGGCATCCGGAGATTCTTGCAGTCATGCTAAATCATTTGAATCATTTCATGTTTGTAGGCTATGTATCACCGATACGCGATACTGGTACGGCAATATGCAATTTCCTAAAAATAAGAATCCGGCGATACGGCGAGTATATATGTGTTTAAAAAATAAAAATAAAAATGTAAGAAGGAAAAAGTGACAGTAGAGGGAGAAGACGACGGCGGCTTGCAAAGCGAGAAGGTGATGGTGAGATTGTAGAGAGGGAAGACGACGACGGCTATTAGCATGCTAGGTGGCGGACTGGCGATAGAAGGAGAAGGGACGGGAGGCGACAGCGGCTTGTAGCGGTAGGAGATATGACTAGATGGAATGAGTGATATAAAAAGATTTTAGGGTTAAGAAAGATGATTTGGATTAGGTTTGGCTTTGTGTTTTTAGCCTGGAAGTATCGGAGAGTATCGCGGAGTATTGGAAAAGGATCAGAATTATTTTTATTAATTTTAAATGCTGCATTTCACTGATCCTTCTCGATGCGGTATCGAGAAGGATCGTCATATCCGATACCGGTATAGTAATTTTACGAAGGATCGATGATTCATAAATGCAAAATCTAATGGGTTCTACTTCTACACCACTCGACGCTGGAAGATCTAGTCTGGCAAAGAGAGGACAGATAAGTAGGAATGCTCTCTGCCCATGTCTCTAAGAAACGATATAAAAGGTTTGATGCTTCCAGGCCTGATTCTGTTCTTGATCTGTTAAACGTTGTTGTGCTGCCACCCCTTGATTGGTTACCTTTCCTTTGAAAAAATCTGATAGCTGCGGTTTTTATGTGTAATAACATATTTTACATGGAAACTTGTAGATGCTTTAACCTGCAGTAAATGTAGTTCTAGAAAATGAGTGTGCATACTACATTTAGTCTAAAGGTGGATATAGACTTCTCCAATATGTACAAATTGCGGACGAAGCAAGTATGGCCAATTGGCAATTTTTTAGTAGAAGGATATCTGCTTCATAGCTTCACTAGCGAAAAATGAAGCTGTTGCTAGGCAGCTGATATAACTTGGCAAGCCATGGAGGCTTGGACCGTTTAAGATGATATGCTAGTTCTTCCGTTCTTATGTATCTGAGCACAAAGCAGTATTTTTCAATGTTTGGTAGGGCTCCAATTCCATTAGATTCGTGGATCTAGTGAAGCTGGGTATTTCTAACTCCATCAGATCCGTGGAGTTGAAGTTGTGAGTACATAAAAAATGTTTAGATAGATCATCTTGTTTACATTTTAGACCAAAAATATAAACTTAATTCACTTTATTTTAGTCTACAAGTTTCAGATCTCAGGTGAAGCTGGGATCTAGAGCTCTACCAAACAAACACTTATTACACTATTACTCCATGATTAGATTTTTTTTCTTTGTGGCTAACGGCCTTTTCAGACCTGATTCTTGGCCCACCTTTTACATTTTGTATATGGTTTCGGATTCTTGCTGCAATACTGTAAGTTATTGTGTTTGTCATGTCGTTATGGCATCTTCTTTTTTCTGAACCAGATTTTATGGTGCTGCGGAGCTTCTTGAGGTGAAAACTCATGCTTTACATTGCTTGCTTGTGCTGATTGGAGGCAATAATTTGATTTGTTATGATCAAGAAAAGCGTGCCACAGTTCTCAACTTGAGCAGCGAGCCTGTTTCTGTGGCAGTAAGGGCGTGTACAGTAGTATAAACAACAGCTGTCTGTAATATATCTCCACATCATCTATAGACAGCATTAAAAATAACTTATACAATGGACCGTCTATATAGTTGTATGTAATAACCTCTCATCCAATTAACAACTGTGTATAAATGGTAGACAAAATAGAAAGTTGTCTATAAGACCGTCTATTAAATAGTAGACAGTAACTTTCTCTCTCCTCCACATCACCTAAAATCTTACATGGCATAATCTTACAATCTTACGTGGCGTAATCTTACAATCTTACGTTGCATAATCTCACAATTGAGCTCTAAATTACGGAAGAAACATTGCCTAAATTGCATGTTGTCTAGGTCGGCTTTTGTTAATTTGATTTGTTTATGTATACAGTTGGAAGCATACACCACATACAAGCCTGAGTATGCTTCAGCTTTTCCGCTGTTCAAATTTTTTTGTTCTAGGTAGACTGAGAAGTTGAGATGCATGTATCTGAATAAAATTACGGGAGATGTTTTCCACATCTCGCCAGGGGTGAGAGCTTTCCTTTTGGTACACTAACCATGAATGATGCGACCGTTAAGACGTTGGTAAAGCAAGTCGAGCAGAATTGATAAAATCTAGTTTCTTTTCCAAAATCCTTAGTATAAATTTTCCAAGACAACAAACGATGCATGTTCCAAACAAGATCCTGCTACGGTCTCCCAATGAAAAAAAAAAGAAAGAGGATTAATTCTTTATACGCCATTAGAATGATGAGAAATCACTAAAAATCCCTTAGGCTCTGTTTGAACGAGTGATAATTCCTTCGAAGGTTTTAGGATATAGTACAAATTTAAACAAGATTCTAAAATATTCTAGTGAATTACCCATAATCCAAACACCCCTAAATGTGTCACTGATATGTAAAGTTTGGATCCATATGTCAATGAGACAATAAGTGGTATATAAAGGATGTATAACAAGCTTTTAGTGGCATATAAGGAATTCACCGAAGAAATAACAAATCATCACTGCTATAACTTCCGAAGAACATACAGAATCTCTTGCTTCTGAAAACATGCCAGGCACTTTCTTTCGCCTTGAAGAAGATTCAACATCGCGTCGAGTTATGCAGAGCAGCAGAGGTAAAGGGGATATCTACAAACAAAACTGGATGGTCTTTGATGAACTAGTAACCGGCACATGATCTAGTCCTTATCTTCATTTGGTGGGCCGATCCCAAGACGTCTCGGATGTGAGGCTGTTCCCGTAGTACACCTGCTTCGTAGACTCATCCAAGTATGCCTGGGAGCGAAAAACAAGGAAACTCAGCACTTTCTTAAATTATACGCAAACAAGATTAATTCAATACACTGGAGCAAAGAAAACAAGTGGTGATCTAAAAATTTATGTTTCTGAATTATTCGTGTATTTGGATTGTCAGCAAGAAAAATGCATTTCTTGCAAGTTGAAATGCAGCTTTCGTTATTGATGTATCAACTAAAAAAACTATCAAGCACAACCTCAGGTGGAAAGGTACAATACTAACCTGCCACCCAGAAGGAAGACCCTTGGAGAGCTCTGCAAGATTAGGCTGCCCTTTATGCTGTTCGGCAGCACTTGGTGCAGGAATGGACTCTCTCTTCGACTCCTTTTTTGCTTCAGCTCTTCTGCGTTTCACACGGTCACGCCTACAAAAATGAAGGTAAGTAAGTTCAACTCAAGACAAGAACAACCACCCAGCAAATTCAACACAAGAAACTACGTGTCTGCTCGTGACATTGGTTGCTTTGGGATAGCAAGGCTCCCAACTCTGCCGATAACAGACTAGTTATCGATAGAAAATGGGTGCCCCCAACTATTTTTGAAAAATACAGTCTAGGCTCTTAAAGAGGTACAAAGGGGGCTTCTTGCCTGTAGATGCTTGAACAACATACACTTACACTGGCTGACGTTCACAATATTTTCTCGCAAACAGAAAACTTGAGAATATTCCTTGAAAGGAGCGAGTTTTTCAAAAAAACACATTATATGAAGTTATAAGGATAATCCATATAAATGGGAATTAAATAAGGTTAACATATTTGACCAAGTTTCAACAACCAGCCAAAAACCTAAACCGATCATCTTTCAGGTGGTTGCAAGCTGTTTTACCAACTTAAAAATTTTCTCCTCAGTGTTTTGGCTGGTTTCAAACAAACCTATCACTTGTACCACCGTACCAGGCAGATAACCCGACATATGCAAACCCCTCGATGAAGGAAAATAGAGCAAAAATACTCCTGCATCAGTTTTAGATACCCTACACAGACATGCAAAACCTCTCGATGAAGGAAAGTAGACATGAGAATATGATACTCTACACAGACATGTATGTAGAAATTCAAGAAATTAGTAGACACAACTTTGCAAAAAAAGGTACAAAAGGTTAAACATTTTCTTTGAACACAGTTTTTAGAAGCAGGAAGGCAATATCAGTTTCTATATGTTCTTGTGGGCACTGGAATTATAAATATTAAAGTATATATATTATACAAGTAGGACATAGAATTGATTTCATAAAATAATCATTTTAGAACCTTCTTTTAAAAATAAACCCATAAAAAACTTATGTATAAAAATACACCCTATTTGCGATGCCACAGGAAATTTGCAACACCATGGGTAGTCTTTAACATATGTTTCTAAAAAGGAACCATGCCTGAGACGCCACGGGCTGTGGGGTTGCAAATGAACCTTGCCACTGCCACCTTGCAAGGCCCTGTCGTATTGCAAGGTCCATGGTGCCTGACATGGCAGACCTTGCAATGCCATAGTCCATGGCATTGCAAGGTTCATATACGACACCATGGTCCTTGCCGTTGCAAGCAGAGTTCATGTTTGAAGTAAGATCCAGAAAGGATTATTTTATTAAAAAATATTCTAGGACATCAGATGGGCTAAAGATGCCAAAACAAGAAAAAAAAAATACCATGACAGAGACCAAAAGGACTGTGGTAACTGGTAGGTCAATAGTATCAAATTATTAAAGTCAACAATCATATGGTAAAGAAACAATACCAGTCACCACCAAGGGGAACAAAATTGGCATTTTCCTGAGCTTCTCCGCTAGCAATCTGTTGTTTACGCCACTCCTGAATTGAATGGAACATGATTACATTAGGACACTTTGGAAGCATTTTGTGCATGTGTTCTTGAGAGAGGAAGAAAGAGGAAGTTACATATATTTCCTTCTGACGCTTCCTTTCTAATGCCTCCAAAGCACTTTCAGGTTCTTCTTCCTCTTCATCACGAAGCTCCTCTTTTGCAGCTTTCCACTGTTATAACAAAAACCAAAAGTAGTTGCCTTAGCAAAGTGAAGTCGATGATGAAACAATTATCTATACATCACTACTCACCTCAGTTTAAGCCTTACCATGTAAACAGATTGCTCTGCCTTTAAACTAAGAAATGATAACATAGGACAAGATAATCAGGAAACACACAGTTAAGATGCCACTTTCAGGAATTGGTTTTTCTGCATGACCTATATCTTTAAGATGCTCCTGCTTCTTCGTTGAATAGAATAGTCAAGATCCTATTTTCACTACCCAAGTATACACAATTAGCAATTACGCATATCGTGAACAGAAATGACAACATGTTTAAATTTCATCGTTAATGTCAGGCACCACATTCGGGGAAGGGTGGTGTGTGTGTGTGTGTGGTAATCGTGGTGGGGTGGGGAGGGGCACAAATAGTCACATGTTGCACTCATGCTTGAAAACAGCCTCCGGAGGTTTGTTGTAGAGAGCTACCTTATCCACCAGACTTGAAACCTTCTTATTAGATCTCAGTGATGATGCAACAGCAACTGCTCGCTTCTTGCTACGAACAACTGCAAAACGGTGCAAAAGGCCGTCAAACAATGTTTGTCATGAAGGAACAATAACCAATAGAGTACGATGAACCATCCTTATGACGAATAATAGTTACCTTTAGTGTGATTGGTGGTACTAGTAGAAGCCTGTGAAGAACTTCCAAGTATGGATGTAGTTCCTGAAGATGATGTTGCTCCTACAGCTTGGCTCAAAGATGCAATTTTGGTCTCCTTGGATATTACTTTATCAGACTCAGTGGGATTCACAATACTATTTGCAGAAACAAGAGTGGCTGAACTTGTTTTGTTATCTAATGCACTGCTAGAAATGGCAGAGAGTGATGAAGCGTAATATCCAGAAGGTTCCGCTACTATCCCAGTGGCAGCCATAGTGACTGAAGGATAGCTATAGTAAGGAACTGGTACTGCAGCAATAGATGTGGCATCAACAGGAATAGAAACGCCACTTTCAGATACTGGTGCATAGTAAGAATGCTGCTGCGGTTGAAGGACATGAGACTCACTCACTTGCATATAATAGTTGGCATTTGTACCTTCTGTACCTGCAGCGGAATAGTACTCTATTCCTGGAAGTGTATAACCCAAGTTTGCTTGACCTACGTATGGCTGAGGAATTGTATCAGTTTGAACATATGGCATAACAGGCTCTTCAGGAGGTGGGGGAGCTGGTTCATTCTCAGGTGGTGGAGGTGGAATCCATTCCTCTTCTGGTGGTGGTGGTGGTGGAATGTCATTATCATCTGGAGGAGCAGCAGAACCCTCCAATGATGACAAAGTTGGTGACTGTACTTGCTGTGATGGAAGATGCTCCTTATTAGGCATAGAACTAGAATGACCCTGCTCTTCGACATTTTCTTCATCAACCTCCATTTCCACATCCATATCTTCATCATTATCTGATTCAACTTTTGAAGGAACTGCTGCAGCATCTTTTTCTTGTGAATTCTGAACAGATGATGTTGAAGATGGCTCCTCAATCTTACCAATTTCATCCTGTGTGACCCCAGTGCTAACCTCAAACTTCAAATGCTCACCGTTAGAGGATGCCGTCACTTCAGCTTCATTAGGTGCTTTGCATTCCTCATCTTTTGTCTTCAGATGTCCAGGTTCAGTAGTGTAGCTAGCTTCCAACTTGGACACTGAATATTCTAGTTGCTTAAGGTGGACCTCAGCGTGCAACCACAGCGGAAGCAAAGAAGATCCATACGATGAGAGCACATTGCAGTCAGATATTCGTATCTCAATTTCTCTTTTTATCAGTTCAAGATTGTCCATGGAACCATGCAGTCTACAATGGTAATAACATCACAAAAAATTAGTTATACAGTTCTAGGTAGAAGAATGCTTGCAACGGGAAGAAAGAAATAGCAAAAAGACAATAACAAGCACCTTTCCAGCAGCTTCAATCTTTGCAGCAAATCCTCACCGTATTTTGCAAGCTGCAAGGGATCAATGTCGATTGACTCATGACTACCAACAACAGCAGTATAAGCATAACCACCATGAGCAAGCTGTCCACTACCACATTCCATTCCCAAAGTAGTATAAGTTGCTATGCTATCTCCAACAGACACATCACTTGGATATGCTTCGGCATTGTTGTGGGCGAGGACATGTGCTTGAGCTTCTATGGAGTATCCCATATGAGTAGGAACAGATGCAGAAGTGACTCCATCAGCTGCAACTCCCGAAGTAAATCCATTAGGCATCTCCCAAGAAGTTTCTCCAGTAACTGTGTTCCAGTAGTAACACTGATTACTCTGTTCATGCATTACAGCCTTCCAATTCCCACCAAGGTCACCAACAATTTGCATGCCAGATGAATCGGGGATAGCTTCAGTTGCCGTCACACACTCATTTTCTGGAGATGGCTCGGGGGCAACAGTGTTTTCCTCAACAACATTTTCAGTACAATTCTTGGCATCATCAGCTTGAGGTACCTCTTGCTGAACACCAACAGAAGCAGACAGTTCACTACGTGCATCATCTTTATCGCCAGCTGGGTCACCACGCTCATGAGCAACCTGAAACTAGTGAACATATTTCATCATAAGACCAAGTGAGCTCAAACACCTTAATTGCAAGTTTGAAACAATCTCCTCTGAAAAGGAGAGATATAGTTGGCCAATTCAATTGCCTGACATGTAGAGCATCACATGAGTGCTTCCTAATTGCAATATACAAAAATTAAATTGCCAGCTTATTGTAGGCTCCAGCTTATAAGCCCTTTCACTGGCTTCAACTTATTTGGGGCTTGTAGTAAATATACAAAAATTAAATTGCCAGCTTATTGGAGGCTTCAGCTTTAAGCCCTTTCACTGGTTTCAACTTATTTGGGGCTTTTAGGACAAAACTAACTTAGGCTTATATGATAAGCCCAACAAGGTCCACCATGTTTGGCCTAGCTTCAGCTTCAAGTAGCCCATAAGCTAAAGAACAAGGTACAAAACAGGACAGCATGAGAAGTTGAATTACCTGAGCACTTGCATCTGTTGGACTCCCCTTAGTTTCACCATTGGGTTGATCTGCTGCTTCCTCGTTCTCTTCTTCATCATCACTATATTGCCCAAGCAAGGCTAGAGGATTCTCCTTCTTATCTGAAAAATACAAATGCATCAGTAAAATCGCAAAAGGTTGCATGTGGCAATCTACATTGCACTCTTTTCTGAAGTATCTGTGAAGACATCAACACAGGTATAAAAGTAAAACAAGTTTTGGGATTTAAAATTACTTAACATGCAGTATATCTGCCTGGCAATAATAAAAAGACCAGGCTAGGACTACATTATAAAGAAAGAGACATACGAACCGAGGAGGCAACAATCACATCCTGAAATTCCCACGCTTAGATGCTGCCAAAAGAGAAATTACCCATAGGCATTCACTCGATTTTGACAGTGGCAGCCTGATCTGAAGAATTTACTCAATGTTCCTTGCAGGCCGGGAACCCTACATGTGCCTCAAAACCAAATATGTGGAGCATATACATGCTTGTACAAATATTCCAATTTTCCACCAAATTTATGTTCCATAAGCATGTCTTCCTTACATATCCCTTGGAAGGAAATTGATGAAACCCACCTGATGAAGATGGTGAAGTGGGAACCCCAGTTTGTTGGTCACGGTTTTCCCCTCCTACTCCCTCTTTCAAAGATGCCTCCCCTGCAAGTTAAATATCAGAAGTCAGCTTAGTCATAAAGATGTATCACAATCTATTGGAATGCATTTAATGAATAATGATACAGCTCATTTACCATAGCTCACTTATGTTCTGCAGCTATACTATTACAAGCATGTGTTGCTATACTTGTCAATTAATCACCCCTATAACCTTTCACAAGTGAAAAGAATATCCGAGCATTAAATCTCTACAATTATAAAGAGCGTGTTTCAAAAAAAATTATTAATCATCCTTCCCCGAAATCCAACCAAAATTTTTTGTTGCCTTAACTGGTATACGGGTCATTTCCCTTCCATTTTACATGCTGTTGATTTGATTACGGCAATGTGAATCAATTTCTTATCAAGGTTATTAAGTCGTAAAGTCGAGTCGTGTCGCCATTCCACAACTTATTGCTTGCTGCCTTCTACTACTAATAGTCTAATACTAGTTGCTGATGCTATTGCCACGAGAGCAAAACAAAGCAGCAAAAACAGAGAGAAGGGAGGAGGTCAGGGAAAAAAAGATCTGAAGGGAGAGGGAAGAGGAGCCTGGAGGTGCAGGTGACGCTTGCCGTTGCCAGCCGCAGCGAAGGATGAAGGAGCCGAAGCATCAATAACCCAAGCGGTAACACCCGTCGTCATCAACATCCCTGGATAGCTCACTCTCGAGCTCCTCTTCCTCCCGCTGACTGCGAAGGGGAGAGAGGGGGCAGCAGCAAGCGCATGATGGAGCAGCCACGTCGTGAGCCCCATCACCAGCACCCGACTCTCGCTGCTCCCTCTCCAGTATTGTGCGGTGGCCATGTGTGGGGGATGGAAACCTAACATCTGCTCTCCCCTCACTTTTAACTATTAATGATGGGCCAGATAGCCAAGCCTCCCAAACAAGGCCCGCAATTTGCTCACATGCCTCTCATCTTGCCGCTGCCCTTGTCCTCCCTTCCAGCTGGCCAGCTCCAAGTCACCCATCCAGTTGCGACGAATAGTCAAAGATTAGTCAACGACAAGAGTCCAAGTCACTCAACTGGAAGCACAGTCAAATCGCTGGCGCAAGTCAAGCAACCGCCAATGACTGGATGACTAATCCACGATTAGTCAACGACTCGACAACATTTTTGCTTATTGTGGAAACCATCAGATCTGTCTATCCTCATAACCCTTCCCTCATGAACTGCAGTGTCCATCTGATGAGGGCTGTGATACGAAACCATAACCAACATACACAAATTCACGGCAAAAACTCCACAACATATTCTATTTGTATTCTCTGGTTATTTTCTACTTGTGCTCCTTTTAAGTTATTTTACATGCAATGAACAACTGAATGGTTGGCTTGGAAATTCTCTCATTCATACATGGATTTTTGTTACTTAGGTTCAGCTGGCTTCAGGTATGCTCTCATCCCACTTATCTATTACCATTCCCATGACGCACTTTTCTTCCTATTGTAGAAACATATTGGATTAATGTTTTGTAACACATTTGCAGTAAATGGTGCTGATTTAGGAGTCGCAGTGGCTATATTTCTTATATTTCTTTCCAAGGGTGGAGGATCAATTGTGTCATTTGGTATTGCGACCACCATATTTGTTACTCCCTCCGTCCCACAATATAAGTCCGACATGCATAACTAGGAGGTACACTATTTAAGTAACATTTAATGAAATTAGATCATATTTTTCTCTAATAGAAAGAGTAGTACTATGTCTATCTAAGAGGAGCAACTAGGGTTCAATTCCATTAAATATTACTTAAATAATGTGCTTCCTAGGTATGCGCACCGGACTTATATTGCAGAACAGAGGGAGTACATTATTCAATTAACATTTAATGAAATTAGATAATATTTTCTCTAATAGAAAGAGTAGTACTGTGTACATCTAACAGGAGCAATGAGGGTCCAACTCCATTAAATATTACTTAAATAATGTGCTTCCTAGGAATGCATGCCAGACATATTGCAGGATCGGAGGAGTAGCAGTTTGGGTAACTTGCTACATTCTTAAATGGATAACTGTTTGATGTATGGTGAAATAATGCAGCCAGAAGCGAAAATTTAAGACTCCAGCGACACACGGAAGTGAAAAGGCCACCATGCCCAAAAACTAGCAGAAGTACAGAACTGATGTCTTCTGTCAGCTAGCCACTTTGCCTTTTGTTTTAGCTTCAACCATCCTTCTAAAGTATCCATTGTCGCATCCAGATTCTACCCGTGCACCACAACTAAACAAACAACATCGCAGCCTCTCCAAAGCCACCCACACATGAATCAAACAACTTAGCCTAAATCCACGTATTCAGAATGAGCTCGTCATTCGAGCTGCATCCACACAATCAAGGTGATCGCATCCAAACGACCAAACAAACCCTAATCGTACAACTACACCACAATAAGCTTCGACCGTTCAAACTAATCGAGTTAAATCCAAGCCTAGTCCGCTTACAAGCTAGATAGATAATCAGTGCGAGCAATCAGCAACTAACCTCAAACCACGTCGGAATTGATCGGAACACATGACATGGCGATCGAACACAAGCCACGCAACCAAATCGAGCCAAACCGAGCAGGGGTAAAAACTCACCGGGGGAGGGATCGAGGAAGAGATCGAGCTTCACCCTGCGGCCCGCGGCCGCCATGGCCGCCAGGCGGCGCTCCTTCCTCCTCCCCATCGCGCGAACCCGGGGGGCGGCGCCGAGGATTCGAGCCGGCGCCGGGGGCAGAGAGTCTTACTAGGGTTAGGGTTTGGAGGTCGAGGTGGGCGGAGTCTCGCGAGTTACGACGCGGTGGAGGCGAGGCGAGGCGAAGCGAAGCGGGTTACGGCGAGGCGGCTGGAAGTCGGCTCTTCGATGGTCCTGGAGTTTCCGCGGCGGCTCGCGTTTTCGCGAATCGTAAAGTGCAGACTGGGGAGGCGGACTGGGAATATATGGGCTCCCGAGTCCCGAAGCGCCCAGTTATATTGCTACTAGGAGGATAGCGTTGGGCCTAGTAGGCCACGAAGCCCATGTAACTGGTCCAGATCGACGGGAGCAGTTGGGCTTTGAGGCCCATAAAAGTTTAAGTTGCACTCCTCTCCAAATGGGCTAATTAACGCTCATCGTATCCGCCGAATGAAATTCGCGGCGACGTGATGAAACGGGCAGGTTTTCAAAGTGCGCGCCCACTCCACTGACGACACGACGAGTGGACACCCACTCTGCTGCGAGCTCAATGGACAGGAATGATCATGATCGTACCAGATCGGATAGGGGCGCACGGAGGACCATGCGACGGTCGCTAACATGGCGCTGTTCGTAGCCCTTTTGGCGTATTGGTTTTAACATTGTTCCCAAGAAAAAATACTATCTGTTCAACTGTTGTGATTATCTGACTTGACAAAAGGCAGCACCACAACACCTAACAGAGAATTTTTTTTTCTTTAATATTTTTTTTTATTCTTTTTTTTCAAAACTTTGCGTCCGAATTAAAATTTTGCAAAACTACACGCCCGTCGCCCGTGTATGGGGCGATCGCCCCATACACGGACGATATGTGCCCTGCAAACGGCTAGCCAACGGCTAGTTTAACGGATTGCGAGGTGGGCCCCCCTATCGCCCCTGTATGGGGCGATCGCCCATACAGGGGGCGACAGGCCAATATTTAAGCAGCCCAGCGCGCTCGATCGGCAGAGAAAGGAAAGAAAGAAAGAGAGGGGAGCCGAGCGCAGGGAGAAAAGGAGGGGGAGAAGAAAGGGGAGAAGAGGAAGAGAAGAAAAAGAGAAGGAAGCCGCGGAATTTAGGTAAATTTTTGAATTTTATTGTAGCGTTAGTTTTAGCAATTTCTTGTAGAGGTAAATGTAGGAATTTTTTATAGGTTATGTAGTATTTAAAATTTAATGTAGCATTTCATATTTAGGAATTTGTTGTAGTATTTAGAAATTTTAGGATTATGTATTGTTTAGAAATTTAATATAGCGATTAATATTGTAAATTTAATGTAGTATGTAGTATTTACAAATTTAATTTAGTATTTCAGTATGTGCAAATTTAATGTAGTATTCAAGATGTAGAAATTTATACTGTAGAAATATTAGACAATATTTGAATTTAATTTAGTAGGGTTGTGTATTAGTAATTTTGTTATGCAAATAATGTATTAGGCAATATATATACAAATGTAATGTGGTATGACTTTAATTTAGTAGGGTCGTGTATTACTAATTTTATTATGTAAATAATGTATTAGGCAATATATACAAATGTAATGTAGTAGAAATTGAATATTAGGCCGTATAGTAGGCTAGTCGAATCACTTATTCATAGTCGTATTTTGTAGTACGATCAATGTACGCTTTGTAGGTTGTATTTTAGAGTAATATTTTTCGCTTGACGTTGCGGCATGTCGGAGAAATTGTATTTCCAAATATTTTATGGAGATGGGAGATAGCACAGGGCGGATGGGGTGGATCTATCATCATTTTCAAGAGTCGACGGGGCATATGTAGACCGAGCGATAGGACATACAGGGTTTGTTGGAGTGGATGTCTCGGATGTTCGGTTTGGATGTCCAGATCGTTTCGTTCATGGTCGAGCAAGAGTGAGCCGTGCGCAAGACTGTTTTTACGGAGAGTTGATTCCTATTAACTCGACGTCAACATGGAGGAGTTATGTTGGTTTTGCCGTAGAGCGGGGTTGGCCGCTCATGTTGTTGGTACAGTGCTACCCGGTAGCTCCATCGGTGTCTCAAGTTCGTGATGTCGGGGTGGACATTACGGGGAGGGAACGTCAAATGTAGAAAGATGCGAAGAGGAAGGCGGCGAGGAGCCCGGAGACGAGGAGCACAAGACTGGCGGTGGCGAAGGGACCGGGGGGGAGAGGAGACAGCGGTGCAGGCGCGAGGGATGGCCGACGAGGGGGAGGAGGTGGAGGACATTGTTGACCTGATGGAAGAGGAGGACCGTGCGGATGATGAAGTCCCTGATGGTGAGCACTCCGACGAGGAGGACAATGCTCCTGAGGTGCCTATCCCTAGTGCGTGGACCAATTACAATTTCGAAGACCTAACAATGAATGAAGCGAACATTGATGCATGGGAGTATCGTGAGAACGAGGTGACGGAGGGGGCCATATATAAAGACAAGGAGGCTGTGATGGATGCGGTGAAGCATCGGGCAATGTCTCTCCGCGGCAATTCAGGGTAGTGAAGTATAGCAAGAAGGACTACGACGTGAAGTGCGTAGTTGATTCGTGCCCATGGCGGTGCATGCATACCGGGAAGTGGAAGGACTCACCGAAATGCTCCATAGTGATTGAGCATAATCATGAATGGAAGAAGCGGAGCAGGACACCGCAACTGTCGTCCACTTGGGTGGCAAATGTGTTTTATGGTCGATCGTAGACAATCCCCATCCGCACCTCGATCTATTATCACACCGTGGAGGAGAGGTTTCAAGATAAGATTAGCTACGCAAAGGCATGGAGAGCAAAAGGACACTGAAATACGGTTCGGACGTCGAGGCTTCAGACGAGAATATTCCCACTTGCTCGTGGCAATCGCATCGTAGGAACCCCGGTACATCCATCGACCTTGCGGAGTTTCCTGCGGGTGGTGTGTGCGCCGTAAGTGGGTATTGCAACGTGCATTCTTCGCCTGGCGCTTGATAAATGCGTTAAAGACTGCCGCCTTGGCTTCTTTGCATGGACGGCACATTCTCACGGGAAGTACAAGGGCGATTCTAACTGCGATCGCGGTGGATGCCAACAACCAGGTTCTACCGGTTGCATTGGCATTCGTGGAGGGGAAAGCACGGAGAGTTGGTACTGATTCCTTGAAAGAGTGAAGCTGGCCGTTGTTCTTGACAGGCCTAATATTTGTGTCATCCATGACCGACATGCAGGGCTGCTAAGGGCGATCGTGGATATGCAACAAGGGTCCGCCGTCGTGGGAGTAGCAAAGTGGCGGACTCGAGGAGCAGGTGGTGCATGAGGCACATGGGTGCCAATTTTTCCGCGATTCAGAACAAGGAGCTTATGAACATGTTCAGCGCTGTGCAAACAGAACCAACGGAGGAAGTTCGACGCGCTTTGGAAGACGTTGGGCGAACTAACGAAGAAGCAATCAATGGATCCCAGAGGTACCGCTAGTTCATCAAGGAACCCGATGGTGTACCATGAGCAAGGAGAGGACCCACACCTTGTGTGCGGCGCCGATGCACCCCCAAACATCCGGCGTGGCCGGTACCAAAGATAAAGAGTTTCACCGATTGGATACGACATGAGCCTTTGGAGAAATGGTCCCTTATGCATGACGAGGCAGCTCGCGTTATGGGATCATGACAACGAACTCGCGGAGATTTACAATCTGGTAATGAAAGGCACCGATGCCTTCCACGGTGGGTATAGTTGAAGGTGTCTTATTAGGGACACAGAGATATTTCATTGAGCGATACAAGACCTCCACAACATGTATGTCGGACAATCGACTGTCGTACTCAACTGTTGTGTCTACTTACATGTCCAAGAAAACAAGAAAGGCGCAAACGCATCGGGTTACACCGAGAGTGGCGTGGAACGGAGATACCACGTGCATCGCGGTGACCGAGGTCGCAGGGTGCCACCGGAGAGGACTTCCTATCCGTGCATACTCGAGCGACTAAGCGCGAGTGCTCTCGCCGAAACCACGCCGCTTTGCACTTGCCGTGCTCGCACATCATTGCCGCACCCGAGACGCATCAATCCCGTCGTCCGCTCATCTCCCCATACTACTACAAGCAGAGCGTTCTCAACACGTGGCATCACGAGGTGTACGGGTACCGAGTGGATGGATCGTTCACAACAGCCCCCCCTTCGGACCATCGATAGGTGCCGGACATCCGAATGTTGAAGATGAAGGTCGCGCGTCGAAGGACAAGGCGCATTCGGAATGATATGGACGAGTCCGAGGCGTGTCGCAACCGCGGATAATGTAATTTTCCATGTTGTTCCCATCTTGTATTTTTCAATGGACCGGTAAGTTGTAATGTAAGTTGTAATGTTCGATGTAATTTTCAATGTACTAGTAAATTGTTGTTCGCATCATGTAATTCTCCGATGTACCAGTTAATAGCTACGAGGATAATGTAATTCTCGACGTTGTGTGCCTCATCGAACATATCTTTGTCTTTCGTATGTTTGCAATATGAGATTTTTTTTGGCTCTCTGCACCTTGGTTGTATTGTTTGTTGAGTATGGTACAATTCGTTATTTCGCATTTCATTTTGTGCGCACATGTAATTACTGACAAATTTGTTTTATTTGCTTTGTAACAGGCCACGATGGCGCGACCTTGCCCTGAGCTGTTGGACGTGACCGTCGATGCGACCCACCGGTCTAGGTACTCCGCAGAGGAGAACCGAGAGCTAAGGACACTCCGACCTCGGTGCCCAAGGAGTCGCCGATCGACCCACGCTGGGTTCCACTGTAGTCGCAAACGCTTGCACTCTTTACGCATATGTACTTACCGTGAATGCAATTTAACGACGCAATGCACTACATGCAAAGTTGCGGCGGTGGCTTACTTCCTCTTTGTAGGATGGTGGAGCAGTGATCGCCTGTTAGCGGGCAAGGAGGTCCCGCGGTTCGGATACGACCGGTCCTCGCTGGCCGCGCTCGTGGACCGGTGGAGACCGAGACGACACGCTCCACCTTCCGCGCGAGAGATGGCTCCGACGCCGCAGGGCGGTCGCACCTCTTAGGCCTCCCCGCGGGTCCGGCAGCCGTGCCGCACGACGCCTCGCCACGTGGCACGCCGAGTTGTCCGCTGCGCCACGCGCAACAGCACCCCGGCAGCCCTTTAGGGAGGCCGAGCGCCATGGACCGACCAAGGCGTGGTCGCTTGGGCCACAGTGAGTACCTCTTTCTTTGAGAATTAAAAGAGAAGCGCTAAGTTGTCGATAATGTTTGTTGCGAACGCCGCAGCTCGCTTCTCCACCAAGACGCGAGGAGGCGGACGTGGCCCGCCACTTGGAGGCATACCTCCTTTTGTTGTTCGGTTGGGTGATGTTCCCATCCTCCCACGGGAACACGGTGGACCGTCACCTGATCGAGTACGCCCAGCACATCGCCGACACCCCGGCGGATGAGGTAACACACTCGGTTCAAATCTCGTCTCAGTGGAGCACGTCTAACTCCCCCCTTGTAAACAGATGATGCAGTGGTCGTGGGCCTCAGCTGTGCTTGCGGCGACGTACAGAGGTCTGTGCGACGCCGTCTCAAGGCGGAGCACGACGCGACGATGTCAGGTTGCGTCCTACTCCTCCAGTTGTGGTCCTAGGAGCGCTTCTCCGTCGGCAGGCCTGTTGTTGACACGACACCGTACCCCGAGGACCTTTACGGAGACGACCCGGTGGACTGGCCCACCATGGGCCGACGACAGGTATGCTCCCTCGTATCTTTTTCCCCACTAACGCACTTGAATAACCTTCGCCATTTCTTATTTCCTCGCAGTGGAGGTACGCGCACCGGCAGGTGAGGAGGTCCTACCAGGAGTTCGTTCGGGAGTTCGACTGCCTCCACGACGAGGACGTGCGGTGGACGCCATACACCGCGTACGACGTCCACGCCCGAGCACCTCACGGGGTCTCCGTGCTTTGCACGCGAGATGAGGCCTTCTAGCTCACCTGTAAGGTTCTCGTCTTTGAGCTTTGTGTCGAGGAGTACTCCCCACACCGAGTGCTGCGGCAGTTCGGCCTGTTCCAGTCCTTTCCCTTGCCGCCTCGTCATGTTGTCACACGTGGCGCTCACAGGTACTTGCCTTGATACTACTACTCCGCATATTTGCGAAATTAATGTGGTGTGTACTTACTGTTTTTGCATTGCGTGATGACCTGATGGGTCTTGAGTGGGTACTCGGGCCACGACCGTATGCGACCATGGGCGTCAGCGATGGGGCGCGCCGACTCGACGAGAGGGTCACCGAGACCCGGCCGTCGACCATGACATGTACGATCAATACATGGAGTGGTTCGCCCACAAGACTCGCCTCGGTGGGGTACACACCAAAGACCGTGACGTCGCCTGGCAGCATCGATGGCGAACACGCACCCTTCACGGATGTCCCGGAGGGACAACGCCTCGATAAATATCGCAATCGAACCTACATGGGCACGTCTTTTTCATGTAAATTACGTAATAACAATCGACGTTACATGCGGACTCACTCATGGGGAGATTGAGGTGGAGGTCGTGTCCATGTTGACGCGCCTACAGTGGGCATACAGTGACCACCGCCGAGTCCGAGACGACTTGGGCTCGGGTCCTCGATAGGATGAGGCGGTTGGCTCGCTTGCCACCGCCGGGCGCGAGACGTCGGCGACGCAAAGACACCACGCCCTGCGCCCCAAAGACTCGCCCTACCCCGCGGTGCCTCGCCACGCCCCACGCACCGCAGGGGGACAGTGGCTGAGGAGGCTCCTTCCGCGTCTCGCCCTACACGCCGGTTCCTCGCTACGCTCCCGCGCAGCAGTGGGGGGACGGTGGGCTCGCGGAGGCTCCTCGTCGCCTCGCGCCCAAAGAGACCCTAGCGTGGTTTCGACGACCACGGACGCACGAGTTCGACACGGAGGACTACCTTTCGACCGACTACCTCGACCCCTCTCAGCTCTCGGGAGCACCGCCACAGGACATGCCCTCGTCGCCGCCACACTACTCTACGCCTGCGCCGCAGGGCCGGCCTAGGAGGGACGTTCGTCCGCCGTCGTCACTCACCTACCCCACGGGCCAGATCAGGAAACGTGGCCGTGATTGACTTGTTGTACGGATGTATTTTTCTAATGGCTTTACGTTCAGCAGCATATTGTATAACTCTCCGAGTTAGTAACATGACAGCCTTATCACTTTAAATTGTTCAAATTCATGTATGCATTGCTTGCCTATGCCACACGACGTGACAACACACCAACGTCTCGATGCACCTATCGCCTCTAGTAGGGGCGATCACCCTAATATGGGGCGATCGCTTCATACCCGGGCGATATCTGCCCTTTATAACATTCGTTCTCACAAGTGGTCTCGCAAAGAATAGAGGAAGCAAGAATAGAAGGGTGAGGAAAAAAATTCAGGATCAATCGAAAATGCCGAAACGTGCAAGTGCAAAGGGAAAGGGGAAGGCAAGGAAGAAGCAAGTGCATGCCCGCGCAATTTAGCGTACCAAGATCTCTTCCTACCTCGTGGAGCTGTAGCACCCATGTGTATGTGCGGAGATCTTTGTAGGCTTGTCCGCTCTTGGGAAATTTCAACTTGGAAGAGGAGGTATTGGAAGTGCCGCAACTACGCCTTCGATCCGCCGGAGAAGAGCCTGAAGGATCGCCGCATGATAACAATCGTACGGGTTACATAATATTTGTGAATGAAACTTTGCTAATTTACGTTTCATGCAGCCACCTCCGCCACTGTGTGAATTTGAGCAGTGGTTTGATACGGAGATCAACCCCGAGGACCAACGGCTACTTGACCAAACCAACCGGCAGGACGAGTTCACGCGGCGGCTTCAAGAACAACGCGATGCCGCACGCGAGGAGGCATGTAGGAAGGAAGCAGAGGAGAAGGAGGCCGAGAGAGAGAGGAAACGAGAGAGCGCGGCGTGCGCAGAAGCCACGAGGCATGGGCGAATGGGAAGTGGCCTCAAGCACTCGATGAGACGTCCGTGTTAACTTTGGTTTTCTTTGTTCGTGGTACTCCTTTCAGCTTTAAGTCGTAATAAAGAGTGCGGCCTAACCTTCAAGTGTATGCTCACTGTCCGGAGGGCTCGGATATTTCCTACTGCTCCAGTTGTCCCAAATGATGTTATTTTTGTCCATCAAGATAGGTTATAGCATTTTAAGTTCATCATATTTGATTTCATCGAGTTTGACCTCGATTGCGAAAGATACTGACCATTTTGATGTTTCACCGATTGCATGTTCTGACAACAATAAAATAGTGCAAACTAAAGTGACATCTAAATATTTTTACATAATTGTAACCTATGCAAGCCCAAGAATGCAATAAAACTGTTCATCAAGTTTTGAGGTCCTTCGACATTATTCTAACCGCTTGAACAATGAATGTTATAAAGGGTTTAAACTAGCCATCTTTGATTCAAAATGCAATCATATTTAGATATTTTTGCAAAAATGAAGTGCATAAGGTTGTAGTAACTTATTCTATTTATTTCATTATTTATGAATCAACACACATTGTAATTCCTTCACAATCCATAGTTAGAGCCTAGCATTCGAACTCAAATAAAATTATTTTTTTGCAAACAACACATAGATTTTTATTTTACAATCTAATTCCTCATTCCAAAATTTAAATTTAGAAACAAGTTTCATTTCATTTGGACACTTCTAGCAAAAGTTAAGGGGTTCATATTAAAAAGGCATATAGTAATTACAAAAAATACTAAAAACTCGCAACCTCTCACGCCTGCTCTCGAGGCGACAGGGGCCCACCCCAACGACGGTCGACGGGAGCAAACAACGCAGGCACATATCGCCCGTGTATAGGGGTGATCGCCCCATACACGGGCGACGGGCGTGTAGTTTTGCAAAATTTTAATTCGGACGCATAGTTTTGAAAAAAAAGAATAAAAATAAATATTAAAGAAGGAAAATTTACCTAATAGATGTAGAGATACAAGGGCTGGTTCGGCCCATTTACTCGCATGGCCTGCCCTCAAATCTTGGCACCAAAGGATAACGGGTTGGTAAAAAAAAAAGAGGTCCGATAGGATTGACTCTAGGGTCTGCCGCACTTTGTACCACTGCTGGTCAGCTGATGGCGTCCTAGCCACGATCGTAAAACGCCACCTCCTCTCTCTTCCCTCCCGTCTTCTCCTGTATTTTTTCATTTCCTCTATAGCCCAGATCTAGCATAACATTGTTTTGTCCTTTTACGCGTGATTGGCATGACAAAACAAGTGGAACCATAGCACCTAAGGGCATCTCCAATGTTTATGATCCATTAGGGCATTAAAGTGGGCTCCACTAATCGCGCGGCTTCCTCTACAATGTTGAGAGCCTTTTGTGTTGGACTTAAGGTGTAACTCAGTACCAATTAAAATAAAGACCATGAAATTACTACCATTTCCTTCCTATTACCATCTCTTCGGCTGTCCACCATTACATCGGATCTCCCTCTCCACACAACGCATGCTTCGTTATCCCTCTTCAACGGCATCCTGGTGGTCAGATCCAAGGCAATACATCTTCACCACCCTTCTCTCGCTGCCATCCTAGTGGTCGATCCAGTAGAGGAAGACGTCAAGGATGCCATCCCCATCCTTCACGCTGCCAAATCCAAAGGCAACGGCCATCGACGACGCATTTCCCATCCTCCCTTTGGTAGATCTGGAGGCAGCAACCCTTCCCTGTTGTCCAAACGGTTAGATCCACCAGAATTGTCACTATTCATTTACATACAACTTTCTCCATAAATTCTTAGTGAACAGTGATTTGTCACTATTAATACAGATTTTTTTATATATCTTGCAAATGGGGTAGGTTTTGATCCTGAATTTTTTGCATGGTTAAAAACATCCCTTCCTCTTCGTATGGCATTTTTGTTGTTGATTTGCAACATTTAGGTTAAGTGATTTTCAACCTATATGTCCCTTGCCTTGCATGGTAAACCTTAAAATCTGACATGCACAAATCTCGAGACAATTATAATGTGGAGAAAGTTGTATGTAAATTGCATAATTTACGGTTGATTTGTACCATAGTCACTCTCACAGTTTGTGAAAGAAAAATAAAATATAAAATAGAATTCTAAACTCGTATCCTAAATTAAACTAGTATAGTGACTGTGCTAACGCTACGACGGCAGTACACCCGTTTATCAATTAAATGAGAAGATAAGTATGAATACAACATTTAATAATAAAAGAGAAATTTAGAATTTTAAATGAATTTAGAAAGAAAAACGGAACTAAATGGAGGTCGAATGGGCTAAAACGGCTCCCAAAGATTTTAAATCAAGAAAGAGAAAGAAAAAGAATTTTCGATTTTAGATTATTTTTTTGTAGCTTCCACAGAGAGCACAAGATGCTCTCTGGCTTGGCCAACAGAGGGGGAAGGCCGGGGTGGCCACGGTCGCAGATGGTTCGGATCGATGCGGCGAGATCGTCAAGACCGACGCTGGGAGGAGAGTCACGGCATGGTGAATTTCACGGAAAGATGACGGTGATGGCTTGAGTTACCTCCAAAATCCGCGATCTTTACAAGAGGGAGCACTTGGGGATTTACGCAATGCGATGGGGTGGAGGAGAGCTCACGCTTTTATAGCTCAAACAAGCATATTTATGGAAACCATAATTTGGGATCAAATCGATTGAGAGGAAATTTTGGCAATAGAGCACGAAATTTGGGGAATTAACACCATAGATGGAAAGAGAAGATTTGGTGTGGGATTGATGGAGCTTCTTTCTTGCTTTAATGGAGGAAGGGAAGAGAAGAAGCTTCTCTGGTCTGGGCAGTCCAATCAGAGCTAGAAGAAGTTACAAAGGTGAGTTGCCTTCATTTTTTTAAATATAGAAGGATTGTTGAAAAGACAAAGATATTAGGTTAAAAATTCTAGAAAATTCTCAAAAAACTTTCGATTATTTTGTACTTAATAAAATTATTTTCAAAAAATTTAAATTATAAATTTGCCGAGGCACTACGGCCATGAGGTCACGACAAAGAACATCGCCACACAAGAAAGCCACCGATGGCGCATCGTAGAGCCATTGCAGACTGTTCTCCTACCACGCCGCCCCATCTCTCCGCTTTCCTTTTCCTAACGTAATGTATGATCATTTCCTTTTCCAGACGCTTGTTTGCTTTTCCTCGATTTGATCTTTGGAGGTGAGGAAGGTCTGTTGTGGGCACAGGATGATTTCAAAAATATGAAAAATAAATCGCGCGTCACCATCACGGATCCGCAAGGAAAAAAGATAAAATTAAATAAAGGCTTTCGCCACTACCGGTTCCGCGAGAAAAATTAAAAATTAAACAAAGACTCACGGATCGTTGGTTCCTTAGATAAAAATAAAACAAAAATTCAACGCCTCCGTATACCAAATTAGGCTCTATGGGCTAGATCCGTAAAAAGTCTCGAGAAGGGTCATATTCGGAAAAAAATACGATCACAATGCCAGACAATAAAAATTCAAGTCTTGTTTCCTTGCATGTGGATTCTCCTGCTTATTTCCTTGTTTGATTCACCATCCTTCCAAATATGTAGTACGCATACAATTTTGGCCAAGAAAATTCAAGTCTGGTTTCCTTGCATGCGGATCCTCCTTATTTATTTCCTCGCTTGATTCGCTCTCCTTCCAAATATGTAGGTGGGGAGGTCATTGTGGGCCACAGGGGATGATTAGACACACTAAATAATGGCCATCTGATGTGGGTGAGTAAAGCGAGGAAAGATCCAGACGCGTTCATTTGATGAATGCAAGTTTACGGGACGCTTTCTTTGGGTGCGAATATTGGGTCATCTCTAATGAGGTGCATTATTTAGGGTGGACGTAGGAAAAATTGCTTAAGTGTATTATAAAGGAGTATAGATCAATTAGTATTCTGTTTTACATAAATAGCTTTGCTTGAAAGCCACTCTCATGGTCGGAAGTGTCATATCGGGGGGCATGCCATCCTATAGATGCAGCATAGGGACAAACCAGATCTCTAAAGTTAGTCAGGCGATAAATAACATACTCTGCTTGGTTCCTAAGTTCTGACACATCAAGTCACCAACATGATGCAATTTTACCTTCACGAAAAAAAAATCCAAGCCAGTGCCTACGCAGATGCCGGGGTGCGCGCCCGTCGTCGTGGGATCGCGTCGGAAGGAAGAACGACCGGCACGGCGCATAAAGGGGGACTCGCAGGTCGCATTGCATCGTGGTCTGTTGCAGGAAATCCAGAGGCACTAACGACTACTGGGATCGAAACCCGTGTGTCCGTGACAGTGCTTGTCACGTGAATCGGCGCATACTAGCTGTTGCTGCTGCTGCTAGTGCCGGTAGTGCTAGCCGATCCAAATTGGGCAGCCTGCCATTGGGCTATCACGGCCACGGGGGCACGGGCCGTCGTCGCCCGCGTTTTGACCTTTTATCTAGTGACCCCCTCGTACGACCCTGGTTCTGTGCTGAGATTGGCGCACGTCATGGTTGGGTCCCTGTGTTCGGATGGAGGACGTGACAACGAACAGAACAGTATATCATCACTACCTTTGAATTGACACCATAAAGGAATAAAAACAGTCTCGAAGGTTGCATCAGTACTTATAGCGAATTTTTTAAATAATATTTTTTTTCTAAAAATTTTACAGAAATAATATACCGAAACAAAAATAACATAAATACCACTCTGTAGCCATTTTAAATGGTGACAGAAAGCTGTCGTCAACGGTTAGAGTCTCTGTCGCCATTTATAGGATGTATTTTGTTAATGATTTATAGGATGTATTTTCTTAATGATTTTGTCTAGAAATATAGGTAGCATTTCATATTTAAGTGCAAAATTAATGTGATGTTTCATCTATATCCTTAATGAATATACAACTTTACTTTATATTCTCTATATGCATGTATTAAATATAGTGCTTAATAAATAGGTCTACTCTAGTTATTTTCAATATATTATTGGTCTATATGCCAAGAAGTAGGGTTGGTAAAAAATCTCGTTAAGGCTCGAATCAAAATTGCTTCGATTACAGTAGGTAATTGGTTCAAAATTGAAATGAGTCCACTTCGAACGAAAAAAGTTTAATGAGGCTTGGCTTGATAGTGGCTCATTAGCTCAAATTTGAAACAACCACTTAAATGATAAATAAATGATTTTATGTCGAACAATATCAATTCCGAAAGAAGCTCAATAATAGCTCGTTAAGCTCGATAGCCAGCCCAAGATGAAATACGCCTTATAATCTGGGACGGAGGGAGTATCATTCTTTTGGTAATGATTAGGCACGTGTGACCGATAAAATCCATAGCCATCAGACGCCTCGCAAAGCCCGTCCCTCTCGGATCACTCGTCCAACTGATACTTTCCCTCTTTCTTAGATCCCTGCCACCGCCTCTTCTCTGCTCCATCTTCTTCCCAGGAATGTCTCTCCTCATCTTGGTCTCATACCCGTTCATTCTTCATTTGTGCTCCTTATCTAGCCACTTCTCTTCCTCAATGGCTATTGCTTTGATCCCCCTCATCTATGGATCATCCTCTGGCGGCTCCTCCTCCTCTACCACAACGTTGAGGCACATGCTCTCAAGCATAGCGAGGTGGCATGCACATAGAGCTCCATAGAGCTATGGCCGTGGTACATGTGTGAACTCCATCGGCACTGTTATGGCCTCTGTGAGCTCCAACATCACCTCAAGCTTAGGGGGAGATGTGATGGAGCTTCACGGCTGAGCAGCGAGGCCTCCCCCAAACTTGAAGAAGGAGGTGGTTATGTGGGATGGCCTTACCCAATCAGATATGTGCTCGCTAGCGACGAGGTGGCGGTTTGGACTAGTTGCCTCCTCTAGCTACGAGTATGTTACCAAAATGTTGCAATCCGTGAGTCGAGTTGCTACACGAATTATTGCTTGATGTTGCAAGTATTTCAATGGTTTTTCATTACTGCAACAATGTTTTATTTTTGTTGCAATAGTTTTTATATTTGTTGCACTAATAATTTATAGGGGCAATTCCTTATATGCCACTAAAAGTTAACCTCATCCCTTATATGTTACTCATTGTGTCACTGACATCTGAGCCCTGACCCCACATGTTAGTGTGACACATTCATGGATTTTCCCCAAATTATAGTGTCATATGAGCAATTAATCCTAATTTCCATGGTTGTGTTGCAATGGATGAGTTAAGCTGCTACAAGATTATTCACTGATGTTTGAAGGGTTTCCATGGTTTTTCATTGTTGTAACATGGCTTATTTTGTTGCAATAGATTTTTTATTTGTTACACCCATAATTTTTAGTTGTTACGCATTTTTATTTGCACTTTTTTTTTGCTTGTGATGTTGGATTTGTGTAAGTTCAGGCTCCATTAATTTGGTTTTTGGTGATCAATGATAAATCTAAATATGAGACTAACATGTTTATTGACTATGATACTGTTTAGTCTCATTTGGATGGAAAGATGAAAATCTCAAAGATACAAATTTGATGTTGCATTCCTTGGATACAAAATATAGCATGAATTCCATAAAAGTTTCAACATAGATATGTGCATATTGTTTCCAATCATATATATACAGACCCCAAAATGCATTCTACTCCCGGGAGTAGTTACTCCCACCTCTGAAATACCACCTAAACGAACTTAAAATACTATTTTTTATCACTTTTGATACACTCATATACTAATTATGATATATTCCAATGTGAATTATATAAAAAAATTGCAAAGGAGTATATAGTTTTTAAGCATATTTTGCAAATACATTCATATATGCACATAAAAAGGAGTATGTCTAAAAATATATACATACTTCCTCTGAAAAAATGTAAATACCACCTAGCTAGTCTTATATACTCGTATACTATTGTTTGCACCAAAATTTAGCAAGCTTGGTCAAAATCGGCAATAAAGTCAAAGATACGGAATTAACGGACAGGATGGAAAGGTTTAGAGATATTTTGGTAACTGCAAGATTTTTAAAAAAGAAAAACAACCGTCCGAGATAAGGCCGATACGGATCAGGACTTGAAACGTGCTGTAACAGGACATTATCGGCCGGAGGGTATAAAAGAAGGGCCAAAGCAAATTGCAAAGGATATCAACACAATACAATCAACCAGCTTTTACTTTCTTCCTTCCTGTCGACTAGGAGTAGCTTTTGTAATTTAGTCTCTGTAATCGATCTTGATCAATAAAGTTGCGCATCGCCGATTGTTGATCTTCGTCAATTACACCCCAGGTTTGATTTATTCTGATTTTGTTACGCATCGCCTTCTTCAGAATCAATCTACCTTTATCCCCTAATTAGCCTTAATCGGCTAATTAGATTTACCTTGTTACTTCGATCTTGATCTGCTTCAAGCTGATTAAGTCTAAGCCGATTGATCTTTACAATCGGCTTTTGAGTGAATTTCATATTTTCTACCTTATCGGTTATAGGTCAAATCGATTGGCACGCTCTGAACCAGGTGTTCGTCTGGTGTGCTGTTGTCAGAAACCCTACATCAAGTTTTTGACGCCAACACACTCTTGGAACGCCCGGTGGGACATGTCTTCATCAGGAAAGTCGATTCCACCATCAGATCTAAACGCAGAAGCCATAATCGTCCCAACAATGGACGATTTGACCGCGGAACAACGTCAGGAAATTGAGGCTCGGAAGGCTGCGCTAGAAGAGATGATGCTAAACTGTTATCAAAAAACTAGACGTGGCGTCACTCAAAAATCCGCCCTGCTAACGGTCAACGCCCTGGGAGATGCGGGTGTAACAGAACAGGTGAGCCGATATCTGCCTGCTCAAGCTGAATTATCGGCTATGATTAATCAGTCTGTGCACCACGCTTTAATAAACCAATCATCGGCTCTCGTGACAACCCTTAAGCCGATGATAGAGAATAGCGTCAAATCTATAGCCCAGGAGTCAGCCTCGTCAGGAAGTCTGCTTGACCCATTGCAAACTACGTCCAATTACCTGCTTTTTCAAAGAGCACAAAACACGAAGAGCACAATGGCCGATCCTAAACCATCGGTACAGAATCTTCACCCCCACCATGATGCCCACACAACCCACGATCATATTGCCTAGGGACCTCGATCAAGTGGAGTAAGTCATTATCACTCCTACACCGACGTTGCTAATTTAGACGCGCCGACCAATTTGCGCCATTGGCTCCGTTCTATGCTTTTCCCAATCGGTTTCACACCGATTGGCTCAAAGATTCCCATTAAGAGCCTACCCCGCTTAGGAACCCAGTCCACACAGGTAGTAACATACTCGTAACCATTTGTCCCAAAGGTCACGGAACCTCAAGTCGACGTAATCGGCGACGAGCGGTATGATCGCAGCACCGCAGATAACAGACTGGCAACCCGAGCTCGCACTCGGGGCGTAACGCCGATTATGACAGATATTATCAAGGGCCCGCTATGGCCGATAATGCTAATTGGGCCGATCGATCTACGCCATTTTGAGGACCAATTGAGATACAACCAAAAGGAAGGTTATCGGCTATAGAAAGCTGTATCCCGATTACATAGATCGCATGCCCTACCCTCATAATTTCAGAGTTCCAGACTTCGCTAAATTCTCTGGGGATGATTCTATCACCACCTTGGAACACGTTGGACGCTTTATCGCGCAATGCGGTGAAGCGGCCCAGTCCGACGGGTTTAAAATTAGACTATTCCCGTTGTCTCTGTCTGGGGCAGCGTTTACTTGGTTCACTTGCTTGCCTCCGAATTCGGTCCATTTATGGAACGATTTGGAAAGCCGATTTCATGAATACTTCTTTTCGTGCGCTTTGGAGCTCGTGATTTGGATCTAAGTTACAGACGCCAAAAGTTTGGGGAATCGATAACGGATTACGCCAAGAGATTTAGAGAAATTAGGAATCGGTGTTTTAGCGTCACATTGCACGACAACCAACTTGCTGATTTAGCATTTCAAGGTTTGATTCCGCCGCTTAGGGAGAAATTCGGAGGACAAGAATTCACCGACCTTAGCCACTTATTGCATCGCGTATCGGCTCAAGAAAGCCGATTCACTGATAATAAAGTGTTCAAAGACAGATTTAAAAATAGCAATAACAAAGAAAAGTACAAGGCTAAGGTCAATATGGTTGATATTGTCCAAGTGACTCATCGAAAGACGAGGAAGCAAAAATAAACATAGCCGAATGGGTAAAAGGATCCAAAAAGTCCTTAGTCTGTTCTTGGCTTAAGCCGACTAGGAACAAGTCGGAGGTTAAGTACTCTTTCGATGTTTCTAAGTGCGATCGTATTTTTGATTTACTTCGCAAGAAAAGATAATACGATTGCCGAGGGGTCATGTGATACCGCCGCCGATGAGATCAAGAAACGCAGTATTGCAAGTGGCATCATTCTTATTCGCATAACACTAATGACGCAATATCTTCCGCCAACAGATCCAATCGCTATTGAGGATGGTCGGTTGAAGTTTGCTGATGAGCCGACCATGCAAGTTGATGTTGATCCGTTTCCCATCAACATGGTACAGTGTTCGGCTAAAGGAAAAGAGCTGACGCACGATGAGCAGAAAAGGGATCGACAAGTCAACATCCAATCAAGATCGAACGGCGATCAAACACTGAAGATTACAATCGGCTCTTTACAAATAGAAGCCGATCGTGAAGAAAAAAATTCAAGAACCATCAAACCCAAGGGAATCCTCGTAGGTAAATGGTACAAAGCGTAAAAGTCTCCATTAAGGCACCGCTTAAAAGGTCGGGACCAACATTTTTACAATTAATGGAGAAATACGAGAGGATGAATAGCCGACCACGGTATAAGGCTCGCCATTCGGATAACTTGTACCGCACCGAGAATGTGGAGAGGCACATAGAAGGTGTCCTTTTGGCGCTTTCTTTGGGAAAGAGGAGTAGCGTTGCCATCACCATACACCGCCTGATGGAGCATTATCCCCAAGAGGATTGGCCAAGGCAATCGGCTAGAGATAAGCTATCCGGGCCAATTCGAGAGCAAGATGGTTCTGAAGGCCTGCTTCACAAGAGAATATCTAAACCGAGCAAGAACCGAACCAACTCAAGATACACGAGCCCAATTCTAATCAAGAAGATTTGCTCGGTCAAATACGGAAGCGGTGGAACCTAAACCCAGGTGGTGTCCATCTGGTCTTAGCTGATCACAACGACGACGGCTTCAGAGGCTAAGGACGCAAGAGATCCGTGAAGCCGATGCCGAGAAACAAAGAGATGAAACGTTTAACGAACTTCGTCCGATCAAATGCGTCAAGAAGGAATGGAGAAGAAAGCAGGCCGAAGAAGATTTTGAATCGGCTTATGACTTGGATTCTCCCGTGGTACGGGACGACACCCCTCTTATGGATATCAACATGGTGTTCACATTGCCGGCCGAGTTCAAAGTCAGAACTGAATCGGCCAAAGAGGTGGTTGCTCAGTTGCGCTCTGGCGTTCAGAGCGCCATCTTTGAGAAACCCAGGGATGATCATCGGCATCTGAAACCATTGTATCTAAAAGGATATATAAATGGGAAGCCGATATCAAGGATGCTGGTAGACGGAGGAGCCACGGTGAACCTGATGCCGCATACGACATGCAAGAAACGGGTAAGTCCGATGAAGACTTAATTAAAACTAACAAGGTTCTAAATGACTTCACAAAGCGACCCTACTGAGGCAAAGGGTGTCATGGTCACGAATCGATCGTCGGTAGCAAGACTTTCTTGCCGCTTTTTGTAATCGACGCCAAAGGAAACTACGAGTCAGCTCGCTTTGGCCGATTGGATTCATGCCAATCTGCCGTATCCCATCGACCATGCATCAAGCGCTTGTTCAGTGGAACGGAGAGGAAGTCGAGGTCGTCACCGCCGACACATCTGCTCATATCGCCATGGCTAGCTCTGATGCAAACTGGCAACACGAAGAAGCTGGCTGCATATCGGGCAAGGCGCTGGACGATTGTGATTTCATATGCGTAAGCAAATCAGGGCTCATGCCGATTAGTGTCAAGCCGGGCACTTTTGATCGGGCAAATGAAGTGTTACGCCGATGGGGACAAGAAAAGCACTAAAGGGGTTACAGGATAAAATGCAAAGCTATCGGCAAACAACGGATAGCTACGAAGCCATAGAAGACTTTGAAGAATTGAAAAGTTAGGTCAAGGTTTTACATCCATCGATTTTCTTGAAAAAGTAGATATAGGTAGCGGTGATAGAAAAAGACCAACTTTTGTTAGTGCAAGTTTAGATGTAAAGTACAAAGAAAAACTGATAAAAATCCTTAGAAATTATAAGGATTGTTTTGCTTGGGAATATCATGGGATGCCCGGATTAAGCCGTCAGCTGGTGGAACATCGGCTACCTATAAAATCGGGCTATCGGCCGTTTAAACAGTATCCTAGGCGTTTCAATCCGGCCTTGTACCAAATTATAAAAGAAGAGATAGAACGGTTATTGAAAGCAAAATTTATCAGGCCTTGCCGATATGCGGAGTGGGTTTCCAACATTGTTCCTGTTATGAAGAAAAATGGAAAGCTTCGAGTATGCGTCGACTTTAGAGATTTGAAAAAGGCGACGCCAAAAGATGAATATCCGATGCCAATAGCCGATATGCTCATCGATGTCAAGGTCGGGGAACAAGATCATAAGTTTTCTAGATGGTAATGCCGTATAACCAGATACTCATGGCGTAAGCCGATATACCAAGACAACTTTCGATGTCCCGGTGCAATAGGATTGTTCGAGTGGGCGGTGATGACTTTCGGCTTGAAGAACGCTGAGCAACATATCGTGAGCAATGAATCGATCTTTCATGACTTAATCACCACATTGTCGAAATTTATATTGATGACGTAGTAGTAAAATCTGCGAAGATTTGCAGCACTTGGCCGACTTAGAAAGAGTTTTTAAGAACATAAGATCGCACGGCCTAAAGATGAATCCTTTCAAGTGCGTGTTCGGCGTGTCGACTGGACAGTTTCTGGGCTTCATGGTGCATGAAAGGGGAATTGAAGTCAGTCAAACGAGGGTCAGAGCTATAGCCAATACCAAACCACCGACATGCAAGAATGAATTACAAAAGTTGATCGGCAAAATTAACTATCTCCGTCGGTTCATCTCAAACCTCTCTGGAAGGATTCATGCTTTTACTCCATTGCTAAAATTAAAGGACAATGAAGAATTTATATGGGGAGCCAATCGTGAGAGGCTTTCGATGAAATTAAAAGGTATTTGTCCAACCCTCCGCTTTGGTGCGTCTCAAAAAGGGGTTCCTTTCAGACTATATGTCTCGGCTGAAGAAGATACTATTGGAGCTGTTTTGGCACAAGAGGTGCATGGTAAAGAAAGGGTTATCTTTTATTTGAAGCCGACGGTTGCTAGACACAGAAATCAGGTACCCTTTTATCGAGAAATTATGTTTATCTTTGTACTTCTCGTGCACGGTTAAGGCATTACATATTAGCATCGGCTTGCAAAGTGATCGCAAAACCGATGTTATAAAATATATATTGTCAGCTCCTATTCTACGAGGTCGACTTGGCAAATGGGCTTACGCCTTGGTCGAGTTCGACTTATCATATGAATCGGCCAAAGCAGTCAAAGGACAAGTCCTAGCCGATTTTATAACAGGACGTGACACAACGGCAAACTTAGTCTCGGTCGCACCATGGCAGCTATTCCTTGACGGATCAGTATGTAGTGAAGGTGATGGTATCGGCATTGTACTCACCACACCCAAAGGGCATAACTTTGAATTTGCATTCCGGCTAAATAGCCGATGTTCAAACAACCAGGCCGAGTATGAAGCATTGCTCAAAGGCCTGCAATTATTGGAAAATATTAGGGTCAGTGCTGTTGAGGCATATGGTGACTCATTGTTGGTTGTACAGCAAGTGAAGGGATTGTACATATGTCGAGATGGAGTGTTACTGAAGTATTTAGAACAATGTTTAGAAATCATCGGTTCTTTTACATCGTTTTCTATCGGTCATGTTCCTCATGAATTGAACGATAGAGCTAATGCTTTGGCCCAACAAGCATCAGGATATAAGGATTTTTGCCAAAGTCAGGAGATCGAACTGATAGACAAGGCAGTTATGTGCACAGATATCGCCGATTGGAGAACGCAAATTAAAGATTATCTAATCGATCCATCCAAGCCGACGGAACGAAAGATACGGCAGCAAGCGTTGAAATACGTTGTTATGAACGATATACTATATTATCGAACTATGGAAGGTTTGTTGTTAAGATGTCTTGGTACTGAAGAAGCGCGGGTAGCGATGGGTGAAGTACACGAAGGCATTTGTGGTTCTCATCAATCGTATAAGATGAAATGGATGCTAAGACGGACAGTTATTTTTGGCCAACGATCTTTGGAAGATTGTTTCAAGTATTATAAAGGATGTCGATATGTCAAGTTTGGCAACATACAACTAGCACTAGCATCGGTTTTACATCCAATTATCAAACCTTGGCCGCTTAGGGGTTGGGAATAGATATAATCGCCAAATATTTCTGCTTGAGTAAAGGCCACAAGTTTATTCTGGCCGCAACCGATTATTTCTCAAAGTGGGTCGAGGCTGTACCACTTAAAAAGGTGACCAGTGTTGAGGCAATTGGTTTTGTGAATGAACATATCGTCCATCGGTTTGAAATACCACAAACAATCACGACCGATCAAGGTACGGTATTCATGTCTAACGAATTTCAGAATTACGCAATGAGTTTAGGGATCAAATTGTTAAATTCTTCCCCATACTACGCTCACGCTAAGACAAGCCGAGTCGTCCAATAAAACGCTAATCAAACTGATCAAGAGAAAAATTGACGAAAAGCCAAGGAATTGGCACTCTACTCTATCGGAGTCGCTTTGGGCGTATCGGCTATCCTATCATGGAGCGACGAAGCTTTCACCTTACCAATTGGTGTATGGACAAGAAGTCGTTCTACCTGTAGAAATCAACATTGAATCGATACGAATAGCCAGGCAAAATGGTTTGTCGGCTCAAGAATATAACGATTTAATGATCGACAATTTGGACGAGCTAGCAGAATTACGTTTGTCCACGCTTGATCGGCTTAAGAAAAATAAAATCAGGGTTGCAAGGGCATATAATAAGAAGGTTATGCCTAAGTCTTTCAATCAAGCCGATTTGGTATGGAAAACGATATTGCCTGTTGGTTCGAAGGATAACCGGTTTGGAAAATGGTCACCTACGTGAGAAGGGCCATACAAAGTTAATCAGCTAGTCGGTGGAAATTCGTACGTACTAGAGACGTTGGAAGGACATGCATTGCCTAAGGCTATAAACTGGAGGTATTTAAAAAGGTACTATCCTAGTGTGTGGATTGGAGCCTAGCCGACTAAAGATTTCGTCTAGAGACCAAGTTAACACGATGCTGTTTGGCTAAAAGAGATTGCAGATTAAACTTACAGAAAATTAAATCAGTTAAATAGCCGATTACAAACATAGCAAAATTACAAAGTACTCGAACAAGTGTTTCTGAAAGGAATAGCTAATTAAGTTTTTACATCCCAGAACCTGGGAGTCGTGCACCTAAAGCCGATAGAGCTCCAGCCGCCTTGGCTATAGTTTCACATACCTCATCCAAAATTCATCATCTTCGTCATGACCGCTCGAATGGGTACAAGTTTGGCCGATTGCTCTTTGAAGGCGCCACTACCGATGCTATTTCTACCTTCTGCTCCTTGGCGGCCGATGAAGTCTTTTTAAAGGAATCTTGGCCTTCAGCGATGAGCTTCATCGTCTTTGACAGTTCTTCCTCAAGAAATTTTCTAGTAGTCTCCAATTTCTTAAGAGAAATTTTGTTAGCCTTCAGAGTTTCCATGGTTACATCAAAATTTTTCTTTTTGGCCTTTGTCTCTGCAACCATTTTGTCAAGGATCCTCTGGTCGGCTTCCTGGGCTGCTCTCTTTGATTTCCTTTCTTGAGCTGCCTCCACCAAAGCCTTCTTATCATCCGGATGGCACACTTGACGGTCTGACCATAGCCTCAGTGGTAGATCGGTTTCAATCGCACCATGGCATCTCGAATCGGCTGATTATTATTCAGGATCTCTGATTGCGGCCTTGACACCAAGTCAAACAGCTTGTTAAGACGCTCTTGCATTCCAGGAGCTGATGAGACTGCGGCCGATGCGTCTTTTAAAGCCGCGATGATTTTTTGAATTTCAGAAATATAATCATCGGCTTCAAAGATCTCTGGATCATCCAAGTCAGATAGATTAAAGCCAAGGATGTTGGATGGATCGAGGGTTTCGAGTCGCGCGATTCTTGCACCGTATCTACCGAGGGGCAATGACTCTTTGGCCGATATATACCGTAAGTTGGCGAATGTTGGCCACTTCAGCCGATGCAAGATGGTCAAAGAAATAAAAATATAATGAGAACCGATGGAATAAGTTAGATCTGTAAATTCTTTGGGATAAAAAAAATACCTGAGCAGTAGCCGATCCGTGCGGTGAACTTTCGCCACTTTGTTCTTGTGGTTTGGAGTATTTTTTCTTGGCAGGAACCTTGGTGGACTTGACTTCTTCTTTTACGAGAATCCATCAATTTGGAAAGTTAGTTGATGAAGGAAAATGAAAAGGAACAAAAGATGATCGGGCATAACTTACTTGGTTGCTGTTGCCTTTCTAAATCAGACAAAGATGGACTTTGGATGCCCAAGGAACCAGAAGTATAGCCGGTGAGCGCAGTTGCTTGGTGCGGTCGTTTCTCTTTACTAGATGCAGGAGCATCAATTGGTTTCTTGCCAGCGGTTTTAGTCTGCAAAGAAAAAGGATAAATCCAATGAGATAAAATCACATGGACTATGATAAAAAAGAGTAAAATCGACTAATACCTCACCAGTAACATTTATAAGACTCGTATTATCATATCCAGAGCTTGATTCGTCGCTTGAATCAGTATCCGAAGATACCATCGGCTCAGGAAGGTCTGGGAAGAGGGCATCGATAATAGCCGATGGAGTACGATCAAGGAGAAGTGCTTCCGCAATTGAAGACCACCATGCAGAGAATCGGCTAGATCGATGATTATTCAAAACAAAGTGAGGCAAGGATTTGATTTGCAAGTCATCGGCTATTTTCAAGACCATATCGGCTGCAGCTAAAGATCGTACTCTGGTCCTAGGCTGAACCAAGTCAAGGAGTGAAAGACTGGGGATCATTTGGCCGAAACCCAATTGTCTGGCAAAGGTGGAAGGGTGATAGAATTCATAAGAAGGTTGAAAGGTACGGTTCCTCGTGTTAAAACCAACATGCAAAACACTCGGAGAAATGAAAAGTTTGAAGAAGCCTAAAGTCGATTCAGGCATCTCAAAACCTATCTAATCCGGAAAATGATGGCTATTCAAAATCTATTTGTTCTTGTTGGTTAAAATAATTGTTATCTAGTTTAGAAAGAAGGATAAGTATTTCTTAGGCCAATGGTGATGATGTATCTTTCGCCATAAGATCCGAGCATTTTCTGTGTCTTCGCGAGGAAATTCTTCCGAGGGATTTAATTTGAAAGATCGGCTAAATAAGCAGTATAACCATACTTGGATGAACCAGAGAGGACCACCTACATTGCCGACGCAAAATCTGGCAAATCCAGTAAAAAGCCGACTCCTAATCACATGCATCATCTGACAAACTGCTCCCAGAAACATTTTTCCCAATGCTAGCCGACGGCCCTCTACCAACCACTCTGCTATTAGCTGATATACTTGTGTTGGTCCCAAAGAAGCACCGCAAAACAAAAATCGGTCTAACCACAAGTTCAAGAAAGCAACATGTTCTTCATCTGATACCGGCCCATTCACTTTATTATTGTTATTGATGTACTTACGCCAGCCTTCTCCTTTAGATTGAATGAACTTGTATTTCGGTTTGCCGCTATAAGCCGATATCTGTTCGCTATTTGGCCTAAAGCAACACAATTGGGCTATATCCATAAGGGTCGGGCCGATGGGACCAAAGACGAATGTAAAGGCGTTGAAGGTCTCCGACCAGAAATAGCAAGCCGTGGCCACTAAGGGCTCATTGGCTTCTGGATCGGCTAATGAGAGAGGGATGCACTCAGCTATACCCATCCTTTCCCACTCTTCTATTTTTTGAGCAGCTACGCGAATGTACCAGGATCTCCATCCTTTGAGCGCCGTCGGCCATGCCCTGAAGCTTTTTTCCCAGCTCTCTATATTAAAACCAGTAGCCGATAGAGGGAGGCGGGGAATATCCTGGCTAATAACCGTGCTGGCATCTAGATTTCCTATCGGACCAAGGAAATACTGATCATTACTGTTAGGGATTGGAATAAGTACCTGACTCACGTCCATTTCAGCTGATCTTAGCAAGCCGATTGATGAAGGAGGGATGCAAGCCGATTGAGGAAGATTGAGCAACAGACTAGATGAAAGTCGATTTTCAACAGTCAAAGAGCTTGTGCGCATGAGGAATGACCGAGGTGGGGGCCGTATTTTATAACGTGGTGAAAATTTGAAACGGCGGGAACTGGATCTCAAAAGACGCGAGCAGTTAAAACGCACTACCTTTGTGTTAGAGAATTACGGCGCAAATAAAGTAGCAGTTATTGAGTGAAGTTCAACGGTTAGCCGATTGGAAAAGCCGATAAGTGAAATTTTTGACAGATGACAAGTCATCTCTCAAAAATGGGGGGCATATGTTTGCACCAAAATTTGGCAAGCTTGGTCAAAATCGGCAATAAAGTCAAAGATACGGAATTAACGGACAGGATGGAAAGGCTTGGAGATATTTTGGTAACTGCAAGATTTTTAAAAAAGAAAAACAACCGTCCGAGATAAGGCCGATACGGATCAGGACTTGAAACGTGCTGTAACAGGACATTATCGGCCGGAGGGTATAAAAGAAGGGCTAAAGCAAATTGCAAAGGACATCAACACAATACAATCAACCAGCTTTTACTTTCTTCCTTCCTGTCGACTAGGAGTAGCTTTTGTAATTTAGTCTCTGTAATCGATCTTGATCAATAAAGTTGCGCATCGCCGATTGTTGATCTTCGTCAATTACACCCCAGGTTTGATTTATTCTGATTTTGTTGCGCATCGCCTTCTTCAAAATCAATCTACCTTTATCCCCTGATTAGCCTTAATCGGCTAATTAGATTTACCTTGTTACTTCGATCTTGATCGGCTTCAAGCTGATTAAGTCTAAGCCGATTGGTCTTTACGATCGGCTTTTGAGTGAATTTCATATTTTTTACCTTGTCGGTTATAGGTCAAATCGACTGGCACGCTCTGAACCAGGTGTTCGTCTGGTGTGCTGTTGTCAAAACCCTACATCAAGTTTTTGACGCCAACAACTATACGTACAAATCTTTTGTTACACGAGATATTCATTACGTTGTGAGATACGACATAGGGAGTACTACTCCCAAGAGTATAAAAGAGGCTAGGGAACCATGGTGTCCAGGCACCATGATCTAAAACAGGTATTTCCCCTATGTATCGCATGTGAAATATTTGAAATTTGTAGGATGTTGAGTTTAACTAATTTACTAACTAGTTCAAACAATTTTGACCTAAAATTCAAACTAGAGTTTCCTTTTTTGATGATAGTTGGATTGTAGGTATGTGCTGATTATATATATAAATCAGCAAAGCATGTAATATAAATTCATTCAAAATCTTTGAATTTGAGTATATTTTTTCAAAGATATGTGTTTCATTTGAATTGTTATAGATGGGTATATACCCTTAAACTGAAATTTTTGAAAAAAATATAGCCTAATTTGACTTGAATTTATGCATTTGAAATCATGTTGCCTAGGCACCATGGTGCTCCATTTTGGCGTCCTGTATGTGTGAGTGTGTGTATACATATATGCATAAATTTAAAGGTAATTCATTCTATGTTTTAAGGTTTTACTAGTATTGATCCATACTACTATTTCACATATTGAGAATCTTTACATTGAAATAAATCCTTTGAGTATATGATGCTTTTGTAGTAGTAATATACTCATGTTGATTTAAATTCAATTATTTGCAATTGGGTTAACTAGTTCAAACAATTTTGACCTAAAATTCAAACTAGAGTTTCCTTTTTTGATGATAGTTGGATTGTAGGTAGCTGATTATATATATAAATCAGCAAAGCATGTAATATAAATTCATTCAAAATCTTTGAATTTGAGTATATTTTTTCAAAGATATGTGTTTCATTTGAATTGTTATAGATGGGTATATACCCTTAAACTGAAATTTTTGAAAAAAATATAGCCTAATTTGACTTGAATTTATGCATTTGAAATCATGTTGCCTAGGCACCATGGTGCTCCATTTCGGCGTCCTGTATGTGTGAGTGTGTGTATACATATATGCATAAATTTAAAGGTAATTCATTCTATGTTTTAAGGTTTTACTAGTATTGATCCATACTACTATTTCACATATTGAGAATCTTTACATTGAAATAAATCCTTTGAGTATATGATGCTTTTGTAGTAGTAATATACTCATGTTGATTTAAATTCAATTATTTGCAATTGGGTTATCATCAATCACTAAAAAGAGTGAGATTCAAGGATAATGGCCCTCCATTATGTGTTAATAGTGTGCTTTGATGATTAGTGATAACCGAATGTATTGGATTAACATTCTCGATGAGTTGGTTGTAACACCCTAGCACATCCAAGTGCTTAGAATGTCACCACTTCTATTTTTCTCTCTAAGTTTAAACCACTTCAACAAGAATATTTGTGGCAATTCCTTAATGATAACTTCTCAAAATAAAGTACAATGATAATTAAATAACAATGAGTAGGATGCACAATAATAAACTTGGAACTCCACGCCCAAGTATGTTTGGGACCTCGCGCCCGAAAACACTCGAGAATGTTCGGAACCATGCACCCGGGAACAATCTTACTTTTGGCAGTGATGATAACTAAATAAATAATATTCAAGATAAATCAAGTCATTTAAACCTTGTGCACTAACATATACATATAAAAACTAGATTCTGTACAACTACTAATATGCTACAAATGTTCATTAACTAGTTCCAAATATATAAGTTAAGTTTCTAAGGTTGAACAAATTCTTAGAGTGAATGAAGAATACTAAAAGTGTTCGACAAATATGTGATGCACGTGGTATATTTGTGCTACTCCTATCCCATGCATGAAGTCCTCAATGGTCAAGAAAAACAACAAATAAAGCAAGGGTGAGTCTAAGACTCAACAAGTACATAATAAAGCTATAAACAACAACAAAACAATAGACATAACTTAATCAGGTCAACATCCATGTATCACTACATCAAATAACCATGCCATTATCGATAAGCCTCTTTCCATCTTTTCTTTTCATTAATGCAATGCAATGCATATCCATATGCACCTGTTAAGCTCGTACCGGTACAGTTGAGTGAACACCCGTCGAAATACCGAGATTTCGTCCGGGTTTTGTTCGAAATAAATAGATTTCGTTAAAATTTTGGATTTCGATCATCGGCGAAATTTTATCCAAAACGAAATTTGAATCCTTGGGCAGGGGTGAGTGCCATTTAATGCTGCTGCCTCTCACTCCTTTCGGGTTTTTTGCTGTTGGCATTTTGGGTTGATTTTGTTCTGACGATGGACATGGAATTTAACAACGGAAGAATTTTTTTCTATTGGTTTCAGACCCTAAATTTTATACATAAAACTAAATACGGTTTGTGTCTTTAATTTACCAACACCAATTAAATTACCGAACTGGCTTTCTAAAATGGGGTGTTACAACAGGCAACTGAAAAGGCTTGCACGTTAAACATTCGTCTCCTTGTGATACTCCTCCTCTAGAGCTGGTGTAGACTCCTCAGCTAGTGATGATGTTATTGGCAAGGGTGAGTACTTAAAGCACTCAACAAGTTTATTCCAATAGAATGACTAAAATAAGTAGATTGAAAAGACAGTAAAACAAATAATAGTAAATAATAACTTTCAGTATTTCTCAAGTAAACATGGCATCCAGCACTAAGTCAAGTTCCAAACTTTTCAATAGCAACCTGCCATCCCATCCGAGTTTTTATTTTATAAAATCTAACCATTAGCTGTAATCCCCGAGCATTGTTCAATATCGTGAGCACAACTATCCGAATAGATTTTACACTCTGCAGAGGTTATGCGCTTTACCCACATGACATGATCATCTCCTTTTGCCTCCGGATTGACACACTTCCTTTGGTGTGTTGGCAGAGAGATCATGACAAAGCTTTTACAAAGCTCTGTCTTAACCCAGTACTACCCGCTAAGATTTCAACACTGAAGGGACTAGTTACCACACTCATGACCCCCTCTTGTGCTATGTGAGTTCATCATTCAGTCAGGACTCACAGCCCCACTGGTAGTACCAAAGCTAGGACATTGCAAAATAGTTAGCTAGATCCGTCCTATTCCAGACATGTGGTTGCATGTTTAACTCAGTTCAAATGCTTGCAAGATTAAGTTCTTAAGATGACCGAGACAAGACTTCCACAAACCCTCTGCCCTTCTGGCCCACCTTGGCATACTGCCCCTTGCCACTTATCCCAATCTAAATGATCACCACCCCAGTTGATTACCAAGCGCTACGTGCTATCAACAAGTCAACATCGTTGCGTGATCTCCTCATCACTACAACTCAACATCATTGTGTGACAACACCTGACACACCAATTCATAAACATGTTCCATATTCCATTAGTTAAGATTAAATTCATATCTCAAAAGACATATATTGCACATGACATGGCTAAGCATATTAGACACGGTCTAACCAACCTATGTTGATTACTAATATTAACCAACTAGTAATGAGCTATCCTAGGATGACAATTAATCATAGCATACAAATGATAAGGTAGGATATAATTCAATTGGGTAAATTAATTAAATCCCAAACTAATTTGAAACAGTTGTTCACATAAAATATCATGCATAAAGTAAAACAATATAGCAATTTTGTAAACTGGGTTCAACATGATCAAAGCACAACTTACCTTGGAAAAGTTCTTGCTCTTACTCTGGACCTTGGCCTTGAGTCAGCGAATCCTCCTCGGATACTCCGAGCACTTCGACGTCATCGCGTAACGAGAGAAAATGCTAAATAAATATCAAAATAGAGAGAAAACAAACTGCAAAAATCAAATAAAATTAACCATTAAATATATATCGATTTTAAAATTTTTAGAAATTTGAATCACCTCAATTGGAGCTCGTATGAGAGAGAACGGGCTCTCGAAAGACTTGAAAACAAAGAAAATACAAAAAAAATCAGAATTATTTGAATTATTTTTATATTGAAAAATCCATTTATTGCATCAGCATAGAACCGAGCCAATAAAAAACTAACATGTGGCCTGGTCCATGGACTCAGTCCATAGAACCCCCTCGGTCCATGGTGGACTGAGCGAACTGTCCTATGCACCGGCCGACGTAAGCACCGACATCAGTTTGAACGTGTGGCAAGATCTAACGGCGACGCGTGGCATGACTCGATACACAATACGCGATACAATATGAGTGGCTAACCTAAATTCGACGGTCGAGTTTTACTGATGAGGTTCTATCACCAGCGCAAATACGTGGCATGATCTGGACCGCTCGTTCCAGATCAAATGGACAGAATTGAACACGGCTGATGATAATGACGCGGACACGCGGCAACCCTGGGCAGTGTCCACGTGTCGCTCATCTAACGGACCTCACCAGATCGGACGGCTAAGAAAACAGCGTTGAAGGTACGGCTATGGCGCGGCGACGACATTACCGGACTTGAAGAAGAAGATGTACGGGACGACGTTTCGGCCTTTCTCAGGTGACTTCAAGCGGCTGATCAGGAAGAGTTGATGAAGGCGATCACGACGATGGTCTTAGCGATAGTAGAAGGGAGACGACGGTGCATATCCACTCAAATATAGCGGCGGTGCAACCTTTTGGAATCTAGCGAGCTCGATCTCCACGCTCAAGGCACCTCGGCTTCGAAACTTTGCGGCAAAAGATGCGGCGCAGCTCAGTGAATCTTTTATGGTTGTGAAAGACCATGTGGAGGTCTACCATGTTGGTGATGAGCATTTGACTGTATTTGAGCTAGGAGTGCTCAGGTTTGAGTTTGATTTAAATTGGATTTCAAATTGAAGCAATTTGAGTTGTTTTTAGTCAGGGGCAGCACTACCAGCCCTATAATGGCAGTACAGCCGGCCGAGCAGCACTACCGAACTTTCTGAGTCAATAGTTATTTTTAGAGAAGGTATCTCGGGGGGGTTCTAGGGCAACTGGCACTACCGACGGCCAAGACGCGGTAGTATCGGACTTGCGGCACTACCGACCTATGCCTAGTGGTAGTGCCAACTTTATGAATGAAATATGATTTATTTTTAGCAATTGGATGATTATTGTATATCATTTTGGACATTGCTATGTGATGGGTTTCCTTGTTTTTGATGGTCGCAGGACAACGATGCTAGATCATCGTAAAGCAGAGGATGATCGGGACTAGGCGAGGTGCACCGGAGGTCGAGACGGTCGAGGATCGTCGGAAGATAATCGGAGACGGAGTCGCTGTAAACTTAGAAGACAAGGAATGGATGAGATGCTAACTTGGAGCTGCTCGGACCAAGGAGGGCATTTGGATCGTAGTCTAGAGGATAGAGTAGCGTGTCAAGTTAGTGTGCTTTGAAAAGCGTGCAAAACCCGGTATATTTATGGGTTTCAGATTAGCCATGTATGAGTAAGTGAGTTAATCCTTACCTTTGATGGTGTTCCTTAGGGTTGAAGGAACTCATCCAAGGGTAGAGGATGACTCAAGAGTTGTATAAATAGACGGGTAGGGGTAGCTCTCCCCTCTTGAAGGTTTTAGAGGTTTTGATGCTCCTTTGAGATTTATCCACTTTGTTGTGGGGCTTTGTAAACCTCCCTTCCAGGAATGAAACTTTTTTTCTCAATTCTGAATTTACTTTCCATATTTACATTATGTCTTAAATTCAACATTTATATCCCGCAATTTACAATCTCGTAAGTTGGATTTGCCTCCCCTCGTTCTAGTTGCTTGTGCTTCTTGTGTCGAGGATGTATGATTGCTAGATGAATCTTCTATAGATCATATCCCAATCATCTATGCAATCTACAACCTCTTCTTTTTAGTTTATGCAAGAAACTGATCTTTTTGTCCTAAGAGAGAAGGATTTTCGGTAGATCGTGTTCTTGAGTTCTTAAGGGCTAGATCTTTGGTGTTCAAGCTTGCTATGATATGTGAGAAACCATCTAGGATCATCTTGATCATCAAGAACCCATGAGCAAGCTTAGGTCTATGTTTTTGTTTTTGAACCCATTCTTGTGCACTCTTCCTTCAATTGGAAAAAGGTTAGAACTTTGACGTCAATCCTTGTGATTAAAGGTTGGGATAGGTTCCTGATATCCATAGGAAGGTGTCTACAAAGTTTCACAAGGTTTGGTTCAGTTGATCAAAAGATTCATCGATTTTCATTTTGAAGTCGTGCTGATTTACAATTCACTTATTTGATTTTACTGTAGCGTGGCACTACCGCTATAGTAATTCGATAGTTCCGGGGTATTGTTCATCTAGTAGTATGGAGGATGAACTTCGGTAGCACCGCCCTTGCTGAAAAACTCTAGAATCGTATTTCCTTCGCTTTGCTTTGATGAAATGAGGTTCTTGGTTGGTTCTTTGTAGGGATAGTTTTAAATTGTGATCATTCATAACCCCCCTTTGATCGCTATTTTGGTCATTCAGGGTGCTGATGCGGCATTTAAAGGCCTCAGTGTTCGTGTTTCATACGACAAAGGTGACCTAGTCAGAGACTACAGTGGAGGGAGATTCGAACACAGCGGTGCGAAGACGAAGCACCACAGCCATACAAGTGTCACAACAAACGGCTACGATCTCTCGGGTGCAACACAATACGGGCCGCACACGGAACCAATGGCCGAGATTAGCTAGAGTCTTGAAGCGTTACGATCAATCCCACGTGCCCCATCTAGATCCAATGGCCAGCATCGCTAGGGTTTTGAAACGACAAGATCTAACCATACGCGTTCGATTCTGATCCAACGGCTGACGTCGCTAGAGCTCACGTGGCGAAATTCGAGCCACACAGACAGAGCAACGGTCACGATCCAAGTGGCTAGGACAAACTGGGCCGGCGCGACTGGGCTAGGCCCTAACGGGTTCGGCCCAACTCTATTACAAGATTTTTAAAACCTTTTCCAAATCTAAATAACTCTAGAAATTAATTTAAGCCAAATAGTAAAAATACCAGGAAAATTCCATAAAAATCTAAAAAATATTCTGAGACTTTAGGAACTCAAATAAAATATTTTTGGCAAAACTTTATTTAAACTTTCTTAATATTTAAATAGTTTTCACAATAGGCCATATTTAAGAATATTAAATAAATTCAAATAAAATCCAATAAATTCAGAAAATTCACAAAATGCATGTTAAATCTAAATTAACAAAAAATGGGATGTTACACAAGACCAACCATGAGGTGACATGACATAGCCATGGGGCGGCGCGACGCATGGGGGCGGTAGCGGCAGTGGTTTGGCGGCTCGAATGGCTCTAGAGTACAGAGGTGCGCCCCCTCCTATCTTGCTTAAATAGCGTGCCTCCCCCAATTCGGCTCGGGCACAGCACGCACACGATGGCAAACTCGGTGTCACCTGGCCTGGCCCAACTTTTTTTAACAGGATATTACATTAGTTAAATAGGTTTAGTCCCAGTTGATGATGAAGACTTCGAATGGCACCATGAGTTGATAATCACCAAGTCAAGATCTCGGCATTAAGAGAGTTCATCATGATGAACAAATCAAGAATCTGGGCATGCAAAAGCAATGTTTATAATTGGATCAAGATCTGGAAAATGGAGAAGTGGCACTAGAGATCAATGTTATGACCCTGAGTTGGATTACCTGAAGGAAAAGGTATAGGAAAATGTCCATATAACACTCTGAACTTTGCTCAAAAGTCCGTCCAACATACTAAACTTTGAAATCGGTTATTTAGCATCCCGAACTTTCCAATCCCGTTCATTTAACAACCTAAGCTAGTTTTGTAGGGGTAAAAAGTCCATATAACACCCTAAACTTTGCTCAAAAGTCCGCCCGACACCCCAAACTTTGAAACTAGTTATCTAGCACCCCGAACTTTCTAATCCCGTTCGTTTAACACCCCGAAACTAGTTAAAAGCTTAGAGTGTTAAACGGACAAGATTGGAAAGTTCAGGGTGCTAGATAACCGGTTTCAAAGTTTGAGGTGTCGAACGAACTTTTGAGCAAAGTTCAAGGTGTTATATGGACTTTTCCCCCTACAAAACCAGCTTAGTGTGTTAATAGAACGGTATTGGAAAGTTCGGGGAGCTAGATAACTGGTTTCAATGTTTCGAGTGTTGGACGGACTTTAAGCAAAGTTCAGGGTGTTATATGGACTTTTTCGAAAGGTATATAATGAAGGCTAAGGATATGTTTCTTAATGATTTTGCCAGTCTAGGAGTTTGGTGGATAGGACGAGTTACTAGAATTTGTTTCTAGCTTTGATGTACTATTAAGAGAGATAGATGACTGGTAGCTTAATTTGCATTGTGTGTCGATTTCTCAATCTCAAATGCATAATTCATATTGCTCTAGACATATGCATATAGTTTGTGGTTAGTTGGAGTTTAAAAGAAATTGTTACAGATTTTGATCTTGATTAGACTCAACTAGATGTCCTTGGTATGCATGTGGTTTTACTTGTTTAGAGCTGTATCTTGCATGCCCTTTAGCACTTTGTCCACTCTTGTACTTGGTTATTTTAGAATTGTGGATAGAGAGCGTGTTGAACATGTCCAAGGGAATATCTAGCCGAGTGATCAAGTGACTAGAAGCTTTCTCCTAACAGAGGAGTCATTGGACATGTGCAGCTAAAGCATGTGTTGTAGTGTGGACATGTCTAATCGAGTATAAGTTAGCCCTTAACATTCATGTTGTCACATTAAATGTACTAGACGTTAGAAAACCCGGTGGACATGTCCAACCATAACACTTGTTCGAGTGTGGACATGTTCAGACAATGATCTATGTGCAGTTTTGAGAGTATAACGGTTAGTTTTTCTTGGAGAGCTATTTAAGACTGGCTTGGCCTAGCATTTCAAGGCTTTTGGCACTCCCTTGCAACATCCTTGAGCTAGTGCAAGTCCTCTCCACTCTCTAGTGCATGTGTTGCACCTTTTGAGGTTTAGAGACAAGATTATAGTGCATATGTTGCATCTAGTGAGAGTTTGAAGCAAGATTCAAGTGCATTGCATTCAAGATTGAGCTTTGGGCACTTGGTGGAGTCAAGTGATTGTCTTAACTTGTTACTCTTGGTGTTTTCCAACCTAGATGATGTGGAGGCATCATGGTCTGGTAATCTTCTCAAGTAATTTGTGAGAAGGCCTAGTGTGTTGTAAGTGGTTTGGTGCTCGCCATCTCTGGAGTGGAGGAAGAGCAACCCCAAGTGGATTTAGGTGTTTGACTTAATTCGTAGAGTCAATCCAATTTGTTTGAGTTTACCTCAACATGGATTAGAGGAAACCAGCAAGTCTTCAAACACCAAAGTAAAAAATTTGTGTCATTGTGGTTTGCTCTCTTGTGCTTTATATTTTTGCATTCTATATTCCTAGAATTGAATTGCTTACTTGTCACCTAGGATTGCAAACCTTGACATAGGCTTAGATTGTTTAGTACATTTATTTGAGACTAATTGATTTATACTTTAATTGTGCAAAACCGATAGATTTACACTTCCACATATAAAATCAATTTTGACCAAAGAAATTTTAAAAGCGTTTATTCACTCCCTCTAGTTGACCTCCTTGACCCTACAATTTTTGCAAGCTTAGCAACTAATTGTTGCATTTTATGGGCTTTTGTTGTGGTTGGATCAAACAGACGGGATTGACTTTCTTAAGTAAGATCTAATGGTGGATGGAGTGCACGATGGAAACATCCTCATTGTACATTCGAGCACTACTCTTCTCTTCATTTTTTACTAGTATGGACTAGAGGTGGGCGTCGTGTCGTGCCGGGCCGGCACGGCACAGGCTTGTCAGGCATCGTGCCTAAATTGCGTCGTGCCACCATGGTCTGATCGGCCCACCGTGCCATGCCGTGCCGGTCCGGCTAGCCTTCGGCGAGCCCATGCATAGCCCATTTATGATTTGTGCCGACTTCGTACCGTGCTGGCCTAGGTCCGGTCCATTTGCACTATTATGACGAGAGGAAAGGAGTCGAAGACACACGGAGATGAGGCAGTGGACACAAATATTGGGGGAAAAACTAAATTTTATTCATTCTTGAACAAGTACAGAGTTATTGCCTCATTAGAAACTTTACACCTAGTGTGGGGTACCTCAATGTAGAGTGGCTCGGTGCGCATGCACGGTGTTAGTGAGCATGTACTCTCCAGTCCCCATTCTCTACCTTTTAGTATCTTTGTTGACTCCTCTTTCTCCACATGCAAGGATCGTAAAAGGTGTCGTCCGTAGGGCGAGTCACAATATGACACAATATCGCGGCAGAGCGCCCTGACGTATGCCATGCTTGCTTCGGGCCCATCAGGCCTGTTTTGTGTCGTACCGGCCCAAGCACGGTTCATGCTGGTGTGTCGTGCCGTGTTGCCCATCGTGCCCGACCACGAGGCTCGGCACATTCCTATCATTCGTATCGTGCTGATTTGGCCTGTGCACGTGCCGTGCTTCAGCCGTGTTGTGGCTGCCATGCCATGGACCGACCCAAAAAAGCCCTGCTGAATGCCCAGGCCTTGTATGGACAAGTGTTTGCACCAACTAGGGATGTTAGGTAAGCATCTTGAAATTGAACAGCTAGACCAAAATACAGAGAGGGCAGATCTAAGAGATCACGGGACTTAATCAACTTTTTTGACTAGGCTGTTAGCTTCAGTCAAAGCTTTGTGCTTAATAGGAGAGTAGAACGGATCTTGACTCTTGACTTCAAACGAGATTTGAAGTTCAAAATTTTTGGCCCACCTGGTCCATATCAGTTGCAACTCTTCAAAGTTCAAACTCTTAGCTATCCAATTTTGTTAACGACTTCTTCTAGGTGTCGTGTTAATATACTCATTGCAGTATCTACGAAGGCTCAAATTTGCAGTACACGGCAACATCGCGTATAAATTGTGTTCTACCTGAACCATCTTTGTGAAGAGAGCAATTTGGAGGTCTCGGGGGTGAGAGGATGGTTGGAGATGCATCAACAGAAGAGAGGACAAAAATTATAACTAACATAGTGAATTTTGCTCGGGCCCACCATCTTGTGCCATCCTCGCAGCTAGAGCAGTTGAGAACGATCCAACCTTCCTTCTGAAAACATCGGCTTCGTGAAGAGCTTGCGCGGCGCTTTAAGTATCATTAGCAAGCGCTTCAAAGGCATCCCGAAGATTTGGCATTAAGCTGTTGTTTGTACTGTAAGTGTAGGCAGTCTGGGGGTTTAGGGAGACAACCGCATGAAGTGAAATGAAGCCTGTCAGTACAAGTATGTAACATATGTGCAACTGCAAGATACTGTGTTCCAAGGAAGAATGTATTACCGGCATTCATATAAGTGTGGCTCGTTAAGTCATCCATTCTTCGATCCACCACGTCTATATACATCGTCTTTGTTGCTAGAGACTCATAGAACAAACTATCGTACTCCTGTCGCAATATGGTGTACTGTAGGATCATCTCGCTCAATGTAGGCACCCTGTCCTAATCGGCGAATCGCAGGAAGGCATACAACGGTTCCACCGACTTGACAACAGATCGAAGATTATCCCACCAGTTTGTATGAACTTGTCCTTGCGCCGAAAGAAAATGTCTAAGAACATGTAGTTGGTGCCGAAACGAGTTGCATTTCATTTGATCAACTCACCTCTAATATACTTCATCATAACATGAATCTTGTAATGGTTGTATATCCATTGAGAGATTTTTCTTGCACTCTCAATGGCCGAGGCGTGATCAGGAAACTCTCCAACCTCCTTCAGCATCAAATAATGGTGTGGGCCACATAAGGCTCCCACACGATATTGCGGTGCTGCTGTGACTCGGCGTACAACTGAATGAATATTTTAAATCTCACTTATCGTATTTTTGTGTTTCCCTCATGGCGCTAACAAAAGTATGGACTATCTGCTTTCCGCCCCGCGATACCAGCAGTGTGAAAACATTTGGCCCACTCCGAGCCAATGGCTTGCTTTGCACTCTTCCCCTACTGTGTCCACTAATGGGTGTCAATCCTTGGTTGCACGGGGCCACGGGCCGTACCAACGTTGTAATCCCCCACCGCCATCGGTCTTCCTCATTGCGACGAACTCTGAAACATCTTCGACAACAGACCGCCGCGATCTCCTGCAGCCCCCTTGAGGAGTCACTTCCACCACCGTGCTCATACATGCCACCTGCCCGACTTCTACATTCTGCCTTCACCCTGGAGGTAGTCATGGCATGCTGGAGTTGGTCGTCCTCATCAGTATCCATTGTGTACTCCGAGTATACACTTCGCCTTGGCGGGGAATCTTCAGTTGCTGCTTCTTTCCTCATCCTCTCCTCTATCTTCTCCTTCTTCTTATCCCTCGTCCTGTCTAGGTCACACTAAAACTACTCGCGAACTTCCACAGGAACTTTACTACAATAGAGGACACTCGTACCGCGTCCTGCCAAGTGCTCAATCGGGTTGCACTGCCTCCTTTCTTCTCTTTGAGACAGTGCTTGCATCGAAATCCAGTACCCAACTTCTCGCCATGCTCCCACACCATGTCGACATGATCTGCCATCTGCTAATAGAACACAATAAAAGTAAACATACGTACAAATATCGCTACTTGCACAAATAGTACCATTTGCTACTACATATACTTGAACAAATATTGTTACTAAATATAATTGCACAAATGTTAGTACTAAATGTACTTCAACAAATATTTCTACTAAATAAATTTGAATAAATATTGGTACTACATATACTTAAACAAATATTGTTACAAAATATTGCTACTTGACAAAATTGAACAAATATTGCTATTTCATACCCCTCATCAAATATTGCTACTTGACATACTTGAACAAATATTGCTACTACATATAATTGAACAAATGTTGATACTAAAATATGTTGAAATAAATATTGCTACTAGCCATACTCGAACAAATACTCATACTAAAAATTCGTAAACAAATAAACAGTGAGCATTTCATCATGAACACAGTGAGGGTATCATCATGAAGTTAATATTGGTACTACAAATTGCACATATTAGTACTACAAATTGGTCATCAAATTGCACAGCAAAGTAAACAAATATTGGTACTACAAATTGGTCATAAAGTAAATATTAGTACTACAAATTGCACATACATGCATAAACTACCGAGCGGTTTACACAAAAAAACCGAGTGAAAATCGAATGAAACCGAGAGAAATTCGAACTTAAACTGCGATTTTCGTTGTCGCTAAAAAATTTCGCAAGATGCTCGGTAAACCGTTGAAACCGAATGGTTTTCGCGCAAAACCGAGTGAAAAACGCGCGTTGAACAGCGGTTGGACGTTGTGTGGTGGTCGAATCTGGGCGGCAGCGACACGGTCGACTGGAGCTTCGAGTGGGGAAAGGTAGAGTGCAATAATTGCTCTGGTGTGAGCTACCTGTTTAGTGGGTCGGTCGGGGTGGGCCACGGTGGGATGGTCGGCCCCCAGGCAACTTGGCCTCAGCCGCCCTTTTTGTTTTTTTTTCTATTTTCTAGATTTTGAAATAGCTCAAAAACGTCTCTAAAATTTGTTTTTAAAAAAAATTCACACCGAAGGTTATAGAGCAATTAATACTAATTTAAAAAAATTTTTTGTTAAATTTTTCCAAAATTTTTGAAATTTTTGAATTTAAATTTAAATCCCATCAGTAAAACGATTGATTTTAGTAACCGGACCGGCTCGATAAACTCGAAAAGCGCGGTTTTCAAGTGAAAAACCGCGACTTTGTGATCCTGCTCGGGGTGAGAGGATGGGTGGAGATGCATGAACAATAGAGAGGACAAAAATATCATTAACAGCGTGAACTTTGCTGGGCCCACCAGTTAGGAAGCGAAGGCCAATCAGGGAATGGCCGAATGGCCTACCAAAGCTTGGTGGGGACTTTGATGCGGGGGCCCCACGAGGCCAGAGCGGTAGAAAGTTGTGCATCACGTGTGTTGCGTTGGTTCCCAGCTGGATCTAGGGTCCTCGAAGGACATCTGTCCTCCCAGCACCACTCAAATGAACTTTCTTTTCTCAAACTAAAGGTTTGAGTCGATAATTTGGTTAAATATTGAACCATGCTTGATTTTGAATATATAGAATTTTTTTGTCTTTCCAACGGCATAGCTTTTCTTCGAGGATACTGTTTGGCGCATCACTTGTCCGCTGAATTTTGTCAAGGGAAGAGGTATTCATGGAAAGGACGATTCAGTCAGTGCAAAGGTTTTTCAAAGTCACTCGAAATCATTCGTTAACTGTTTTCAAACATAATTAATTAAAAGCTTACTTTCCCAGCTTAAAGCATTACTTGAATAAGAACGAGCAATAGGCAATAGCTCCGTTTTGATGTCTACATCTGCAATGATGGAGCCCTTTTACTCTCGGAGAGGGACTCGGCCCCGTACAGCTCAAGACACGTTCGATCCATCGATGCTACATAATTCTTATCTACTCAAGCTGGGCTAGCTAGCTGCGCGCATGATACCTCAGTTTCCTTTGGATGGATAAACATGCGTCGTGGTGAAATTGTACATCAGATTCCCTTTTATCCACTCCTTGCGATTGAATTATTTCCATCGCAATAACACGGTGGGTGAATTATTGAAAAGAACTGCCAGATCATGTGACCGAAATACACGTAGCAAACTAGCAATAGATGATATGTTCGAGTAGCTCGACAGTACAGTAGTAAAACCAATTGTGTTTCCCCCTCCTATATGGACAAGAATCGGGTGAAAACAATAAAGGTTGTACCGAATACGCTACAAACAAGAAGAAACTCTGGAATACATGCACACACGTATACAAAGAGGATCAAACAGAAAACAGAATACAAGGTTAATGATTTGTCTACAAGAACTATTGATCACGCGCTTGTAAGTCGGATATATGATATATGAAATTTACCATTCCTAGCTATAGGTTAAAATGTTACTTAATAGGTCCGTTTGTTGAAGTAAAAAGGAACTGAATTATACATTTATCCTACTCTAAAAAAAATTGATATAAAAACCTCACATATGTAGTGTCATAATCCGATCGGCTTGCACCAATTGAATCCGCAAGCGGGTCGTCGATATTAAAAGAAACTGAGTTACATCTATACTTCTAAAAAGTGTTGGACATAAAGACCTCGCAAATACCATACGAGGAACAGTTTGAACAAACTAAATTCGTATTAAGAAATTTATATAAAATCCTTCAGAATTCATGTGCTTCAGACGTACCAAACTCGCGCGAGATCTCCCTGGCTGCTGCTGCTGACGGAATATCCGATTTGTAAATTGTACCTATGCTAACCGGGAGTCCCATAAAAGGCCACCTGTCGGAACGCTAATCCGGCAAATGCCAAATACCACCGAAACGTCACTGTTTGTCGTACACCCCGGGCCCACGCGCCAGTGACCCAACCCGTGTGCAGGTCGGAGACACCGGAGCAGAGCTGATGCGCGGGCAAGTCAAATGGCAGGCACAGTGCAACTTTTCGCGCAGCAGTGCCGCCACCCAGCCCACCGCACGGACATCGAACTCGCAGAAGGGCACTGACAAGTGGGTCACATCTAAAACGTAACCCACCTGTCGGTGAGGGTAAACGGTTGAGCCTCCGTAGCGGGCGCCGCACTTTCCAAAACTAAGCGATCTGAGGCCGGTGCGGGGGCCACGGTGAACACGTGGCGTCCCGGGCGGCGGGCGGGCGGGCCCCACACGTCGCACGCCCCCCACATCCTCTGCGAGAATGACCGTCCTGCCCCCGAAAAGCGTAAAAGCGCGCGGAGGGGGAGATACCCTTTGGCCTTTCTCCGTGGGCCCCACCACCTCGTCCCTGCTCTACGCTACCACTATAGCTAGCCACCCCACTCCTCTCTCTTTGTGCTGCACCTGCATCTCTCTCGTTCTAAGCTTGCTCTCCCTCCCTCTTGTCTCCTCGGCGCTTACGTTCTCTATCTAAGAAAAGTTGTTTTTGTTGGGGTTCTGGGCTGGCTCCGTTTCTAGAGGCCTCTGGATTGATCTCTGTGGCTGCTCCCCGCTAGCGTTCGGGGGTTCTCGAACCGGCCGCTCGGCGCGGGTGGATCTGAGGAGCTGGCTAGCTGCGGCTCCTTCGTTCCGGTGGTGCGTGATTCCTCTCCTCTCCTCTCCTCTCCTCTGCTACGATGTTTTCTGTTTGGATTTTGTGGCACCACGAGCGGGGGTTTACGTTTGGTTGTTGCTTCATGGAGGTGTTGGGTTGGGTTGGGTTTGGTTTGGATCGAGTTTGGAGTTCCTATCTTGTCGGGATTTGGTGGTTCCGAGTTTTTGATTTGGGCTCTGCCTCGATTTGTTGACGGGAAATTTGGGATTATTTTTTTCTTGTCCCTAATTTGGATTTCGATTTTTATTTGACGTTTGCTGTTTCTTGTGTTCGTTGCATATGCGACTGGCTTCGATTTGAGCTTAGTTTCGTTTTTTTGGTTTTGTTTCGGTTCGGGTTCTGAGCTGGGATTTGGTTGAGTTTGTGGGTACATCATTTATATTTTAATATTTGTGTAACTTCAGAAAAAAAGCGCATAGAAGCACCTCTCTGCAGACCCAAAACTTTGGTGCTATAAGAGATCGTTTTCTTTTTCTTTTTTTCTTCATTAAATTGTAATAACGTTGTTGATTCTTGCTTCTATGTGGGCCTCTGAACAAAAGGGGAATAAGGGAGCACTCCGGCTGCGACTAATTCTTCAGGGTTTGTTTCAAGGGAGATTTTATTTGCACGTTAAATTTCTGGGTTTTGATAAAATAAATTATTTCTTCCTTGTATGAGTTGTCAAAATCTATGTTTCTTTAAGCTTTGTGCATGCATAGCGTGCTTTGGTGCAAAAGAGATGTGATTTTACCGCTTTTAAAAAAGTCGACAGTTATAACTTTTTTTGCCATGGATCCATGTGTACACGCTTCCTGAAAATATTTGTTTTTTTTAAATGGGATTTTTATACAAAACAAGTTTTTATTGCGAGGAATATAAATTAAGCTTCTTTACCGCTTTGTTTGCACAAATCGTTCCTTTTTTCTGCAAGGTGCACAAATAAGTCCATCACCCCCTATTGTGTTGCACACAGCATGTTGTCCTTGATTCCTCGGAAAAGCTGAGATAGAATATATTTAATGGAGTTATTTTGGTGTTTTGTGATGGCTGGCTTCCATTTCTTGCGCATTATCTCTTCTAGGAATCGCAGTACCTAGTGACCCCGGGGAACATATACTTGCAAGCAATGAGTGGGGGCTGGAATTATAATATGTACCGAGACCAGAAGATTCCAAGACTAGTTGCCTGTACTTTTGCAGTGGGATTTCTATTTCTTTATGCCCTGGTCGGCAAATTGGGGCCGAGTCCACGGACTGATGATTTCATCGAAACCTAAAATTGCCTTAATGTAGATGGCGGCAGTATGTCCAAATTAGGAAATAAATCTATATTATCCCTGTTTTTTTTATTATTAGTAGCTGATGCAAGGCATTGGTAGGTGAAACATGGTTGTTGCTACATGTTTTGAGCATTTCCCTTAGTTTGAATAGAAAAAAGTGGCTCGCTGTGTGGTTAGGTGACTTGGTCATAGTAACTGCAAGAAGCGAAATTTCTGTCACGTCGGTATCATGTATACAACAGTAAATGTTCGGGAACTAGTTTGCGATGTTATTTTTATTTATATCCTAGAGTTGTATTAGCAATTTTTTTAATAACTGCTTTCAATACTGCTCAGGTTTCTTGTAAATTTGATTGATCCACCAAGATTGTGAAGAAGGGTTTGTTGGCCACGCAAAAGCTCCTAAAGCTGGCTTAAATTTGCCAATAACATAAATCATGGGTGCTCTCTGCGATTTCTGTGGGGAGCAAAGGTCCATGGTCTACTGCCGATCAGATGCAGCATCCTTGTGCTTGTCATGTGATCGCAATGTGCATTCAGCTAATGCTCTTTCACGGCGTCATACAAGGACCCTACTGTGTGATCGGTGTGCTTCACAGCCTGCCATGGTCCGCTGCTTAGTAGAGAACACCTCACTTTGCCAAAATTGTGATTGGAATGAGCATAGTGCTGGATCCGCAGCTGCTGGACACAAAAGGCAAACCATAAACTGCTACTCAGGGTGCCCATCATCTGCAGAACTTTCAAGAATCTGGTCGTTCATTTTGGATATTCCTAACGTAGCTCCTGAGCCAAATTGCGAGCAAGGAATAAGCATGATGAGCATCAGTGACAGTGGTGTCAGTAATCAAGATAATGCTGCAGGGGACAACAGTTTGTTAGATATAGCTAGCGCAACTCTTATGAGTGATCTTGATACTGGCGACAAGCTTAAGCCTTTGATAGGCTCATCTTCTGAAGCTGGTGTGAACCTTCTTCCACTTGCTACTAATCAGACAGCTGGATCCGTGGATTCGACAACAGCTAAGGTGCTATAAAGCTATCACATATCCGTCCATATGTAGAATTAGTAATTCACCTCTGCTGCTGCATATACTACCCCCCATGTAACGTGGATGTAAGATAACCAACAGCTTTCCTCCCTACAGTTTGACAATTATCATTTGCTTGCACTACCATATGTCATAAGTTTATTTCCTTTTGTGTGATGTTTTCTGCACGCTTATTTTGTGTGTGTGTGTGTTTTATGGAATAAACCTTGTTGCAACTTATATTTAAAAACAAACCTTTCCCAATTTATTTCTAAAAATGAACCCCACACTCCACGACCCCATCGATGGTGTTGCAAATGAACTTTGCTATGCCATGAGTAGTCTAAACTTATTTTTAACAACGAACCCTGCCTGCCACTCCTCCGTTAGTGGTGTGGCAAATGAACCTTGGCATGCCACTCCTGCTGTGGCAAGGTTCATTTGCCAACACCACCAACAATGGAGTGGCAAGGCAGGGTTTATTTTTGGAAATAAGTTAGGGAGGGGTTTATTTTTAAAATATTATTAAAAGGATTTAATAATAAAAAATTCCTTTTGAATTTACTTAACAAACAATATTTAATGATTAATGATGTGTACTAACAATCTTATCAGTGTACTGTATGAGTGCATGGAAAGACAATAAATAGTGAAACAGGAATCGCTGAAACTGTATACATATTTTTTTTTTGAATTTAGGCCAGGAGCTCTGGTATTCACTATTAGAAGGTGAGCACCAGCGTCATGCTAGAGGTTTGAACCCTGGTAGGCGAGGGCACAACTAGTGTACCTAGCCAACTGAAATATGGACTGAAATCTAGGTGCGCTTCGATCGGGGATTAATAGATGAAAAATGAACAATGATACAAGTCACAGATGGGAAAACTGCGCATATTACACAAATTACTCATGGAACTGATAGTCTCACTGAGAAGGTTAGGCTGGTGGATAACTCTGATACTTGTAATCTTGCTTATGTAACTTCATGCAGATTTAGATAACTTACATATGCACCATTTCTTTTTTAATAAATTTTAATACGATTTCTATTTGAAAAATTGGACTATCTATATTTGTATAATTTTGATGATGTAGCATCCACATTGGAATCTAGCTTGGATGGATGCTAATTTAATTATTTATCATACCTTAGCACTTCTTGGTGGGTTCCTATGCTAGGCAGCTGTATATTATCTATCCCCTTTCTGCCTTCTTTGTGGTAGCAAGAATTAAGGGGGAACTTCACAGATGCTGTGCTGAGAAAGGACTTAATTTGATCTTCTCTCATACGCTTCTTTCTGTGTATATCATATGCAAAATCTGTAGGACCTTTTTCCTGACTCCCACTGCACCATGCTTCTTCAAATATTAATCTGCCACTAATCACTAATGTGTGCTTAGGGTTTCCTTGTGCAGGTTCCCTATACACCAGACAAAGATATGTTCAACAATGATAACATATACGAAGATTTCTGTGTTGATGATGTTGACCTGACTTTCGAAAATTATGAAGAACTATTTGGTACCCCTCATATTCAAACAGAGCAACTCTTTGATGATGCTGGGATTGACAGTTATTTTGAAATGAAGGAAGTGGCTGCTGGGAACTCTGATGAGGTTGATACTTTACTGTCATTTGTTTTTTAATATGTCATAGACTTATAGTTGTTCACATTCATGTGCCTAACTAGTGTATGGTTGATATATTGTTGAGAACAAGCATGCCTTCTGTAGTGAAAAAAAAAGTAGGAATACTTTTGTCCTCTTGCTGCTTGAGTCCTTATGTAGGATTGAAAACGGAAACAGAATTTCCGACCGTTCCGGAGAAAAACGGAAATGGAAATTTTTTGCCGGAAACGGACACGAAAACAGGAGAGCCAGTTCCGACAGAAACGGAAATTCCGTATAAATGAAACCGGAAATTCCGTTTTCTAATTTAAATAATACCAGTCCAGAAATATATATTGCTTTATAGAAAATATCAAATAGAGTTAAAAAATTCTACAAAATTTCTCAAAAATATTTTATAACATTTCGAACTTAGGAAAATTATTTCCAGCAAAATTTTGGTTTTGTTTTTCTCAAATAATTATTTATTTAAATCTGAAAATAGCAAAAATAATTAATTAAATGCGGAAAATTCAGATTTTTTTTCATAAAATCCGAATTAAATGCTCAATTAAAGAATTTGCAAATTTTTAGGGTGTTACAATTGAGAACGTACCTAGATGGAATTTTCTACTTTCGTTTCCGTATCCGCTCCGTTCCGCATCCGTTTCCATCATTATATGTTTGTGTATCTGTTTCCGGGTTTTTTGATTTCGTTTCCATTACCGGTAAAAAATGTGGAAACGGAAACGGAACAACCATTTACCGACCGTTTCCGTTCCATTTTCATCCCTACTTATGTGGCAAGCCTGTGTCAATTTAATTGTATAAACCTTTCATCATTTCAGAGTGTTCCCATGTTAATTTTGAAGGCCAAGGAGTTCCTAACTAGTGTGTGTGGTTTTTGTGTTCAATAAATAACCACAACTAGGATTGTAATAACGTTCAAATGTGGTCAGTTGATTCGAAATCCTTCCAATGGGAAGTTATATCATACTAAGTTTTGTTTGCAGTTGACTAGACTTTCAACATTTTTATTTCATTATATGGTTATTATGGGGGTCATGTCTTGTGCTTTTCAACAGCCCAAGCCAATGGAGCCAGCGACTAGCAATGCAGTATCTGCTGACTCTGGGATGTCAAATCCGGGAGCAAAATGTGATTCCAGTCTTTGTATTCCTGTGAGTCAAGTTAGGTCCAGCATATCTCTTTCCTTTTCCGGTTTGACTGGTGAGAGCAGTGCTGGAGATTACCAAGATTGTGGGGTATCATCAATTCTTCTTATGGGTGAGCCTCCTTGGCATCCTCCTTATCCTGAGAGCTCATTTGCCGGAGCTAGCAGAGACAGTGCTATCACACGGTACAAGGAGAAGAAGAAGAGAAGAAAGTAAGTAATTTCTTACTAATCTTGTTATATGTATGCTTGTAAGAATGTAATGATTTGTAACCATACAAGAACTCGATAAGAACTGTAGCTTGTAGAAAATTTCAGCACACAATAAATAGGTTCCACATTTTATGACATCCGTAGTGGGTCATTGGATCACCCGTTTTCTTAATTGAGTTGGTGAAAACGCATTTTGGGTGAGTTTAGCAATATAGATTTTATGTTGTTATTTAGTTAGGATAGCATTTAGTGAAACATTTTTTTTTGGCTAAAACTGTTTTTTTTTGCTATTGTACGTTGTACTATTTTACTTTTGCATTTCCATGGAAAAAGATAGAACTTGTTTCCATAAAAATCATGTTTTTGAGTTTGGAAAAAGTAGCTTTTGTTATAATGGTTATCCTAATCTAACTAAACAAGGTCTTAGGCTGTTAGGATAAAAACTTGTTTTTCTTAAACCCAAGGTTCAAACAGCCCCTGTCTTTTGGTAGGCAAAATGCAATTGCTTGTACCCATTTTGAAGATTTCCTGTCAAAAGATATTATAATGATATACCCACTAATAAATTATTGTTTCTAAACTTTTCTTATGATTCATCAGACCTCCGATTCTAACATGTTATTTTTCTGGCATGCTACTGGCATATAGCTCAGATTTGCTGGCTTTAGGCACCTTTATATACTATTTTCATTTTTTTTAGCTAGTTGATTATCTTTCATATATTGGTCCTTTCGACAGATTTGACAAGAAGATCAGGTATGCTTCTCGCAAGGCTAGGGCAGATGTGAGAAAAAGGGTCAAAGGACGGTTTGTCAAGGTCGGTGAAGCATATGACTACGATCCACTCTGCCAAACAAGGAGCTACTGAATCAAAAAAACCATTATCCAGTGTAAGATTAGTAAACTTAAACCAATGCTTATTGCGGCTGGCACAAAACCACCGAGACTCCAAGCAATTGTGGCAGAGCTGCCTTTAAAAAAGAAAAGAAAAAGAAAGCGATCAGTGAGACAAAAAGATTTAAATGTTTCAGAAGTTTTTGGATGCGGTTCCTCCTTTTTCTTCTGTACATCTTCTGTTGCTTTTGGAGGAGCGATTTGAGTCACTCTCCACCTTTTGTGAATTAATCCAATACAACTAAACGGACTTTTCTTGCATTTTCATTTCCTTTCTACTGACTATGTGGCATCCGCCTACCCTTTCTGTGGTGTTTTTGGCGGCATGCTTCCAGATTGGACTCTTAGACAAAGATGGCTGTAGTTGTGAAATCTCCTGCTGTTTTATTTATTATGTGAAATCTTCTGTATCCGAAGCTTGTTCCGCAATTATGCATGTGTAAATACCAGGTCAGAAATAAACTCGTGGATGTAAAGCGTTTCTTTAAGTGTTGGTGATGAAACTAATGGAACTGGACACCAACTTTCTGTGCTCACTCTGCCCAAATACTCAACCTGCAGACTGAATATCATTATTTGTACTCTGCGGATATGCTCGAATCGATTTTTCTTCCACGTTTTGTAAAAAATGTTGATGTTGTACTAGCTCAAACATTTTGGTACAGAATCTTACTGAGCCAAGACAGTATTCGACTTTATGTATGCTCCGATTCAGTGCAACTTGAAAAAGTTTACTTGCTGCATAGTATATGACTCTGTGCATGCTTATGGGTATTTGTATTGCATAAATATTATATTACAAGAACAATTGCATGGGAGCAGGGTTTCAAATTTCGTCGAAATTTCGGACCACCCCGAAATTAAAGTACCGGCCAATTTTTTTTGAAATTGCTACAGTAACCCCGAAATTTCGTGTTTTTTTGGGCCGGTTTTGAATCTTTTAAGGCCGGATTTGGTCCAATAACCCTTAGGAAAGTCATCTCCTATGAAATTGTTGAAAAAACGAATTTTTTAAACATTTTAAAATTTTGGCAAAAACACTGTCAGATTTTTATAAAATTGTACAAGCTTGATTATAAGCTGAAAATTTTATGGTACTATCCTTAGTAGTTTAGGATCATACATAAAAAATTTCAAAATAATTTAACTTCATTTGTTATCTTTAAAAAATCAAAAACAGAATGAACATAATTGGGACAGTTATATTGTCAGAAGTTTATAAATTTTCTTGAGTGTGATTATAATCTAAAATTTTTGTGAGAGATTAATAATTGACTCAGTACCATTATATAATTTTTTCAAAAAATTTCAATTTTGTTTGTTTGGTCAATCAAATCTATGTAAGCATTGAACTTCGTTTGTTATATTATATTTCAAAAATCAAAAAGAAAAGAACATAAATGGTACTGTGTCTTGCAAGACTTTTATAAATTCGCTGGAGTGTGATCATGAATCACTATTTTTATGGGATATTAACAACTTTCTTATCACCATTCTGTAAAATTTTCAAAAAAATTTATGGTTTACATAATTTTTCATTTTGTTCAAGTTTGCCGGTAAGCCTTTTAACAAGGCAGTAGTACTGTTCGAATTTTTAAAAATTCATACAGTTTGATCATCATCTGAAAAATTTATGAGAGCATTATAGATACATCATAACCATGAATTTTTTTTAACGTTTTCTAACTTGATCTGTACCATTTTCCATTCGGATCAAACTTGTCGGTCAGTGTTCTATTAGGATAGTACCACTCTCCGAACTTTTAAAAATTCCTCACATGTGATAATCAGCTGAAATTTTTGTGAGAATATTATTTATGGATCATAACCATGAACAAAACATTTCAACAGTTTATAACTTGATTTGTACCATTTTCCATTCGGATCAAACTTGTCGGTCAGTGTTTTATTAGGACAGTACCACTCTCCGAATTTTTAAAAATTCCTCAGATGTGATAATTAGCTGAAATTTTTGTGAGAATATCAGAAATATGTCAGGAACCTCCAAAAAAAATTTAAAATATTTTCGTTAAAGTTTAGACCACTTTTAAGCCGGTGCAAAAAAATCCGAAATTTCGGGGTTTTTTCGCCGAATTTCGGATTTTTTTGCACCGGAATGGACCGGATTTGAATTTTCAAATTCAAACTTCGTCCGAAATATTTCCAAAATTTCGCCAAAATTTCATAATCCGATCAGGGACGAAATTTATTCCGAAACCGAATTTTCAAACCTTGGGAGTAAGGCAGTCCTGTAGCAAGGTTCTAAGCTGTGATGACATTTCCGAAAAGCCTTAATGAGATCATTTTGTCATCAGGCCTGTCAGCCATGTCAGCGTGGTGCCTAACAACCATTTGAGTTATTTGATGTATCCATGTAATACCCCACCCGTTAATGTTAAGACCATGTGAAACGGTAGTGGGATTAGTCTCACACTGCTTATATAAAGTGAGTTGTAGTAGTATCTAATGTCTATTGGGTCCAACTACAGCACCTTCGGATTAACCTTTTTACACGAAATGAGAACGAAAATATAAGTGTGGTGCAATGCGTGCGTAGTCCTGCCCTAAGGTGAGCTGGGCATTGAGCGAAAGTTGGGCTAGGGTATTACATATGGTATCATTGCATTAACCTTCACTGCACGAGCGTACGTGGGACAGAAGCACGAGAGTTCTGCCATGTATATGGCGTGGCTACTGTAAGCGTCATCCCTTAGGGTGGTGAATTGTAATACCTGGTTTATTAATGTGAAGTCCCATATGGCACATGTGGAGCGGTGACGAGATTAATCCCATATTGCTTGTTTACAGTGAGTAGTGATAGTATATAATGTCTATTAGGTCCAAACATAACACCTCTCGATTAACCCTTTTACACGAAATAAGGATGAAAGTGTAAGTTGGGTGCTATGAATGCGTGGTTCTGCTCTAAGGTGGGCTGAGCATTGAGCGAAATTTGAGCCAGGGTGTTACAGATGGTATCAGAGCATGAATCTTTACTTCACGGGTGCATGTGGGATAGGGGCATGAGCATATAGCGCAATGTGCATGTGGGCCTAGAGTGGACATACGACATGGTACATGCATCGGCACTGGACACACGGATGTGTATCGAGAAGTGGTTCTAGGTATCTGTCGTATATACGGTGTGCTGTTGAGATAAGGGCGGTGAGTCTAATACCCTAGGCCTTTAGTGTGAAGGCTCATGTTGCTTATCTAGAGCGGTGACAGGATTAGTCTCATATTGCTTATCTAAAGTAAGTTGTGATAGCATATAATGCCAGTTGGGTCTAAACGTATTGTAGTAGCATATAATGCCTGTTGAGTCTAAAGGTAGTACCTCCGGGTTAATCCTTTTACACGAAGTGAGGATGAAAGTATAAGTAGTGTGCTATGCATGTATGGACCTGTCTTATGGTAGACTAGACTTTGAGCGGATTTTAGGCCGGATGTTATGCTTCATCTAGCTAACGTAATAATAGCAACTCCTAGATATTTGCTAAGATGATAAATGAGTACTGTAATTGCATTAGACATGGTTGGCATGCTTTACAACTGCAATTTGGAAATGTCACCTTTCAGCCAGTCTTTTAGCTTCAGGCGCACATGGATGAACGTTTGCAACATCTTCCACGAAACACCGGCCCTTACAAATTACTAAATTTGGAATCACGCAAAGACGTGACGATTGATGAAACAAATATGCTTGCCTCAACACAAGGCAATTGAAATAGGGTACCGCTGTTTGAGGACCCTCAAACTAAAACATTTTACACCCTCTTAGTACGATGGCAGTTTTACTCACAGGTTTAGGTACCTGCAGGTATCCGATCCAATAAAGATGGGCGGGTAGAACTTCAGACCCACAAGTTTTCTGGTTTAAATACCTTACCATAGAATGGATGTGGGTGTCAATTTGTACCCATGGGTACCCTATAACATATGTGCCCCCACTTTTTAGAGATAGACGTAACCCCCGTTCCCCCATTCCCCCGATCCTCCAGCCCGGGTGCAATCCCTCATTCCCCCGATCCTCATTCCTCAAGCCTGGCCGACCGCCATCGCCTCCGCCTCCCGCGTCCCTCCCTCTCCCTCCTGAGTCCCACCGCCCTTCGCCTCCCATGCCCCTCCCTCTCCCTCCCGAGTCCCGCCACCCTCCGCCTCCCGCCACTGCCTCTGTCTCCCTCGGCACCAGTCGGCCCTCTCGCCTCCCTATGCCCGGTCGTCTCGTCCCCACGACCCCCCTATCCCTCCTGAGTCCCGCCGCCCATCACCTCCCGCTAGCGCCTCTGTCTCCCTCAGTGCCGACTCGGCCCCCTCGCCTCCCTCCTCCCCGATCGCCTCGCCCCCCACGGCCCCCCTATCCCTCCCGAGTCCGACCGCCCTCCATCTCCTGCCACCGTCTCCATCTCCCGCGGTGCCAGCTTGGCCCTCTCGCCTCTCTCCGCCCCGACCGCCTTGCCCCATGGCCCCCCTCGCGGCCTCGCCCCCATGGCTGCCTCTGAGAGCATCTAGGCCCCCTATTTTTGTCAGTTATGCTTATTATGTAGGTTTTGGTGTTGATGATCAAGAAGCATTCTTAGTATAAGCTGACAACAGCTATATTTGAAGAACAAGGCTAAGGTGTTTATTTTTAGTTTTGGCTTGGGAGTTGATTCAAGCCATATAGCTAGAATAACCGTACTATTAAGAGGGATTATACACAAGTAATAATCTTGGTTCATATGCAAAAATCACTAAGATTACTTGGAGCATAGGTTATTTCATAATTCTCATTCAAAAATCCAGATATCCCTTCTCTTAGCCAAAAGGAGTTCTTTTTCGGTCCAACTTCATTTAGTCTGGTGCTGAAAAAATCAAGTTTCAAGTTCTAACCGAGCACACTCCATGTACGCCGGACCGACTTTTTCAGTCCGACGCTAAGAGCTCTCTTCTGATTTATTTCAACCGAGCGTACACCGTTCACGACGGACCGATCTGAATTTAGCCTTATTTTCAGTCCGACGTATGTTGTCTTTTCACTCCGGACCATCATCTCTAGTCCGGCGTTAAGAATTCCTTTACTCAAATCTTAACCGAGAACATGCCGCTTGCTGCAGACCAAATTCTAAGTGTACGCTGGACCAACTTTTTCGGTCCGGCGCAAATATGATTCTCTCTTGTAAAACCAGCAGTTTTTCCCATCTACGTCAGACTAATTTTTTCGGTCCGGCGCAAATATTATTTTGCTGGTATCCAAATAGAACAAAGCATGTATAAGACGGACTGGTTTTGTCAGTCCGACGCAAATGGGTTACACTGGGTACAATAATACTTCTTTGTAACATCCCAAAATTTGAGTTTCGGAATGTTGATTTCAAAATTAAACCATTTGCATTTTCTGGAATTAAGTCTAGCTTAATTTGAATTTCTAAATAGTGAAAGGATTTAATTTGGCTAAACTATTCATCAAAATAAAAGAATTTCAGTTTTAGTTGGGTTCCATGTGCTCCAAGGAATTTTTCTGCATTTTTGGAGATTTTTCTGAATTTATTTGATATTTATTTGAATTTATTTGAATTTATTCGAATTTCCGGAATTATATAAAATCGGAAAATGATTTTAATTTTCAAAAAAGCCCTTCGGGCCGAAACCTCTGTGGCCCAACCCATTTTGCCCGGCCCGCTTAACCGCCTCCTTCGCTGCGCGCCTCGGCCACCACCTCGCCCGGCTGCTCGCTCGGCACGCTTCCCATGACCAGTAGCGTGGGTGTCCGTCGGCGCCACGTGTGCGGTTGAGATCGCATCCGTGAAACCCTAGCCGCCGCCGACTCGAGTCCGCCGCCGCGCCGCCGTCTCGAGTCGCGTCCGTTCGCGTTCCCGAGGCTATAAAAGCCGTCGCGCGCGCCTCCGAGATTCCCCTCGCCGCACCTTTTGCCCCATCTTTTGCTGCCGAGACGCTGCCGTTACACGCGCGAGTCGCGAGTCGCCGTCGCCACGAAGCTTCTCGTCGCCGTCTAGCTGCTCTGGTGCGTCTCGCCGTAGCGCGCGCCTCATTGCTTTGCCGTGGCGTCCTCGTGCGGATCCTCTCGTCCGTGTCCGATCTGCCGCCGCCGCGTTGGCGCGTCTTCTTCCCAGTCCGTAAGCCTCGCGTCGCCACCTCGCCGTCGTCCTCCGCCGGGATCGTGGCCGTCCGATCGCCAACCGACGCGCCAGATAGCGCCACGTCTCCTCCGCGCATCCACGGCTCCTTGGCCGTCCGATCTAGCCCCTCGCGGATCGCGACGCGTGGTACGCTGCGTCGGCGCTTGCGTCGGCCGACCGAGCCGCCAGCGTCGGCGCTGCATCGGCCGTCGCGCGGGTGCCGCGGTGAACCGCGCAACACCGTGGACCTTGTCCACCGTGAGCGGCGATGTCGGCGTTGCGCAATAAATCCTTTTCGATACAAAAATAAATCCAAAAATTCGATTTTACGATTTTCGTATTTCCTCTGAATTTAATCTTTGGAGGCCGTTCTCGCTCATACGAACTCCGATTGAGGCGATTCAAGTTTCTAAATTTTCTAAAATCAAGATCTATCTTCCAGAGCCAATTATTTTCAGTTTTGAGCTTGTTTGAGTCTCTGTTTTGTATTTATTTGGTTTCATTGCTTCTTTTCGGTGAGCGCTAATTTGAGGAGCGACGAAGACTTGAAGACCAAGATTGATACTAGATCAGCAAGGCAAGTCGTAATCCTTTGATCATATTGATCCTATGTTTGCAAAGTAATTTATTTTATACACTTGCATGCTATTTACGTATCAATGTTTATTTAATGGGAGTAGATGTATACCTAGTTGACATTATGCCACCTTGATTGGTTGTATGCCATGTATCCATTGTTAAACCTAGGTTGGGACTTTACTAGTTGGACATAATCATTATACCAACATTGGGTTATCGTAGCTATGCTTAGACATGCTTAGATATACGTTGGGATTCATACCACATGTGAATAATGTTAATCTTGACTTAATGAGATATTGAATCGTGGCCGTTAGTCACTGTTGTAAAATTTGTTGTACCATGGCGGGGTTTGCCATTGGTCTTGGTTGAACAAATTGTTTTCTCTCAGGCAAGTGATCGTGAAGTAAAGGGGGTGCTTTCTAGCACATTGGGATGTGGATGTCTTGCCTGAGACAATTTAAGGACTTAATCTTGTGCGCCATTGAACTGGGCCTAGCCGTACTACCACATGTCTGGAATGGGACAGATCTAGCTGATTAATTTGCAATGTCTAGCCTTGAGTACTGCCAATTGGTGGTGTGGGTTCTGGGATGGACGGGTAGATTCGCAAGGCGCAAGAGGGGGCCTTAATGGGCGAAACCTTAGCGGGCAGTACCAAGTTTAGACAGTGCATTGTAAAGGCTTTGTCATAATATCTCTGCGACACACCAAAGGAAGTGTGTTAGTAACGTTTGCACAAAGAGATGTTCATGTCTTGTGGGTAAAGTTGTACAACCTCTGCAGAGTGTAAAACTATTCGAATAGCCGTGTCCGCGGTCATGGACAAAGCCCGGGAATTTCACACGGGGTATAGAGTGTTTCATAAAATGTGGAATGTGGAATTGTTGGGATGTGAACGGGGAGTTCGCTGTTGTTTTGTTGTATATCTTTGATCTACCAGTTATTTATTTATCTTTTCATAAATATGCTTTCAATCTATTTACTGTATTTCAATTCAAGTTATTGCTTTCTGCAAATGAACTATATAGCCATCCTTGTCAAGCCGTGCATAAATATATTGCATCAATTCCCTACGACTTCTTTGAGTACCTTTGTACTCACGGCTTTATGCCCTTGTTGATCGATTCTTGAAGGAGATAATGAATATCATGAGGAGGAATTCTATGAAGACTACGTGGATTAGGAAGGCGTTCCCAGACGATTGCACATGGCATGTCGAATGGTTCAAGTTATCTTTTCCGCTGCAATAGTATTTGTTTCTTAAGCCCTTAAGGCGTAATGGTGTAAACATTGACCATAAGGTCGTTTGCTTTATTTAATAATAAATTGCTTCTTCTTAGTTAATTCGTTGTATGGAATGGTATTTCATCTATGTTTCCACTGTGTGCACTAGCGTGATCCTGGACTAGTGCAGTATACACAGAGGGTTTCGGATTTGCAAATCCGGGTGCCGACATTCTTCAATCTTGTGTACCCCGGACTAACATTTTCAGTCCGGCGCGTGAATATGTTTCATCATATCAGTCCGGTATGTCTCATACACCTTAAAATACTTATAAAAGAGGTAGCCCGTGACTCCATAGTTGACCTGTCTCATCCATCCTGCCACACCCAACGGGCAAATGGCAGGTACAACGGATATTTCTGTTCAAACTCTATATATACAGTGCTTGAGTTCACAAAATGTGGGAGAACTTTGCACATACACATTTTTGACATTCTGAACACCGTTGACATCTTTCAAATCATTTACAACTCTTTGATCTTTAGCATTTCTGAGCTTTCATTCTATCAAAGAGTTTGAGCTTCAACTCAGAAACCACAAACACTTATTCTAAACAGTTAGAGTTCTTGCTCCAAGCTGAGTCTAGTTTGCATCTAGCTACTGTACCAAGAGACAGGGCTTGTGCATAGTCTATTACTCTTGGAACTAGCTGTTCCTAGACGGTTGGAGAAGTTGTTGGTGCGACCTATCCAAAAGGGATTGTGGAAGGCCACCATTGCTGTGAAAGGTTGAGACTCACCTCACCGGAGTGGTGGAAGAGTCAAGCTAGTGAAAGACCAAAAGCTATTGAGATTGGCTATTTGGTGGAGCAATACTTCTGAAGAAGTGCTCTAACGGGGACGTAGGAGATTGGTCTCTGAACCTCGGTGAAAAATCCTTGAGTTGTCTTGATATTGGTTTATCTTTGCGTGTTCATCTTATTGTCAGTTTTCATTCAAGTTCTTACTGCAACTGAGTTGTGCTGATTCCCTATTCTAACTATTTTCTGTTGCAAAGTTTTTATTGAGAAAAGTTTTCCTTAATACTTAAAAGTTTTTAAAGTTGCCTATTCACCCCCTCTCTAGGCCAACTTGATCCTTTCAAGTGGTATCAGAGCCAGGTTACCCATTTTAAAGGCTTAACAGCTTGGGTAAAATGGCCGAGGGAATAGGATCAGCTACAGTAAGTGTAGGAAGGGTTCCTATTTTCGATGGTACAAATTATGCTTATTGGAAAATTAGAATGAGGTGCTATCTTGAAGCCGTAAGTTATGATGTGTGGAGAATCACAGAAAGACCTTTGCCTCCACGTGTCATAACTGAAGGGCAACACACATCCTCAGAACCTACACCTGGGGAAATAAGAAATTTGCAATATGATGCTCAGGCTAGAAATGCTATCTTTTCTTGTCTCAGCATTGAAGTTTTTGATAGAGTCAGCAATCTTTCTAGTGCTTATGATATATGGACTACTCTTCAAGAGATTCATGAGGGTACCTCTGATGTAAAAGAGGAAAGATACTTTGTTGTCAGAGAAAAATTTGATCAGTTCAAAATGCTTCCTCAAGAAAATGTTAATGACATGTTTTCTAGACTAAATCCCATCATAAATGAGTTTAAAGGTCTAGGAACTAAAGTTGATGATGTTGAAGTATGCAGGAAGATGATCAGGGTTCTACCTCGAGCCTATCATAGCCTGATCACTTACCTATCCAATAGTGGTGATCTGAAGAAGCTCACACCTATTGAACTAGTGGGCAAAATCTCAGCTCATTAGCTTACCTTGGTTGATGAAATTGAGACCAAGAAGAAATCTATTGCTCTCAATGCCAAGGAGAAAGTTCAAGATTCCTCTGATGAAGAAAGAGAAGAAGACACAAGCTATGAAGAAGATGAAGATGTAAGAAAACTGGCATTGCTCATGAGATCATCAAATAAAATCATGAGAAGGGTAAATGCCAAATGTAAGTCCTCTAACCATTTCTCAAAAAGAAACCCTTTCTCTAACATTATCTATTTTGAGTGTAATGAGAAAGGACACATAATTGTTCGTTACCCAAACAAAAGTAACAAGAAGGGCAAAAGTGTAACATCCCATTTTCTGTTTTTTGTTAAAAATTAATTTAAATTAATTAATTCAAGTATTTGGGTTTTCTTTGGAATTTTAGTTAACCTGGCATTCCTTTCCATCCAAAAATGGAATTTATTCCATTCGCGTCCGGAAATTTCATTTTTATCCGGATATCCAAAATTCAAATCCAATTCTAAAATTATCTAAAAATTCCAAAACCAATTTTATTAGGATAAAAATATTCTAAAGTATTTTTGAGATTTTCCCCAGAATTTTCAGAACGTTTTTACTATTTTTCCCAAGCCTATTTAATATTCAACATTTAAAAATTAATTATTTTGCTATAAATAGTAATTTTATATCATTTAAAAATATCTATTTATGCTTTTATTGCTGAAACCAGTATCTCTTCAAATCCCCATATTTAATAAAATTTATTTGCAAATTTTTGGATTTAATATGAATTTTTAGTGGAAAATTAATTATTTTCGGAATTAATAATTTCGGTTACTGTTCATCCGATCCGTTTCTCTTCCCCCCGCAAGCTACAGTGGACCCATCGCTACAGTACCCGAAGCAACCCGACCCGCATTTATTCAGCTGTTTCAGCTCTTCAAATTCCGGTGACCTCGGTTACTATTCTGGTGAAACATTCGGTGAGCGTTTCCCGACGATCCGCTGGTCCGATTGTCCTATAAATTGAACCTCTAGTTCCTATTCTCATTCCTCACATCCTCAGCTTTGAGTTGTTCCAATCCATCCACCAGATCTCCCTGTGCAAGCCATTCTTTCCGAACTCCGACGAACTTTCGGTGAGCTCTCCCGGTTGCTCCCGACCTCCATTTGTCCTCAAATTTTTATTGGAGCTTCCTATGAGTGTCCTTTACATCTGGTAAAATCAGAGTTTCAAAATTCTCATAGGAGCTCTGTCGGCAACCATTTCTTCTCTAAGCCCGGCGAAAGGTCAAATTTTGAATTCAAAATATCCGATCTGTGTCATCTTAAGTCCGATTGACCTCATTATTTTCCTAAATTCATATAAATTCAAGATCTTTCTGTCAGTACTAATTTTATAATTTTTTAGATTTTATTTATTTTGTTTAATTTATTGGTCGCTCCGTTTTGCGCGTAGTCGAAGAAGCTGTTGCCGTCGCCGAAGTAAGTGCCAGTCTGCCGAGCGACCCTTCCCTCCTCATCAACGAAGGCAAGCCTCCTTGACGCATTTTGATCCCATGTTTTATAAATGCTTTACAATGTTTTATAACTTGCATCGCTATTATTTAAAAGATGATGTTAAAATTTAGGTTGGTAGTTAATCCCAATTGTTATTACCACCTTGATATTGAAATCCTTGATTGTTGTAACCCTAGGTTGCTGTGATATGTCATAGTAATAATATGTTATGATATATTTTGTTTAGTGCGCTAGATGTGCTTAAATGCAAAGTCGATCAAATACCTATGGATGGGTTACTTTGAAACTGTGAAAAATTATGAATTTGAAAAGTTGTGGCAATATGTATGCCGCTGTATTTGTAAAATAAAAATGAAAATAATTTAGATTTGGGCGGATCGGTTTGTTTGACGGGTGCAGATGGAGCACTGGTTTTTGTTGTGTTTGTGCCGCCCAAGTCAATTAAGGACCGACGCTTGTGATTGTCCATTCTAAGCACAACCGTACAACCACATGTCTAAATGGGTATGACCTGGCTGAATAATTTGTAATAATTTAACTTAGACTCGCCAGATGGTGGAATGTGGGTGCCAGATGGAGGCAAGTTTGTTTTTTCCACACGGCGCAAGAGGGGGCTTCTTGTAACATCCCAAAATTTGGGTTTTCAAAAATATTTTGTTTAGTTCATCTTTCCAAAAATCCCCGCTGATTTTCTCGCTTTAATAAAGCTTAATCTGAAATTTTCTATTACTAAAATAATTTAATTTGACTAATATAAACTTCAATTAAAATAAATTTAGTTTTATTTGAGTTCATTGTGCTTCAATGAATTTTCTGTAATTTTTTGATATTTTTCGGAGTTCGTTTGCTATTCATTTGGAAATTAATTTAAATTAAGCCTCTTGTTAAATCTAATTAAATACTGTAAAAGTTTAAATAAAGTTTGATTAAAAATATTTTATTCAAGCTCCAAATGTCTCAAAATATTTTCTAGAATTTTTTTAGAATTTTTTTGGTATGTTTGAATTTCTGGAATTATTTTAATTCGGAAATTGGGCTAAATCGACGTGTCATCTTCCGAGCCGGCCACGTCATCGCCCAGCTGCAGCCCTCCGATCCAGATCCGACGCACCACAATGAGCCACATCACCCGGTACTGTTCATTGTGCGCCAGATGTTCGATCCGATCCGTTTTCAATTCAAATCCGGTTTTTCTTCGTGTTTCCTTGTATGGCACGACTCCCCTGCCTATATAAGTGTCCTAAGACCCCTCCCACGCAGCCCTAATGCCCAGAGCACCTCCCAAACCCTAAAATCCGTCGTCATGTCTTTCCGGTGCACCGCCATCGTCGGCCGATCTTGGCGTCGCGTTCCCCGTCGTTCCAGTGAGTTTTTCTGAAATCAGCTCATGTCATCTCGTGCCTTATGGTCAGATCTATCTCCCCACCAAATTTGGTGTAGTTCCATCCGCGGAATCAAAAGTTACGACCGTTCTAATCTCAAATCTTGCTGCTGCCCGTTCTCCTCGGTTTTTGCGAGTTTGACCGTGAATTTTTTTTGTAGATTCCTCTTGATGTCCTCTACACGGTGCTCACCCTAACTCAAGGTTTGGCCCACGGGATTTGTGCAGAAAAATCAATCCTCCCCGATCAGACTGCGTTCCAACGGCAGAAAACTTCGTCGCGCATTCCCCGTTGATCCAGAAGGTAAAACTCAGATCCGTTCGCGTCATATTGTGCCAAATGATCCCAGATAGCTCTCTGTATAATTTGGTTAGGTTCCATCTATTATTTTAATAGTTATGATCATTTGATCTATTGGCTCCGCGTTCGTTAAATCGACGGTTGTGATCATGCATTGGGTTGCTTCCAAATCCGGATATACCGTTGAGTTCGTGTCGCCGCGTTCTACGTGGTGCTTACTTTCCCTTTGCTGTTTCATCCTCTGAAAAGTTTAACATTCGTTACCGTCGCCTTTTTGCCACCGCGCCGCGTAAATTGTGCCGCCAACCATTTTGGTTTGTCGTGGCCATGTCATTGTGTCCAGAAGATCATTATCCCCTGTTTTGCCCACCGTTGAAGTTCATTGATCCCCGATTGCCGTCAAAGCCATATTCTAGAATCTACCCGACGTCTTTTGGCCTAGTCTTTCGTGTCGGTGCGCATTTCGGTTCGCCATCTTTGGTAACCTTTAATCGCAGAGCCAACCCTACCATCCTACCCTATGCCAAGTGTATTCATCCTTGAATCGTTTCGCTCAAATCCGGACTTAACCCTTGGTCCAATTTGTCGTTGCGTCACGATATGTGTACCCCGCAGATCTCAAACCAAATTTGAGCCATGTCATGACCTCGCTGCCCTATCTTTCAACCGAGGGTTGCCACCTTATAATCTCATAAGTGTTCCGTTAACGCTTCACCTTCATCGTTAACGTCCGTCGTTAACATTCCGTCGTTAACGTCCCATCGTTAACGTTCTGTTGTTAACATTCCGTCGTTAACGTCCCACCGTTAACGTTCCATCGTTAACATTCCGCTGCTAACATTTCTTCGTTAACATTCCACCGTTAATGCTTTGCTCTCGCTTCTCTATCATCGCATACGCACATTCCAGCAAGAGCGTAGCGCGATGTCATTATCCTTTCTATCGTCCTATCGTGATCTAACCCCATTCCTTGTGAGTCTGGATTTATCTTTCTATCATCTGCAAAGCTGGACCAAAACCTAACTTAAGACCGGTTCGATGGACTGAGTTCATCGTGAGCATATTCGCCGTATTGCGGTTTTCCTTGTTGTGTCCACCGTAGTAAGACATTTGTCTTGTCTTACTACATATAAATCATCATACTGTTATCGTCAAGTCTCTTCTTTGATGTATGGTGAACCCCGGATCGGATCGCATCAATGTCGATTCCATCCGTCCTGTCTTATCCACGAAAATCTAATCGCCATTAACCTAGAATTCATTCGTGGACTTGGTCGATAGACCATTGGCCATATGTCATATCCTGGTGCCATATCTATTCTATTAGTCTATCTTTCTTTTGTTTGACTGTGTATTTGTTTAGTCAACAAAAGTCAACATCGAGCATCAGTTTAGTTCATCATGGACTAACATATCTTTATGGACCCGATCTATAGATCAAGAGCCCATATGTCAATATCTGTCCAATCGAGTTAATTAATCTCGAAGGATATCCCCTTGAATATACTCCGTCTTTCCCTAATTATCAGTCGTAACCTTCTCGATAAATCTTCTGAAAGCCTGTTCTCTTTCATCCGATCTTCGATCAAATCTAAGTTCCTAAATTCAATCCCTCCGTTCGGTACCAATCTAATATTAAATTGGAGTTTATTTGAATTGCTTTTGAGTTTTGTTGTATTTGTGCTTCTTTGTCGTTAGGCGTGTCGTCCGAGTTACCCAAGTAGTCAAGGGCGAGGAAGTCAAAGCATTCGATTGAAGAGCCAAAGGTTGAGGAAGCCAAGATCAATTAAAAAGAGTAAAGAGCAGTTTATAGCAAGTGCCAGGCAAGTTGTGCTTTGATCATGTTGAACCTACGATTACAAAAAGCGATATATTGTTTTACTTTATTGCATATTATTTGACAAGTACAAATGTCTTCAATTAAATTTGGGACTTAGCTATTATACCCAATTGATCTATACCCTACCTTGCCATTTGTATACCATGATATATTGTCACCTAGATTGGTTCATTATAGTTGGTTAGTAATAATAATCAACATGGGATGGTTAGATCAGTATTAGTTGTTTAGCCATGCCACGTCATCACATGTACTTTAGTCTTTGATAAATAATCTTGACTAATGGAATATGGAGCGATGTTATGAACTTGTGTGTCATGTGTGGTCACACGATGAGATTGAGTTGTGGTGGCGAGAGGATGTCACGCAGCGAGGTTAAATTGTCGATGTACGTGGTGCTTGGTAATCAAGCGGGGTGGTTATGATTTAGATTGGGGCAAGTGGCAAGGGCGAGAATGCCAAGGTGGGCCCGATGGGTAGGGGTATGTGGAAGTCTTGCCTCGATCATCTTAAGGACTTAACCTTGCAAGCCTTTAACTTTGAGTCAATTATGTGACCACATATGCCGTATGGGACAGAACTAGATGATTAGGGTTACGATATCTTTCCTCCGATACCTCGGGGTGATAGTACGGAAGTGTATACGTGTGGGGAGCGTGCCTTGCTACGGCTTGGTGCCCATCCAACGGTGTTGGCACATCCTATACTTGGCTCCGCGTGAGAGGAGTAATAGTGAAGGCAATCTGGAGATGTTCTTTGGATAAGGTAGAGGTTCTGAAAGGCTTTGTCGTGATTTCTCTGCCAGGCACACCAAAGGAAGTGTGCTAATGGCCGAGCACAAAGAGAATATCACGTCGTGTGGGTAAAGTGCATAACCTCTGCAGAGTGTAAACCTATTCGAATAGCCGTGCTCACGGTATTGAGCAAAGCTCGGAATTACTGATTAAGGGTTAGACTTTTTAAATGAAAACTTGGAATGGGATGGCGGGATTGCCATGAAAGGTTGGAACTTGACATATGATTGGAAACTTGGTTTACTTGAGAAATGTTGAATCTATCTAATCTGATTATTTGTTTCTTGTCATTCCAATTTATATCTTGTATTCATTTACAAATGCCGATAATTGCAAAATAGCCATGTTAGCCATTTCTTTGGAATAAGCCTTGCATATAGCTATGTTAGAATTGCATTACGTGCACGACTTGTTGAGTGCTTTATGTACTCACCCTTGCAACACACAAAATCATCGATTGAGAGAAGACCACAACTTCAAGGAGGAGAAGTTCCACGAGGAGGCGATTATCTAGGAGTTGAACCTTGTCGGTTGCACGTGGTATATTGATGGGATTAAATCGGCGTTCTTCATTCATTCTTTGTTTATTTATTTTGAGTTGAAGCCACCAAGGCCTCACAAGTGTAAGTTTGACTTTAAGGTCGTTCAATAGTTCTATACTAATAGATGAAGTCTTTATTTATTATTCCGCTGTGTATGATTGTGATATTTCATCTATGTTGAGACTGTGTGCACTAGCGTGATCATGGACTAGTGCTGAATACACAGAGGGTCCGGATTTGTATATTCGGGGTCTCGACACTTCTGTACTGGGTAGATGGAACCCTAACAGCGGTGAAACCTCAGCAGGTGGAGTCAGGTTAGATTATTGCATTGTAAAAGCCTTGTCATGATCTCTCTGCCAACACACCAAAGGAAGTGTGCTTATTGCGCATGGCAACAAGAGACGATCATGTCTTGTGGGTAAAGCTGTATACCTCTGCAGAGTGTAAAACTATTCGAATAGCCGTGCCTACGGTCAAGGGCAAGCAAAGAATGCTTTCATATTGGTAGACTTTGTTTTGGTTTTAAAACTGATGTTTTGGGATGCGGGAGTGGTTAGAACTTCCGATGTATTCTGGCGGTGGAGCCGGTCAATGGTTGGAACCTGTTTTGAATCATGACGGATGGAGTCATGTGATGGTTAAACAAGATCTTTTAATTGGGCGGATAGAGCCTGCATACTAGTGTTGGTGGTTGGAACCTTCACTATAGTTATAAATAATTTCAATTGTACAAATAATTGTTAAAACTGCTTTGTGGAAATTATTATTAATAATGTTTGTTAAATCTGGCTTTGTGCAAAAGAACCATATTAAGCCATCTTTGGAAGGCCTTGCATCCTGCATATTTCCTAGACTTGCTGAGTACGTTTGTACCCACATGCTACAATAAATTTTTTCGTTAGAAGCTTTCTAAGATGCCACGAACGATGGTGAGTTCTACGATGTGGAGTATGATGAAGACAATCCAGAGAGCTAGGCGAACGCTTCTTTTTAGTCGACTGCCTGTGGTGTTTATTGGCTTTACCATTTTGCTTCTTATTTCTGCTGCTGTAAACTTAAGGTCATGTGACCTGGTTTTGTAATAATGGCTTTTCGGCCTGTACTCAGTATTTATCTTTTCAATTCGTGCTTTTCGGTTATGATTCATCACTGTGAACTGTGTGTACTAGCGTTGATCTGGGACTAGTACAGAAATACACAGGGGATTCTGGATAGTAAATCCGGGGTCCCACAGCGGTGGTATCAGAGCCATGTCGACTGTAGGTCGCATCTCTAGTTAGTCTGGTCTTCTTAGCAAGAACTTCAAAATTATTTTCTAAATCAAACCAACGAATTGCTATGAAATAGATTATCTCCTCTCATCTCATTCTTAGGTTCTTACTCCTTTCCTTTGCTAAAATATTAATTTGATCTTATCTCTTAAAACTTCTTAAAGCCTCGAGTCTTATGCAAGAATCCAAATCAAGGAAGATGATGATCCATTTTTTTTCAAGACTAATCGAGGGCTTATGAAAAGATCAAGTTGTCAAAAGAGTGCTCGAAAAGAACTCCCATATAAGATAGGTTATAGTGCTCAATAGTGTTGGAGCATATCATTCCTTTTTAGTTTAGCAACGTATAGTCCGAGTGTATTAGGATTTTTTGTTGCTTGTTTGTTGGGTGTGTTGTACACTTGCCCTAGCATTGTGTTGCAGCCACCTTTCTTTTGGAGTTTTATTGCTTGTTTGGTTTTGGAATGGCTACCTCCCTAGTCTTCTCTTCTTTTGCTCTTTCCCTCTCATCTATTGCTAACCTATCCCTGGCCGTTGCTTCAGATGGAAGGTCAAGGAAGAGGACGTGGAGCTGGTCGTGTAAGAGGACGTGGTCGTGGACGTGGCCGGGTAGCGCCACAAGATCAGCAAGAGCATCAAGTGCCACCGGGTCAGCAGGAATATCAAGTGCCACCGTCCCCGGTCCAGCAAGATCAGGTGCCACAGGGTCAGCAAGATCAAGTGCCACCGCCACCCCCAAATCAACCACCAAGTATGGAAGAGATGATGGCCATGCAGCTTCAGATTCTGCAAGCCTTAGCGCAGAACGTTCTGAATCCACCTCAAGCCGCCCCAGTGCAGGTCGCAGCTCAGCCACCCCAATCCAAGTATGGGGAGTTCATGAGGACCAGACCTTCGACCTTTGCTGGGTCAGCCGATCCTTTAGAGGCTGATGACTGGCTAAAGGAAGTAGAAAAGAAACTTTACCTGGCCCAGTGCGATGAGATAGAAAGTGTGCGGTTTGCTACGCACCAACTTAAAGGAACAGCTGTGAGTTGGTGGGACAACTATTGTGCTGCCCACGAAGAAGCTCAGAACATTACCTGGGATTAGTTCGTTGAAGCCTTTTGCGCTACCCATATACCTAAGGGAATAATGGAGATGAAGAGGAGGGAGTTCCATAAGTTGCAACAGGGAAATCTCTTAGTGTCAGAATATCTGAACAGATTCACTCAGCTGTCCAGATATGCTACAGAGGATGTCTCAACTGATGAGGCAAAGATCTGGCGCTTCATGGAGGGTCTTGACCCTAACCTCAAAGTGCAGTTGGTCTCTAATGACTTTCCCACCTTCCAGCACATGGTGAACAAAGCTTTGATTCAAGAGGATGCTCAACGTCAGCTCTTTGAGTCAAGAAAAAGGAAGATGGTGTTTCAAGCTCAACGTGGTGCTAGCAGCTCTAGACCTCATTTCTTTCAAATTTCATCCAAAGGATCGGCGTCTAGTGCCGCCAGAACTCCAGTGTCAACACCACGACAGTTTGCTCAAGATTCTACTAGCAACCCAGGAGGTCAAGTTCAGAAGAGCAACACAGCTACAACAAATGTCCAGTGTTTTAACTGCAGAGAATTGGGACATTATGCTAGTAATTGTCCTCATAAGTGCCAAGCCATGACCCCAGTTCGCTTCAACTTGGGGACCACACCAGCCCGCGCACCTGCATCAGGTCAAGGAAGAGCAGCACCGCAGACCCCGCGTACACCTCGCACTGTTGGAAGAGGACGTGTTAATCACGTCACTGCTGAAGAAGTTCAAGACGTACCTGATGTGGTGTATGGTAAGTTCTTTGTCAACTCCGTACCTGCTTCAGTATTGTTCGATTCTGGTGCTACACATTCTTTCATATCAGAGTATTTGGTCAGAAAGCATGGTTGGGGTACAGTTCAGCTTAAAAACCCTTTATTAGTTCAATCTCCTGGAAAAGAATTAAAAACTACTGATGTTTGTCCAAAATCGGATATAGTTATAAATGGGGTAAAGTTCCTAGCGAACTTAATATTATTGAATACCAAGAGAATAGAGGTAATCCTTGGGATGGACTGGTTAACCAAGTTTAAAGGACAGATAGACTGTGCTAATCGATCTATCTCCCTTATCAGTCCTGATGGAATTCGTGTAGAATTCTTGTCTGATCTTTCCTCAAAGAAGGGTAGTACCCTGAACAGTTTGAAAGGTACAACTTTGGAAAATGTGCCTATAGTAAATGAATACCCAGATGTATTCCCAGAAGATTTGCCTGGTATGCCACCAGATCGGGACATTGAGTTCATAATTGAGCTTGTACCTAGTACAACCCTATATCAAAAAGGCCTTATAGGCTACCCGCCAATGAGTTAGCGAGAATGAAACAATGATTGAAGAACGCAAGAGAAAGGATTTATAAGACCAAGTTCTTCACCTTGGGGATCACCAAGAATCTTTGTTAAGAAGAAGGATGGTAGTTTGAGAATGTGTATAGATTACGATCTCTAAATGAGGTTGCAATTAAGAACAAGTATCCTTTGCCAAGGATAGATGATCTGTTTGATCAGTTGAAGGGAGCCCATGTTTTCTCAAAAATTGATTTGAGATCGGGATATCATCAGCTTAAGATAAGGAAGGAAGATATTCCTAAGACAGCTTTCACGACCGGTATGGATGTATGAGTTTACAAAGGATGTCCTTTGGATTAACAAATGCACCTTCCTATTTCATGAATCTGATGAACAAGGTGTTCATGGAGTTGTTGGATAAGTTTGTGGTTGTCTTCATTGATGACATTCTTATCTATTTCAAAAGTATGAAGGAACATGAGGATCATCTGAGTATAGTTCTGGAGAAATTAAGAGAGCATTAGCTTTATGCTAAGTTCAACAATTGTGATTTTTGGTTGCAAGAAGTTGCGTTCTTGGGTCATGTCATTTCTGCTGGAGGAGTAGCTGTAGATCCTGCAAAAGTGAAGGATGTTTTAGATTGGAAGCAACCTAAGTCAGTTCCAGATGTCAGAAGTTTTCTTGGCCTAGCAGGCTTTTATCGGCGTTTCATTGAAGGTTTCTCCAAGATAGCCAGACCTCTCACCAACTCTTGAAGAAGGAGAAGAAGTTTGAATGGACGAAATCTTGTGAGTAGTGTTTTCAAGAATTGAAGAAGAGGTTAACTTCAGCACCTGTGCTTGTTCTGCCAGATATTCGGAAGGATTTTGAAGTTTTTTGTGATGCTTCAAAGCTAGGTCTTGGTTGTGTTCTGATGCAAGAAGGAAAAGTTATAGCGTATGTTTCAAGACAGCTACGACCCCATGAGGAAAACTACCCAACTCATGACTTGGAGTTAGCTGCAGTTGTTCATGCACTCAAGCTTTGGAGACATTATCTTATTGGTAATCGATGCGAGATCTACTCGGATCATAAGAGTTTGAAGTACATTTTCACGCAGTCTGATGTCAATTTAAGGTAGAGAAGATGGTTGGAGTTGATTAAAGACTATGACGTCGGCATTCATTATCATCCAGGGAAAGCTAATGTTGTTGCAGATGCTTTGAGTAGGAAGAGTTATTGCAACAATATTGTGGTTTTAAAAAGTCATCCAGCACTTCATGAAGAATTCCAATGTCTCAATCTGGAATTAGTGAATGAGGGTTGCATTTTCAATGTGGAAGTGTACTCAACCTTGGATGATCATATTAGAAAAGCTCAAAAGGATGACAGTGGTATTGCAGACATAAAGAATGATCTGGAGAAAGGAAAAGCTTCTGATTTTTTTGACGATGAGAAAGGTACTATTGGTTTGGAAAAAGAATTGTAGTTCCTAACCAAAAAGAAATCAGGGATGTGATTTTAAAGGAGGCTCATGATTCCATTTATTCTATTCATCCGGGAAGTACGAAAATGTACTCGGATTTGAAAGAAAAATATTGGTGGTCGAATATGAAAAGAGAAATTGCTGAATTCGTGGCTCGTTGTGATATTTGCCAGTTAGTTAAAGTAGAGCATCAGAGACCAGCAGGATTGTTACAACCCTTGCAGATTCTAGTTTGGAAATGGGAAGAAATTGGAATGGATTTCATTACTGGACTTCCCAGAACTAAGTCTTGATATGATTTAATTTGGGTCATTGTGGATAGGTTGACAAAAGTTGCACATTTTATCCCGGTGAAGACCACCTATTCTGGCGATAAACTTGCAGAATTGTACATGGCTAAAATAGTATGTTTACATGGAGTGCCAAACAAGATTGTGTCAGATCGAGGGACCCAGTTTACCTCGAGGTTCTGGCAGAAATTGCATGAAGTATTGGGCACAAATCTGAATTTTAGTACTGCTTACCATCCTCAAACAGATGGTCAAATAGAAAGGATAAACCAAATTATAGAAGATATGCTGAGAGCTTGTGCGTTGACGTATAGTGCCTCTTGGGATCAGAATTTGCCGTATGCAGAATTCTCCTACAACAACAGTTATCAGTCAAGTTTAAAGATGGCACCTTTTGAAGCTCTTTACGGAAGAAAATGCCGAACACCATTGTTTGGAAAGAGATAGAGGGTGGACAAGTAATCGGGCCTGATATTCTGAAGGAAGCAGAAGAGCAAGTCAGAGTGATTCGTCAGAATTTAAAAACAGCTCAGTCAAGGCAGAAAAGTTATGCTGATAATCGTTGTCGGGATTTGAGCTTTGCACCTGGTGATCATGTGTATCTGAAAGTTTCTCCCCTAAAGGGAATGCGTCGTTTCAGAGTCAGCGGGAAGCTTGCACCTCGCTATATCGGTCCATTTCCAGTGGTTGCCAGAAGAGGAAAAGTTGCTTATAAATTAAAACTTCCTTCGTAGTTGTCAGATGTGCATGATGTCTTCCATGTTTCTCAGCTAAAGAAATGCCTTCGAGTGCCTGAAGAAAAGTTGCCATTCAAAGAGATGGAACTGAAGGAAGATCTCTCTTATCCCGAGTATCCGGTCAGAATCATGGATGAAGCGGAGCGTAGAACCCGAAGCCGTGTGATCAAGTTTTGCAAAGTTCAGTGGAGCAATCATTCCGAGAAGGAAGCAACCGGGGAGCGAGAAGAGGATCTTAGAGCCGAGTTCCCCGATCTTTTTCTTTCTCCGTCCGAATCTCGGGGTCGAGATTCTCTCTAAGGGGGGTAGGTTTGTAACATCCCATTTTCGGTTTTTTTGTTAAAAATTAATTTAAATTAATTAATTCAAGGATTTGGGTTTTCTTTGGAATTTTAGTTAACCTGGCATTCTTTTCCATCCAAAAATGGAATTTATTCCATTCGCGTCCGGAAATTCCATTTTCATACGGATATCCAAAATTCAAATCCAATTCTAAAATTCTCTAAAAATTGCAAAACCAATTTTATTAGGATAAAAATATTCTAAAGTATTTTTGAGATTTTCCCTGAATTTTGTAACGTTTTACTATTTTCCCAAGCCTATTTAATATTCAACATTTAAAAATTAATTATTGTGCTATAAATAGTAATTTTATATTATTTAAAAAATATTTATTTATGCTCTTATTGCTGAAACCAGTATCTATTCAAATCCCCATATTTAATAAAATTTATTTGCTAATTTTCGGATTTAATATGAATTTTCAGTGGAAAATTAATTATTTTCGGAATTAATAATTTTGGTTACTGTTCATCCGATCCGTTTCTCTTCTCGCCCAAGCTACAGTGGACCCGTCGCTCAGATTCAAGCAACCCGACCGCATTTATTCAATTTGTTTGACTCTTCAAATTCTGGTGATCTCGGTTACTATTCTGATGAAATCTTCGGCGAGAGTTTCCCGACGATCCGCTGGTCCGATTGTCCTATAAATTGAACCTCTAGTTCCCCTTCTCATTCCTCACATCCTCAGCTTTGATTTGTTCCAATCCATCCACCAGATCTCCCTGTGCAAGCTATTATTTCCGAACTCCGGCGAACTTTCGGTGAGCTCTCTCGGTTGCTCCCGACCTCCATTTGTCCTCAAATTTTTACTGGAGCTTTCTCTAAGTGTCCTTTACATCTGGTAAAATCAGAGTTTCAAAATTCTCATAGGAGCTCTATTGGCAACCATTTCTTCTCTAAGCCCGGTGAAAGGTCAAATTTCAATTCAAAATATCCGATCTGTGTCATCTTAAGTCCGATTGACCTCATTCTTCTTCCTAAATTCATATAAATTCAAGATCTTTCTATCAGTACTAATTTTATAATTTTTTATATTTTATTTATTTTGTTTTATTTTTTGTCGCTCCGTTTTGCACGTAGTCGAAGAAGCTGTTGCCGTCGCCGAAGTAAGTACCGGTCTGCCGAGCGACCCTTCCCTCCTCATCAATGAAGGCAAGTCTCCTTGACGCATGTTGATCCCTTATTTTATAAATGCTTTACAATGTTTTATAACTTGCATCGCTATTATTTAAAAGATGATGTTAAAATTTATGTTGGTAGTTAATCCCAATTGTTATTACCACCTTGATATTGAAATCCTTGATTGTTGTAACCCTAGGTTGCTGTGATATATCGTAATAATAATATGTTATGATATATTTTGTTTAGTGCGCTAGATGTGCTTAAATGCAAAGTCGATCAAATAGCTATGGATGGGTTACTTTGAAACTGTGAAAAATTATGAATTTGAAAAGTTGTGGCAATATGTATGCCACTATATTTGTAAAATAAAAATAAAAATAATTTAGATTTGGGCGGATCGGTTTGTTTGGCGGGTGCAGATGGAGCACTGGTTTTTGTTGTATTTGTGCCGTCCAAGTCAATTAAGGACCGACGCTTGTGATTGTCCATTCTAAGCACAACCGTACAACCACATGTATAAATGGGTATGACCTGGCTGAATAATTTGTAATAATTTAACTTAGACTCGCGGATGGTGGAATGTGGGTGCGGATGGAGGCAAGTTTGTTTTTCCCACACTACGCAAGAGGGCTTCAGATCTTGGGTAGATGGAACCCTAACAGCGGTGAAACCTCAGCGGGTGGAGTCAGGTTAGATTATTGTATTGTAAAAGCCTTGTCATAATCTCTCTACTAACACACCAAAGGAAGTGTGCTTATTGCGCATGGCAACAAGAGACGATCATGTCTTGTGGGTAAAGCTGTATACCTCTGCAGAGTGTAAAACTATTCGAATAGCCGTGCCTACGGTCAAGGGCAAGCAAAGAATGCTTTCATATTGGTAGACTTTGTTGGTTTTAAAAGCGATGTTTTGGGATGCAGGAGTGGTTAGAACTTAGGATGTGTTCTGGCGGTGGAGCGGTCAGTGGTTGGAACTGTTTTGAATCATGACGGATGGAGTCATGTGATGGTTAAACAAGATCTTTTAATTGGGCGGATAGAGCCTGTATACTAGTGTTGGTGGTTGGAACCTTCACTAGAGTTATAAATAATTTCAATTGTACAAATAATTGTTAAAAGCCGCTTTGTGAAATTATTATTAATAATGTTTATTAAATCTGGCTTTGTGCAAAAGAACCATATTAAGCCATCTTTGGAAGGCCTTGCATCGTGCATATTTCCTAGACTTGCTGAGTACGTTTGTACTCACATGCTACAATAAATTCTTTCGTAAGAAGCTTTCCAAGATGCCACGAACGATGGTGAGTTCTACGATGTGGAGTATGATGAAGACAATCCAGAGAGCTAGGCGCACGCTTCTTTTTAGTTGACTGCCTGTGGTGTTTATTGGCTTTACCATTTTGCTTCTTATTTCCGCTGCTGTAAACTTAAGGTCATGTGACCTGGTTTTGTAATAATGGCTTTTCGGCCTGTACTCAGTATTTATCTTTTCAATTCGTGCTTTTCGGTTATGATTCATCACTGTGAACTTTGTGTACTAGTGTTGATCTGGGACTAGTACAGAAATACACAGGGGATTCTGGATAGTAAATCCGGGGTCCCACAAAAAGCAAGAACAAGGATGACACTGATGAAGAGAAAGCTCAAGGAAGCTACAAGAAGAGTCACCGCAAGAAGCGCTACTCTAAGAAACATTGGAGAAAAGGGAAGGAGGCATACATTGGTGAATGTATCACTGATGAAGAAAGCTCAAGTGACGAATCCTCCTCCTCCTCAGATGAAGAGGAGCCAAGGTCCAAAGGACTAGTTGGGTTCGCTTTGGATGAATCCACACCACCTTCACCTTCATCTTCACTACCACTATGCCTCATGGCCAGAAATGATGAAGACAAGGTGAGTGATTCTCCTTCTTATGAAGAGCTAGTGGAGATCATTAAAGAGCTTAATGATGATTTATGTGTTAAAACTGCAAAAGATAAAGCTCTTAAGAAAAATACTACTAGCTTGATGAGTAAGAATGATCTGCTTATTGCTAGAGTTGAAACACTTGAATCTGACATTAAGACCTTGCAAGAAAAATATGATGTGCTAAAGATTAGTCAAAATGAGCTTATAGATGAACATGAAAATTTTTCACATGCTCTTTCTGTACTAAATAGTGACATACTCTTCTTACTGATTCTCATGATTCTTTGAAAACCACACGCATGCAACTTGCTAAAAATCATGATGAATTACTTGATAAATACTATGAGCTAGAAATTGACAATGAGATGTGTAACAACCCAAAATTCGCCTAAATATTATTTTATTATCATTTGTGCATTTTATGATTTTTTTTGGAATTTATTTGGATTTTTCTGGATTTATTTGAATTAATTTTAAATTAAGTATAATGGTCCTTTGTCCAAAACTATTTAAATTTATGCAAAGCTAAAATAAAGTTTTGCCAAAAATATATTATTTGAGTCCAGAATATCTCAAAGTATTTTTGAGAATTTTCTTGGAATTTTCCTGATTATTTTATTGCTTGAAACAAATAAAATGAATTTCTGTAATTATTTTAAATGATAAATCCTTTGGAAAAGATAATGAACAGTGTTGGGCGGCCCATGGCTAGACGGCCCGAGCGACCGCGCGACCGCTTTCTGCCGGAACCCTAACCCTAATCCGCCGACCGTTGGATCGAGATCCAACGGCCGTGCTTTCGCCGCGTCGCCAAGCGCTCAGGGCCGTTGTTTGAGCGACGCGTGGACGCTGTTGATGAAGCCGCGTCACCTCTCCGCATCGCCGTCGGAGTCCGTCGCCGCCACAGAACTGCCTCCGAAATCCGCGTTGCGCACGCCTCCCCGTGCGCCTATTTAAGGCGCGACCGCGGGCGCTGAAACCCTCACCTCGCGCCACATCCGTCTATCAGTTCTAGCGCCGAGATGCCCTCGCGTGCCCGTGCGAGCTCACCGGAGTTACCGAAGCCCCCGCCGTGAGCCGCGTCCACCGTGAACCGGTGCGGGTGGGTGGACTGGGTCCATACGCCTGAGACGCGTGGCAGTGTCTGATTAGCTGACATCAGGGCTGATGTCATGCTGACGAAGTAATCTGTTTTTCAATTTAAAAATAATTCGGTTAATTCTGATTTTCTAATTTCTGTCATTTCAGTATTTATTCAAACTTCAAAAGGCTATAACTTTTGCATCTTAACTCGGATTTGAGTGATTCAAATTTCTAAAAATTTGTAAAATTGAGATCTATTTAATGGTGAATTTTAATTGATTTTTGGAGTTCAATTGTTCTCTATTTTGGTATTTATTTACTTTTCTCCTTCGGTACACGTAGACATTGAATTGTGCGACGCTTCGGAGGAAGATCCAGCAACTCAAGAGCAAGCTCCAGATCAAGATCCAGACCTATTCCAAGGCAAATTGTGCTTTGATCATGTTGAACCCATGTTTATAAAATTGTTATATTGTTTTACTCTATTGCATGGTATTTCAAGTATACAAATTGTTTCAACTTAAATTGGGATCTAGTTAATCTACCCACTTGACTTATGTACCCTACCTTGTCATTGTATGCCATAATCTATTGTCACCCTAGATTGGTTCATTATAGTTGGTTAGTAATGATAATCAACATGGGATGGTTAGACCGTATTAGTTGCTTAGCCATGCCACGTCATCACATGTGTTTGAATCATTGATAATTAATCTTGATTAATGGAATATGGAACGATGTTATGAACTTGTGTGTCATGTGGGATCACACGATGAGATCGAGTTGTTGTGGCGAGTCATGTCACGCAACGATGTTGAATTGTTGATGGCACGTGGTGCTTGGTAATCAACCTGGGTGATAATCACTTAGATTGGGGCAAGTGACAAGGGTCGAGTATGCCAAGGTGGGCCCGATGGGCAGAGGGTATGTGGATGTCTTGCCTTGATCACTCTAAGGACTTTACCTTGCAAGCCTTTGACCTGAGTCAATCATGCAACCACATGTCTGGTATGGGCCAGCCTAGCTGAGTAATTTGCAATGTCTTATCTTTGGTACTATCTTGGTCAGTGTGAGTTCCCGAGTTATGGAGTAATTCACATGGCGCAAGAGGGGGGCCCTGGATGTGGTAACCAGTCCCACCAGTGTTGAAACCTTAGCGGGTGGTACCAGGTTAAGCCAGCGCATTGTAAAGGCTTTGTTATAATCACTCGTCTTTGTGGTGTATGGTTGTATCGCGTGGGTAAAGTGCATAACCTCTGCAGAGTGTGAAACTATTCGGATAGCCGTGCTCGCGGTATTGAGCAATGCTCGGGAATTACAGTTAAGGGTTAGCTTAATTAAATGGACAACTTGGTTGGGATGGCAGAATGCCATGTGGAAGATGGAATTTGATTTAGGATTGGAAACTGGTTTACTTCAGAACTGCTGAATCTATTTATTATTATTTGTTTTACAGTCTTTACAATCTATTTACTATATTGGTTCATAAATGCTGCTTATTGCAAAATAGCCATGATAGCCTATCCTTTGGAATAAGCTTGGCATATAGTTACATAGAACTGTATTCTGTGCACAACTTGTTGAGTGCTTTAAGTACTCACCCTTGCCAACACCAATAATCAACAATCGAAGAATCTACACCTGTGTTGGAGGAGGAGTTCCGAGAGGACGCGAGTCATTAGGGTCCGAGCCTTGTTGGTTGCCTGTGGTGAACCGATGGGCTATCTACGTTTTCTACTTTCCGCTGCTAAATTCTTAGCTTATATTTCTAATCTTGCCCTGCGTGGCTTAATAATGTAAGTTGGTCATAAGATCATACATTTAGCTATATCAATAAATGAATTACTATTTCTATTATCGTTGAGTATGATGTGATATGTACCAATGTTGAGCTGTGTGCACTAGCGTTGATCCTGGGACTAGTGCGGTATACACAGTGGGTTCGAATCAGTGGATTCGGGTCCTTACAAGATGCAGATTAGCAAATCTAAAAGTATCTCATCTTGTAATGTTTCAATTAGCTGTGATTTGCTTTCTGATGAAATATTTATTCCTAGCTCATCTAGCATTTGTAGTAAAGATTGCAAAAATGCTTTGTATGCTAAAGAACTCATGACAGAAAACAGTGAGCTAAAATCCAAGGTAGCTAAATTTGACAAAGGTCTAGAAAATGCTTCCTTGGTAGTACCACTCTTGATAAAATTCTTGGGGAACAAAAGATTGTTCTGGGTAAAAAGGGATTAGGTTATAAAATCAAATATGTGCCAAGAAAGAATGAATAGCCAAAACCTAAGATAAATTTTATCAAGAGTAGGACTCAATGCTGTTACTGTCATAATAACAATCAAACTTCTAAAAATTGCACCTTTGCTAGTGCTTCATATGCTAAGGTAAATAGAAGATGCATGGTTAATGCTCATTACATGTTGTTTAAGTATTTTAGGGGTAAAATGAATGTTAAATATGTTGCCCCTCTAATCTGGACAAAAATCTTAAAGCTATTTGGGTGCCTAAGTCTTTACTTACTAATCCATTTGGCCTCAAAGTTGTTCAGACTAACACTAATGGCATTTCAACTTGTCTGTTTGCTAAGATTTCACTTGGTTGGCTTTGGAACAGACGACTTGGACATGTGGGTATGTCTAATCTCAAAAAGCTTTTCAAAAATGAGCTAGTAGTGGGCCTGAAGGATGTTAAATTTGAAAATGATAAACTTTGTAGTGCTTGTCAAGCTGGCAAGCAAGTAGCTAACTCTCATCCTGCTAAAAATGTCATGTCTGCTACTAGGCCCCTAGAACTTCTGCATATGGATGTTTTTGGTCCTACCTCATATGCAAGTATAGGTGGCAATTCATACTGCCTTGTAATTGTGGATGATTTCTCTAGATTCACTTGGGTATTCTTTTTGCCAAACAAAGGTGAAGTTGGAAAAATATTTAAAACTTTTGCAAAAAGGGCTCAAAATGAATTTGACTGTCCTATTAAGAAGATTAGAAGTGACAATGGATATGAATTTGTCAATACTAACATTGTTGAATACTGTGATGAGTTAGGTATAAAGCAAGAACTTTCAGCTACATACACTCCTCAACAGAATGGTGTGGTTGAAACGAAAAATAGAACTCTCATAGAAATGGCAAGGACAATGTTGGATGAGTATAACACTCCTGATGCTTTCTGAGCTGAAGCTATCAACACTGCATGTCATGCGATCAACAGGCTCTATCTTCACCGACTTCTCAGGAAAACCTCTTATAAGCTTCTGGTAGGAAGAAAACCTAATATCACATATTTTCGTGTGTTTGGATGCAAGGTATACATCTATAAAAAGAAAACACACTTAGGTAAATTTCAAAAGAGGTGTGATAAAGGCATCATGCTAGGTTACTCTTCTAAATCCAAAGCTTATAGAGTTTTCAATAATTCAACTGGTTTAGTAGAGGAAACCTATGATGTTAAGTTTGATGAATCTAATGGCTCACAAGGTGAGCATGAGAATCTAGCTGATATAGGAGAAGAAGCTCTAAGAGAATCTATGAAAAAAATGGAAATTAGTGAGATCAAGCCCAAAGAAGACAAAGATGATCTACCAACAATGTCCATAGTACCTCAAGATGGATCACAACTCGAAGAAGATGAAAAGAAGGATGGACCAAGTTTCGTAAAGAGCCATCACACCATTACAAAGGATCACCTTGTAGATCAAATCATTAGTGAATTTAGTAAGGGTGTTCAAACTCGTTCCAAACAAGCTTCTTTTTGTGAACATTACTCCTTTGTTTCATGTGTTGAGCCCAAAACAGTAGATGAAGCATTGAAGGATGTTGACTGGATTATGGCAATGGAAAAAGAGCTCAACAACTTTGAAAGAAACAAAGTTTGGAACTTGGTGGAAAGACCTACAAATCATAATGTCATTGGAACAAAGTGGGTCTTCAGAAATAAACAAGATGAAAATGGTGTGGTCACACGCAATAAAGCAAGGCTAGTAGCTCAAGGATATACTCAAGTTGAAGGCTTGGACTATGGAGAAACTTATGCACCTGTAGCTCGACTTGAAGCCATACGGTTCCTTCTAGCCTTTGCATGTCATTTCAATATTACTCTTTTTCAAATGGATATTAAAATTACTTTTCTTAATGGAATCATTGAAGAAACTGTATATGTTGAACAACCTCCTGGTTTTGAAGATATAAAATTTCCTAATCATGTATATAAGTTGTCCAAGGCACTATATGGTTTAAAACAAGCCCCTAGGGCATGGTATGAGCGTCTTAGAGACTCTCTACTAGGTAAGAATTTCAAAATTGGGAAGGTTGATCCAACACTGTTTCTAAAAGACTTCAATGGTACATTAATGATTTGCCAAATTTATGTTGATGATATTATATTTGGAAGTACTAATCTCTCTTTGTGCAAGGAATTCAGTAACCAAATGGCTAGAGAATTTGAAATGTCAATGATGGGAGAACTTACATTCTTTCTGGGATTTCAAGTCAAGCAATTAAAGGAAGGGACTTTTATTTCCAAGCAAAAGTATACTAAAGACCTTCTCAAGCACTTTAATCTGGAAGAATGCAAGCCTCTCAAAACTTCTATGGAAACCAATACACATCTTGATTAAGATGTGGGAGGTAAGTCTATTGATCAAAAATTGTTTAGATCTATGATAGGCTCCTTACTCTATTTGACAGCATCTAGGCCAGACATCATGTTTAGTGTATGCATGCGTGCTAGATTTCAAGCTGCACCTAAAGAAGTGCATCTTAGTGCAGTAAAAAGGATTTTCAGATACTTAAAGCATACTTCATGTTTTGGTTTATGGTACCCAAAAGGTGCTTCTTTTGAACTTCTTGGCTATTCAGATTCTGACTATGCCGGTTGCAAGGTTGATCGAAAAAGCACCTCTGGGGGTTGTCACTTACTTGGAAGATCTTTAGTATCTTGGTGTTCAAAGAAAGAAAATTCAATAGCACTTTCAACTGCTGAGGCTGAATATGTTGCTGCAGGTAGTTGTTGTGCTCAAATTATTTTTATTAAACAAACCTTTTTGGATTACGGTATTATGTTTGAAAATGTGTCTCTGTTGTGTGATAATGAAAGTGTAGTGAAAATAGCCAACAACCCAGTCCAGCATTCCAGAACTAAGCATATTGAAATTAGACATCACTTCATACGTGATCATGTTGCTAAAGGTGACATTATGCTTAGTCACGTCAGGACTGAGGATCAATTGGCTGATATTTTCACTAAACCACTTGATGAGGCTAGATTTTCCAAATTGAGAAATGAACTGAACATTCTTGCTTTTTCAAATGTTGCCTGATTCTTTGGAATAACACACTAAGGGGGAGTCAAGTCTGCTTGCCATGCATATCTTGCTACCTTTATGTGAACAAAGTAATTACCAGTGCTGAAGTAATTATAAGACTATATTCTAAATGAAAAGTTTACTTGAAAACTGAAAGTCATAAAATTGCTGCTAAAAGCCTTCCCTTTCTCTATTACTATATTATACTTTCCTAAAACACAATAATTAGGTTAAGTAAGCTTCAGAAGAAATACTTATACAAAATTTTGAAAACCTAAATTACTCAGCACATGAGTATTTTCTTTGAGCTCAAGTCAATCATACTCATGCTCTTATGAAAACTAGGGCTCAAATATTTCCTTTTTGACTCCAACGTCTCCTGAGTTTATTGGTTGATTGATCTTGATCGTAAGATTATTCTAAGATCCCTCTACAAATTTATGTGTTTTTCTTAAAAAGGGGATCTTTGAAAATCTTTGAGAAGTTTAGTTATATCTGTATTTTTTCGATTCAAGAAAAGTTGTCCATGTACCACGGACTAGTGTTTTAACCGTAAACAGAGAGGTTTCCAACTACGGTGGACCAAGTATTCCTTATACGGACTCGGTCTGGCGTAGATGGAAGGTTATCTGTTGTAACCGAAGAGCAGTCCGGGGCACGTACGATAATAGCTCTCTTATCTCAGTACTTATCTTTTTCAAACCGTGTTCCTCTCGATCTTCAAAGGCACTTATCCTTGCTAATCACGTTGAAATCTCATCTTTTCTTAGGACTTCTCCCTGCTAAATCTATCCAAATTGGTAATCATATTTCTTGGATTCCCTGGTTTCCAACTACCCTTTCATAAAGAGACCTCCTCAAAATAAGACAGTTGCAGACGTGACTTTCCCACGTTTGTCCGGATTCCAATTACTGCAAGTAACTTCCTGATTTTACTGTTGGGAACTTGTGCTATTTATACCTTCATCTCCTTCAAAAATTTCTCAAGCTTTCTTGCGCCTCATCAATTCTCTCGCAAATTTTCTCTTGAGCACAAGCTCATCTCTTCACCGAAGCACATCCTGACCGGGTGATTGACAACGGTGCTCCTGATTGCTCAAGACAGTGCTCCTAGGATCCTGCTGTTCTTCAGTTGTTGTCAACAAGGTTAGTTCAGTTTTTCTACTTGAGAAGTAATCTTAGTCAAGATGAGGTCAAAGAGTCCAGATAAAAGAGGTGTTCTTGTGAAAATTGCTGATAAATTTAAAGGGAAAAAGAAAGCTAGAATAGATAGCTCTAGTCAGCCTCAGCAACCAGTACACATAGAAGATACTCATCAACCTGGTAGAGTGCTGAAGAAAGTAACTACCTCTAAACCACCAAAAAGAGGAAAACAGCCAGTGCATTATGATTCCTCATCTTCTTCAGAAGACAGTGATTATGAGCCTAGTGTCAATATCTCTTCTGAGGAAGAAATAGAGCTTAGTGATGAAGTTGACATGATAGTTGGGCATGATCTAGCTACTTTGAGGGGAAAGAAACTGAGAGCTGCTAGATTGGTGCCTGAAAGGATTTGGTTTCCTCTTGATAGACCTCCTCTGAATGAGCAATTCATCACTACATTTCAGAAAAACATCTTTATGGGTTACAAAAACAGGAAAAATAAAAGTGGAAAACCTCTGTCAGCGCTGTGCAGACATCAGTATGTAGATTGGAACCAGATCAGCTCAGTCCTTGTCTCAAATAGAATACTTGATTGTGTGCGATCAACCCCTGGTCTTGCTGCTCTAATGTCATCTGTTGGGCCAGCTTGGAATGAAAATAGGATTTTAGAATTCTATGCATCTCTTCTAGTGAATAAGAATAGACACTATATTTTGTTCACCATTGATGGAAAGAAAAGAAAAGTTAGGTCTCCTCAGTTTGAAGCTGCCATCAGTGCCTCAAGTTCTTTGCTGAACAAAACCAGGATTCATGACATAATGTTTCTTGGTAATAGATGGAGGCAGATTGGGGATATGCCAGATTTTCAAGTGTCAGCCCACATTTACAGAAATACTCTTGAGCCTGATTTCAATGCAAATAGGGTAAATTGTTTATCTACTAAAGCCAAAGCCCTGTTACTAATACTCAGGCATACTATTTACCCAAAATCTGGATATAAAGAGGGAGTAACACCATGCCTTGCTTGTTGCTGCATATGATCCTGTCAAGGCAACCTATTGATCTGATTGATTATATCTTTGGAGAGATGGAAGAAGCAATCTAAAGGAAAATGGGCAGTCCTCTTCCTTTTGCCATGCAGATTACTCAGATGCTGTTGGCTCAAGGAATCATCTCCTAGCATGAGATGAACAGAGACTTTAATTGTAGACCTAAACAATATAAGTTGCCCAAGCAAGTTAGACTTCCTACTCCTCCACCACCAGCAGTACATGAGCCAAGTGCTCAAAAAGACACTGATGACAATGACAGTTCAGATGGTGACAATGGAGGTCATGGACAAATTCCAAGTCTTTCTGCTCCAAGTCACAGCTACCATGATCAGGAACATTACTCTCCAGCTCCTCACTTTCCTGCCTATTCACATCATGATATATCTACAGAAGTGTTGGGCTACAGTTGTGAACATCTGAGTCAGCAGATATCTAGACAACCTGAAGGTACTGAAATTCTTGTCAGCTCAAAGTCTCATCCTGAAGATGAAGAAGTTCACAAATTACAAGAACTGGCAGCAGCAGCTAGGTTCATGGAGGCACAAAGATTTCCATCAGCAGCCCATGAACATGAAGCAGGTGGTTCTAGGCATCCTCAGGTCACTATGCCAGCTTTAGCTCAGCAATCCTATGGGAATTCTCATCATTCTCACCATTCACAATTTACTAAACCTGAACCTACACATGATTATGGTCAGCGACAGTTTTGGTGGGATACTCAGCCAGGATGGTTCACCTATTTTGAGCAACAATATAGCTTTGATCTCAGACATGCTCAAGAGGGCTTTGAAGAAGAAAGAAGATTGGTAGCCCAGAGACACAATGAGCAAATGGCAGCCATTCAACAACAGCAAGAAATGCTGCAAAAGATCTATGAAGACCAAGCAAATTTCAGGGATGAAACTTACAAAAGGATTGATATGATCAGAGGTAACCAATGGGATCTGAGGAAATGGATAGGAGAACTTAAAACTGAACAGTTGGTGGTCCAGGACAGATTATATGATCTCAATAAAAAGCAAAATGACCAAGATGCCAAAATTGACAACTTTACTCAGACTGTGTACAAGAACTTTGAGAAAACTGGTAGCTGCTTGGATTGGCAAGAGGACGAACTAGAATACCTTAGGGACTTCTCTGAAGATGCTAGAAACAACTTAGTCTCCAATCAAGAGCAAATAGCACAGCTTCTGCTTGACCAGTCTAATGACACTTAAGAACTGATCAGAGATGCCTAGCATGACTTCAATGAGTTAACTTTCAATCCTCAGCCCGGTGATCCAGATTATCCCACTTGGCATGATCAGGCAATGGCTGCTTCACATACTGAGTCTGACCAAGAGCAAGCACCTTCCTCTCCTCCAAGAAGAAGTACAAGCTCCAGAATGACAAGCATGCTGAAGAGAACCTTTTCCAAGCGTAAGAAGTAACCTTTTCCAAGCGCAAGAAGTAACCTTTTTGGAAATTGATGCCAAAGGGGGAGAAGAATAATGAAATAAGCGTAGAATAGTGAAATAGGCCTCTTAGTAGTCTCTTCTCTTAATAGTCTCTATGTCTATCAATGATTTATGGATTCTGTTGCTTCATATTTGGACTTATTCATCTTTGTATTTATTGATATTTGTTTGATCTTGCTTTGCTTCCAAGTTATGAATAGTGAGATATCTGAATCTTTAGACTTATTAATATTTGTTTGATTTTACTTAAGTTAATCTGAATTTTCAAAAAAAAACTTTCTGAATGACTTTTATATTTCTTTATGTTCTCAAATAAAATCCATCCCAAGCATTCATTCAGGGGGAGTATGAAGTACTCTTTATCATTCAAGTATTATCTATTCTATCAGACTAACTTTATCTGCAGGAAAAGAAATAAGTAATTCTTTTTTAGCTCTCTAAGTATAAAATAAGAGATATTGTCATCAATCACCAAAAAAGGGGAGATTGAAAGCATCTAGGTCCCCTATTTTTGTCAGTTATGCTTACTATGTAGGTTTTCATGTTGATGATCAAGAAGCATTCTTAGTATAAGCTAACAACAGCTATATTTGAAGAACAAGGCTAAGGTGTTTATTTTTAGTTTTGGCTTGGGAGTTGATTCAAGCCATATAGCTAGAATAACCGTACTATTAAGAGGGATTATACACAAGTAATAATCTTGGTTCATATGCAAAAATCACTAAGATTACTTAGAGCATAGGTCATTTCATAACTCTCATTCAAAAATCCAGATATCCCTTCTCTTAGCCAAAAGGAGTTCTTTTTCGGACCAACTTCATTTAGTCCGGCACTGAAAAAAAAATCAAATTTCGAGTTCTAACCGAGCGCACTCCATTTACGCCGGACCGATTTTTTCAGTCCGGCGCTAAAAGCTCTCTTCTGATTTATTTCAACCAAGCGTACACCGTTCACGACGGACCGATCTGAATTTAGCCTTATTTTCAGTCCGGTGTATGTTGTCTTTTCACTCCGGACCATCATCTCTAGTCCAGCGTTAAGAATTCCTTTACTCAAATCTTAACCAAGAACATGCCGTTTGCTGCGGACCAAATTCTAAGTGTACACCGGACCAATTTTTCGGTCCAGCGCAAATATGATTCTCTCTGGTAAAACCAGCAGTTTTTCCCTTCTACACCAGACCAATTTTTCCGGTTCGACGCAAACATTATTTTGCTGGTATCCAAATGGAACAAAGCATGTATACGACGGACCGGTTTTGTTAGTCCGACGCAAATGGGTTACACTGGGTACAATAATACTTCTCCAATTTTGTGTACCCCGGACTAACATTTTAAGTCCGGCACGTGAATATGTTTCATCATATCAGTCTGGTATGTCTCATACACCTCAAAATACTTATAAAAGTGGCAGCCCGTGACCATAGTTGACCTGTCTCATCCATCCTGCCACACCCAACGGGCAAATGGCAGGTACAACAGTTATTTCTGTTCAAACTCTATATATACAGTGCTTGAGTTCAAGAAATGTGGGAGAACTTTGCACATACACATCTTTGACATTCTGAACACCGTTGACATCTTTCAAATCATTTACAACTCTTTGATCTTTAGCATTTCTGAGCTTTCATTCCATCAAAGAGTTTGAGCTTCAACTCAAAAACCACAAACACTCATTCTGAACATTTAGAGTTTTTGCTCCAAGCTGAGTCTAGTTTGCATCTAGCTACTGAACCAAGAGACAAGGCTTGTGGATAGTCTATTACTCTTGGAACTAGCTGTTCCTAGACGGTTGGAGAAGTTGTTGGTGCGACCTTTCCAAAAGGGATTGTGGAAGGCCACCATTGCTGTGAAAGGTTGAGACTCACCTCACCGGAGTGGTGGAAGAGTCAAGCTAGTGAAAGACCAAAAGCCATTGAGATTGGCTATTTGGTGGAGCAATACTTCTGAAGAAGTGCTCTAATGGGGACGCACAAGATTGGTCCCTGAACCTCGATGAAAAATCCTTTAGTCGTCCTGATATTGGTTTATCTTTGCGTGTTCATCTTATTGTCAATTTCCATTCAAGTTCTTACTGCAACTGAGTTGTGCTGATTCCCTATTCTAATTATTTTCTGTTGCAAATTTTTTATTGAGAAATGTTTTTCTTAATACTTAAAAGTTTTTAAAGTTGCCTATTCACCCCCCTCTAGGCCAAATTGATCCTTTCAGCCTCCCGCGCCCCTCCCTCTCCCTCTCGAGTCTCGCCACCCTTCGCCTCCCGCCACCGCCTCTGTCTCCATCAGCTCCGGCTTGGCCCCTCGCCTCCCTCCGCCCTGGCCTCCTCCCTCCACCTCGGCCCCCTCGCCCCCACACCCCCAGCTCTGGCCCGTGGGTACCCATCGGGTTCAGGGGTGGGCACGGATATGTACCCATGAAGCTTAGTGGGTTCGGCGGCAGGTCTGAGGCGGTTGTACATGGAGATACCCACCCGATTGCCATCCCTACCTCCTAGTATGCCATGTGTCATCTTCTCTATCCATCTCCATCCTTCCCTCCTCCCTACTCGCTTCCCCCATCTCCCTTCCTTGTCTCTATCTAACACGAAAAATTTAAATTAGAAAATTTTAAACAGGAAGTATCAACTCGAAAAAATTCAACTCGACAATTTTTTAACTTAAAAAATTTCAACTTGAAAAAAATTAAATAAAAATTTTCAAGTTAGAAAGTTTCGACAAGAAAATTTTCAAATAAAAAAAATCAACTCAAAAAATTTCAAATTAGAAAGTTCCAACAAAAAAAGTTTTGACTTGAAAAATTTTAAATCGAAAGTTCTCAAATTAGAAACTTTCGCCCCGAAAAATTTCAAATAAAAAAGTTTCAACTCCGAAAACTTTCAATTCAAAAAAATATTCGGATCAAAAAGTTTTGATTCAAAATATTTTCGGTTCGAAAAGATTCGATTAAAAAACTTGGAAAGTGGTTAAAAAATACTTCTCATTGAAAAACTTCGGGGGAATTTTTAAAACTAAAACTATTGAAGTTTGGGGGAAGAGAATGGGAGGAAAAGGGATGAAGGGGATAACGCCAAGTTTCACGACGAGAGCTTTCGAGGGGGACGGGAAGTGGGGGAAAGAAATTGGTGCTGCAAGTTGTCTTTATGAGATGGCATCCTCACCCATCTTTCGTGAGGACGCCCTCAAACTAACAATTCACATTGAAAGGGAAATGACACATGAACAAATAATGACAGCAGCATGTAATTGTTACCCGAAGAAAATCGGATCATCAATGATAAACGAAAGCATATATAATCTTATGCATAGCAGAATCAAAGAATAGGTGCACCCAACTGTTTGCACCAAGATTTAGCAGGTATGGTCAAAATCGGCAGATTTGAGTCAACAGGATATATCCGATGTTTGACTTGGAAAGATTAAAGATATTTGGTAACTGCAAATATTTCTGAGGAAATACCGTCCGGATTGAGGCCGATACGAATCGCGTTCTGCAACGTATTGTAATAGGACTCGATCGGTTGATAGGTATAAAAGATAGATGTAGGCAGACGAAGACAACAACAGAATCAAATCAACTAGCCTGCATTATATTTTTCATCTACTTTTCCGTCGACTAGAAGTAGTTCTTGTAATTTAGACTCTTGTAACTCTGTTTTGATCAATAAAGTTGTGCATTGCCGATTGTTGATCATCCTCAGTTACTCCCATCAGGTTTGATTTTCTCCTATCATGTTGCGCATCGTTTTTTTCGGGGTTGATCTACTTTTATCCTCTAGTTAGCCTTAATTGGCTAATTAAGATTTATCCCTTACCTTCGATTTGATCGGCTTTCAGCTGATTAGGTCAAAGCCAATTGTCCTATAAGATCGGCTTTGAACGAGTTTTATATCCTTCCTTACCGATTGCAGGATTAAATCGGTTGGCACGCTTTGAACCCGGTGTTCGACTAGTGTGTTGTTGCTGATAAACCCTACTTTAAGTTTTTGGCGCAAACACCAACCTCATATTTTATCAACAATATCTCCATGCTGGACACTAGCAATTAATGAACAGAGCAAGCTATAGACCTTCTCATGGATTGCAAAAACAATGAAGAACCTAATTTTCGGACGAAGATCATGAACAGAAGCAACACTGTTGGAAAGAAAATCATACAATCCAGGCATTCCTTACGTTCTTCGTCTACTGAAATCTCTGGATTGATCGACCAATTAGCACTTTAGACGATCGATGAAGTTATGAAGAAACAATGGTAACATTACGGAAACTGCATATTAATTCCTTCCCAAGGATTCTGCTACTTGAATACTTGTCATCTCAAAACTACTATTACGAGTAGTCTCTCATATCTCCTCACTGGACTCGGGTAGGCTGTGCTGCCTAGGATTGTTATGCAGTGTCAGTGTCCTAGGAGTCGTCTGTGAGTTATATTTAAGCTTTTGAGAGGAAAAGACAAATTGGTCATGACAGTCATAATTTGCATTCGAACCCCACTATGAGTCTATGATCCATAAAATTTGAGCAATCAATGGTGAGGATACCGGCACTGCCATAGCATGTGATACATACTAGCATATCGTTCTTTGCATTTACCTCTGTAAAAGGACGAAGACAATCTCCTGTTACTTGATGAGATAATTTGCGACATTGCAAACACATGTAAGGCTCAAAATAGTCTCAATACTAGATAATTTGAATTAATTGCGCCTTTTTTAATCACCTCTAGTATCTCTAATTTATTGAAGAAACCCAACATCCCGCAGATACAACGCCATAGATCAACATAGGAGAGCGTCTTAACTTCTAAGAGACCGGCATAAGGGAGTTCCAATGAGGCAAAACAAAGGTAAATTTGCCCAAGAAAATTTATCGAGCACCATAGTAGGCTCTTTTATATCCAGCACCATCTGCTCATATAGCTATTTTGATAGAACTCCTCATAAGCTGAAAACAAAGGTTAAGTCTTTGAATCCTCATAAGCTGACAAACACACCATAGTAGGCTATACCCAGCACCATCTGCTCATAGCTATTTTGATAGATCGAGAACATGTAATATCGTTTTGGATAATTAATTGCGCCTTCTTTTTAATCACCACTAGTATCTTTAATTTGTTGAAGAAACCCAAGATCGCACGGATACGATAACACGTGTCAACTTAGGAGAACTTCTAGCTTCTAAGGGTAAGTACAATAGCAAAGCCCACTGCTGCCTAATAGTAAGCTAAAAATCAGTTTATACAATAACTGTCTCTAAAGGTTGTTTCTAGATATTGTATAATAACTATCTTTTCTCTCTTGTATATAAATAATCTGCCTATACTTTCGTGCAAAACTGCTACTAAATAAGAGCCAACTCTCTTCTCTCTCCTATTTTCTCACTCTTCCATATAGACCAAAGCTGATGTGTACAGGCTAAAAGCCAACTAAGGTGATCTTATTGTACATGCCCTAAGAGATTGGCATTAGGGAGTTTCAACGGGGGGAAATGAATGTAAATTTGCGAGAAAATACAACAGAAGCAAAGGATAGATCAATCCATGGAGCCGGTCACCGAGGACAAACCAATGAAAGAAAGCTGAATACGTACAAAGGGATGCACCAGATTATATTTACGGTAAGAGACAATCAATAAGAAGATGGATTCTGGTAGTAGTGTCCTTGCATGCATGCATTCCGACGATCAAACTAGCCAACCCTTATATTACAGTGTTCCTGAATAATCAGATTTTTGTACGATTTTCCAAAATCATAATGAAAATCCAATCCATGAAAATTTAGTTTGAAGACATAGGTCACTGGGTTGATGCTGCTCATAATATGATTTTTTTAAATAATAACTTTTTTTATTCAAATTGCAGTAATATACCTCGAATCCGAAAAATTTCAAAAATACACCTCTGTCGCCCGTTGGTTGGACGACAGGTAAATATCGCCCTATGGTTCAGCGATTTGCCCCATTGTCGCCCATTGATTGGGCGAGCTTTGTCAGCTCAGCCAACGGTCATCTGTGTCGCTTGTTGGGAGGGCGACAACGAAGCAATCGATTAACAGTTGGGCGACAGGAGGTAGCATGGTTCCCTGTCGCCCAACCAAATGGCGACTTCTGCTCCATTTAAAGCCTCGCGCAGACAGCTCGCCGGTTGCATTCTTCAGTCGAGAGAAGAGAAGAAAGGGAGGGAGAAGAGAAGAGAAGAGGGAGGAAGAAGAGAGAAAAGGGAAGTGGGGAAGAGAAGGAGAAAAAGGAAGGGAGGAAGAGCAGCGCCCGGTTGCAGTAGCGGTTGTGAAGGTAAATTTTTTTGCGATTTATTTTATTTAGTGTTTAGAGTTAGATCTAGTTAAATGTAGTGTTTAGGTTAGATCTAGTTAAATGTAGTGTTTATTTTGTTTTAAATATTTGTTTAGTGTTTAGGGTTTATTTTGTTTAGTGTTTAGGCTTGTATTACTGTAGCGGCTGTAGCAGCGCCCGATTTGTTTAGTGTTTAGCAACAAATCATGGTAGTGTTTAGCAACAAAATTTAGTAAAATCTAGTTATATTTTTAGTAATTTGGTCGGTTCGTGGAAGTGCATGTACATAGTTGTTTTTATGAATAATAATATGTTGTTATGTTTTTTAGAGATAGATGTAGATAGATATGTTTTTTACATGTAGAAGTGCACATATATATATTTTTAGGGCTGTAGATGTTTTTTAGAAAATAGAAGTAGAGAGATGAATATTTTTAGTAATGTAGATATTTTTCGCATACTTTTCAGCATGTAGTTATGCTCCATGACAATATACATGCTAATTGAACAACTTGAAAATTTCAGGGCGTAATAGTTTTTTGCATCAGTAATGGGCACACTTGGTTCCCAAGTACTGATATTTGTAGGAATGTAGATGTTTTTTAGAAATAGAAGTAGAGAGATGTATATTTTTAGGAATGTAGATAGATATATATTTCTGCAAGTGTAGATATACATACGTATAGTTTTTTTAGCAAATAGATATAGTACTTTTTACGAAGAGTAATTAATTCGTGTGTTAATGAATCGGTTCGCAGATATGTCAGAATGAGTTCCATTTAGAGTCTTTTATGGAGAAGGGGTTGTCATGTATGGTTTAGAGGGTGCAGATCTGAGTAACTTTCAGTATATGGACAGAAGTTTAAGTAGGGTCGAAGAGCGTACATTTGTTTGTGTCGAATTGGTTGTATTATACTTTTCGGATAGAACTAGAGAAGTGCCAGCTGAAGTTATCTTGCCTTTATACTATGCGAGATGATCCTGTTTATTGGGAGTTAGTTGAGGTGAAGGGAATTGCATCTTGGAGGTCATATGTGAGGGGGGCGGAGCAACGTGGATGGTATCGGGAGCTTTTAGTGCAAGCGTATGAAAGGGTTGTTGCCCCGCAGCAGCAGTTGGATGCCAGTGAGTGTAATGAGCCTCAAAATGAGTTCACTTATGGTGACACTGAAATTGGAGAATCGAGCCGAGAGCAGCATGTTCAGGGATGCAATGAGGACATCGTTTACCAGAGTGGTGAGCAAGTTCAGATTGAGGAGGATGATGGAAACATTGGGCAAGATGCGCGGGGGCAAGTAGACAAAGGTGAGGAAATTGAGGAAGTAATAGCACGGATGGAAGAGGAAGACCTTGAATATACGAGAATAGAAGTGGAAGACGACGATGACTCGGATGAGGAAGATGAAGGTGCTGAGCCGCTTGTGCGAGCAGATTGGAGCACGCATCAATTTCATAACCTGGTTATAAATGAAGGCAATGATACACCTTGGCAGTATAGCGACAATGAGGTGAGGCCTAACAGTATCTACCCAACAAAAGAGGCAGTGCAGGATGCTGTTAAAGATTGGTCCTTATCAGTAAGAAGAACTTTCAGGATTAAGAAGTCCACCCCAACCTGCTACGACGTAGTGTGCGAGATGCAAGGGTGCCCTGGAGAGTACACGTGTAACATTCCAAAATTTGGATTTTAGAATGTTTGAATCTCAAAATTCACCATTTGTAATTTCTTTGAATTAATTTCGGCTTAATTTAAATTTTCTATTTATAAAAGGATTTAATTAGGCTAATCTATCCATCAAACATTAGATTTTCAGTTTTTGCTGGGTTCATTATGCTACAAGGAATTTTTCTGTATTTTTGGAGATTTTTCTAAATTTATTTGCTATTTATTTGGATTTATTTGCTTTTATTTGAATTTCTGGAATTTCTTAAATTCGGAAAATGCTTTAATTTCTAAAACCCTTTTGGGCTGAATCCATTCGTCGGCCCATTCCTTTTCTCGCCACCACCCGCTCAGTGGTCGTTTCTCCCGCACCCAGCTCCTTTTCCCCTTCGGCGCTTCCCGGCTGCTGCTCGCCTTCCCGCTGCCCAGCTCCGTCCGGTCCGCATCGCGCCGCGGGACGCTGACGCGTGGGCCTACTGTCGGCGACCAGTATGTCGTCTCCGAGCCGGACTCCGCCGCCGTTTCGCCCGCAACCGCCGCCGCGTTTTCCGCGCTCGCCGCGCCGTATCCGCGCCGGACTCCTTCGGCTTCCACGCCTATTTAAAGCGCCGAACCCGCCCCTTCCCCGTTTCCCGAGTTTCGCCGCCTGTGCACCGCCCCGAGCCCAACCCTAGCGCCGCCGTGCCCAAGCTTTTCCTCGCCGCCGCTCGCCGCCTCCGGTGAGCCTCTGCCGCTGACTTTGGTCGCATCGGGTTCGCCGCGCCGCCCTCTTTCTTTTGCCCCTAGCCTCGTGCCGTTTCATCGCGTTTTGGTGCCCGGCCGAGGTCTTCTTCTTCGGCTCCGGCGAGTAGCGCCGCCGCCGAGCCGCTCCGCCGCCATCGTCCCTTGCCGCGTGCGTGGCCGTCCGATCCGCCGGCGCCGGATGCCGCCGCGTGGATGGCCCCGACGGTCCACGCCGCCTGCGTCTCGCGCCGCGTCGGCGTCGCCTCGCTCCAGCGCCGCGCGCACACCGTCCGCGTGGCGGCCGCGTCGGCGCGCGCGTGTGCCCTAGCCCGCGTGGCGGCTGCGTCGGCCGCCACGTCGACCCTAGCCGCCGCGTGGTCGCCACTCGGCGTGGTCGCCACGTCGGCTTATCTCCGCCTCGGTGCTCGGTTCACCGTGGATCGAGCCAGCGACATGTGGGCCCCACGTGTCGGCGGATTTTCTTTTTCTTTTACGATTTTCCGAAAACCGAAATTCCACCAATCGCGATGCGCCACGTGTCGACCTCTCTGCTTTTTCGATTTTACGATCAGGAATCTTCCAGAGCCCGTTCTCCTTCGTTCGAGCTCCGATGCGGTGATTCAAATTTCTAAATTCATCTAAATTCAAGATATATCTTCCAGTACCATTATTTTCAATTTTGAATTTTATTTGAATTTGTTTTATTTATTTGCCTCGTTTGATCGATCGAATCAACAATCGAGGTAGAACCGGCAAAGAGGCGTGGCGAGTCTTCCTTGAACATATTGATCTCAAATTTTACAAAATGCCTATATTGTTTTAAATTATGCATGCTTACTTTATGCAATGTACTTTAAACATAGTTTTAGAGTATAGTTAAATTCGATTTGTTATACCCTCATTGGTATTGATCATGTCGAACCTTTGACACCCTAGATGATATATACTAGCTATTTTATTTGGTGATATCCAGAGATTAGCATGGAGCGGTAGAATTGCTTAGTCCGACAAAGCGTTTGGTATTGTGCCAATATGGGAATCATTTCAAATGTTGTTTAAACTTATTTGTGAGAGTGCGGCAATTGGTGTTGCTGCTGTGGTTTAAGTAAAATAAAGTGGAAATGGTTTAGACCGGCGGATGGATGTTTAGCGGTGCGAAAGCACGAGACCTTGGTATGTGAATGTTCGCCTAGTCAATTAAGGACCGGCGTGTGTTACCATGGACCGAGCACTACCGTACAACCACAAGTCTATATGGGTACGACCTGGCTAAATAATTTGTGCGTCTCATTATTAGCTTCGCCAGTTGGTGAGTGCCAGATGTTGGCAGGCGCAAGAAGGGGCTTCTGTACTGGGCAGCTAGAACCCTAACAGCGGTGAAACCTTAGCGGGCGAGGTTAATAGTGGGGTTGTGCATTGTAAAGGCCTTGTCATGATCTCTCTGCCGACACACCAAAGGAAGTGTGTTAAGTGCATGGCAACAAGAGTCGATCATGTCTTGTGGGTAAAGTGTACACACTCTGCAGAGTTAAAACTACTTAAGTAGCCGTGCCCACGGTCAAGGGCAGGCGAGGTACGCTTGCACATTGTAGATTTTATGGTTTTGTTTCAAAGGAAAATGATGGTTTGGGAATCCGAGAGCAGATGGAACTCTTGGGTTATGGTTTGGCGGATGGAGCCAGTCAAGTAGATGGAACCTGCTTTAATTGTTATATCAAATTCAATTACTATGCTATGACATTTTGTTCAAATGATGCTTTATGAAATTACTATTGGTATTTAAAGTTGAACTTCGCTTTATGCTAAAAAGAGCCATATTATGCCTTCAATTGCTTAGCCTTGCATATAGTTATCATGCATTATGTTCCCAAGACTTGCGGAGTACATTCTGTGCTCACCCTTGCAACATCCCCAACCTTCCACAGAAGAGTTCGCAGAAGCGGAAGGTGACTACGATTTCTACGCTTGTGGTTATGATGAAGGCGATCCGGAATGCTAGGACGCGAACCCCAGTCGATTGCCTGTTGGGCAAATGGATGGGCTTACTTACTTTGCTGCTGTTATTTCGTTTCCGCTGTTTCTTATTGAACTCAAGCTATGATGCTTCTTATTTGTAATAATTGGCCATAAGGCTAATATTCTTTTGCTTAATTAATATTATTTGATTCGTGATATGGATGTGTTGTCATCACTGTTTTCACTGTGTGTGCTAGCTTTTCCTGGACTAGCACAGGTTATACACAGAGGGTTCGGATTTGGAAATCCGGTCCCGACAACACGTGTACAAGCCCAAATGGGGCATCCACTGGCTATGTTCGAAGGTTGAATAGTTGTATGACTAAGGAAACCCTGTTGCTCACAGGAACCTGTCGTCCGGGTATATTGCAACTATCATGTACCCGGAGATAGTTGAGAACTTCAATTTTGAGCCCCATGCTATTATCCGAGAAATCGAGAACAGATATCAGTACACAATTAGCTACGAGAAGGCATGGAGGGCGAAGCAGAAGGCCTTGAAAATGAGATTTAGAAAATTTGAAGACGCCTACCATAATCTGTTCGCACTGCTCAGTTGCATTCAGGGAAGAAATCCTGGTACTTATTATGATTACCAGGATTGTCCGTCAAGGAAGTGGCCGAACAAGAGGCATCTAAAGAGAGTTTTCTTCACATTCAGAGCTTGCATTAGGGCGTTCTATCACTGTCGTCCATTGTTGTGTGTGGATGGCACATTCCTGACCGGGAAATACAAAGGACAAATAATACAATTTGTGGCGTCGTGGAAACAACGGATTCTCGCTGTTGCCTTTGCCTTTGTGAAAAGCGAGAACTATGAGAGTTGGTTGTGGTTCCTACGGAACTTGAAAATCGGGGTGGTGAAAACTCATAACGATGTGTGCATACTGCATGACAGGCATGCTGGTCTGCTTAGTGCCATCAGACAGTTGCAAATAGGAGAAGAGGAGCCATTTCCATGGACTGACTTGCAGAGCCGATGGTGCATGAAATATTTGGGGTGCAAACTTCTATAAGCAATTTAAGAACAAGGAACTGATAAACATGTTCAAGAGGCTATGTAAGCAGAACCAAGATAGCAAGTTCCGTACTCTATGGAAGAATCTTGATGAGCTAACAAAAAACACAAAGAGACTACTTGTAGTGCAACACAGGAGCAGGCAGAGCCTCTATTCCCTCTGGCAACAGAAGATGAGGCGACGAATCGTCGTCAAAGGCAAAGGCCGATCAAATGTTTCTCAGACTAGATAAAGCACGAGCCCAAAGAGAAGTGGTCATTGTTACATGACACACATGGTGCTAGATACGGTGTCATGATGACCAACTGGGTAATGAGAGGGATGAGGTGTCTCCCGTTGGTAGGAATTGTTGAGGGAGTGCTGCGGGGTACAACCAAGTACTTTGTGGATAGGCATCAAGCTGCTGAAGTAGTAATGAGAGATGAGAATGCATTGTACTCAAACATGATAAGTAAATACATGGATGAGAAGAGTAAGAAGGCGAGCAAGCATAGAGCTATCAAAGTAGGTTCACAAACATTGCGCTTCGAGGTGATATGCAGGGATAAAGGACGGCGTGGAACAAACAAGAAGGTTACCACCCAAGAGTGCATCTTACAGGTTGAATGCAAATGCTCGTGTAACAAACCCCACCTTTTGCATAGGCCATGTTCTCATGTGATAGCTACATGTGCGTTATTTGGATTGCGACCCGGTACATATCTATCTGAATATTTTACAAAGGAAAAGGTGTTGGCAACTTGGAGCGAAGAGCTTTATGGTTATGGTGTTGTCGGTTCTTTCACCACAACTCCTAATGTCAATGAAAGGTTTTGGGTCCCGATTTTGATGCAAGAACATGCAAAGGTGGGCGTCACAAAACAAGATGTATTAGAAATGACATGGATGGGGCCGAAGCTGGTAAGCGTGTGAAGAAATGTTCATTGTGCAAGCGAACAGGACATACGTTCAAGAACTGCCAGCCACAAAACGAACAGGATGAAGGAGATGGCAACCGGACGACGGGGGATGGATCGTCGTCTGCAAGGCGTGGTGGACGACATCATCGTACTACCGGAGAAGCTATTTGAACTGTCATATGCTATATGTCAAATTCATATTTTGTTGATGTAATATGTGTTGTAATTTGTTTGAATATATTTTGCTGATGTAATGTGCGTTGTAATTTGTTTGAATATATTTTGTTGATGCTTGTGTATTTATTTGTACGTATTTGGTTGTATGTATTGTTCTGATGCTTGTTTATTTATTTGTACGTATTTGGTTCTATATATTGTTCTGATGCTTGTGTATTTATTTGTACGCATGTGGTTGTATGTATTGTCATGATAGTGGGGTGTCGAGATACTTCGCTGATCCGGATGAGCATGGATCATCGCAGTTGCAGAGAACACCACCACCTCCTTCTCAGCCGGAGTACGCTACACCTCCAGCTAGACCACAGAGGACCAGTACACCGACGTGGAGTGACCTACTCGCAGAGGCAGCCGCAGGAGGCTGCCAACCACGGAGGCGCCGAAGCGAGGCGGCGTAGTTTCTTATGTTTTCTATTGTTATCACTTTTTATCTTATGTATTTAGTTATATACGATATTTTTTATGATAGTAACCTGTTACTTTTGGTTATGCAATATTATTATTCTTTGTTACAGTAGACCTGCTTTCAAGCATAAAGAGTCAATTATTTAAATAGGTTATAACATCCCGTATTAATACCTAAAAAATGGTTAACACTTCATATACGGTGTAGTCACAAACTTACAAAGAAAACTAGATTGCAATCGTGTAAAGCGAATGGTCACTTAAGCCTTTTTGGCACCCCATAAAATGACATGTTTAGAAGAGAAATTATGGAGGAATAGCCCCCAAACACCCTATGATACTTGTACTACCGTAATATGCAAAAGAATCCTATTTAAAACTTGCTTGCATCCCAATCGTGCCAAACCAAACACCCTAAACAATCACTATAGGCACAGATTCCAAAACACTTAAACAGTTGTTGCAGATGATGGCCGTGCAACAGCTTTTCAGGGCGAATAGCCTACTCACGGGCGTGCAGCCTTGTCAGGCCGATTAGACAAGTCACATGTAGCAACTTTGTCAGGATGAGCTGCAAAAAAGAAAAGAAAGCCTCTATCACCTTTTCCGGTGACAAGTTGCGACACTCTGCCCAATGCTATAAAATTTTTTAGGTCGATTTGACAACACTCTACCTGTACCTTTATCAGGCCGATTTGACCACACGTTTGTGTGTTTCAATCTTACCTTCTAACATTTAGTCCACACACCACCACTTCGAGTCTATAAAAGGCCGAACCGCAGGCACACAACCGCACCTCCCACTCACACTTCTTCACCATGGCTGGATCCTCTAGCAGAGAAATTTTATGGACACCTGATATGAGTAGCGTAGCTCTTAATTACACGTTGAAGGTTACGCGTGGTGGGAAGGACGATCCATTCAAGGAGAAGAACCTAAGTAAAGTGGTGTCTAGATTGCAAGAGTGGCGCCTGACATTACGGACGCATGCCGTGACAATCTCTGGCCTGAACCTTGTGACCTCCGACGATCTTAAGGCGCACTTGCAATGGTGGCGTCAAAGGTATTTCAGGGTGTGCGAACTAGCCGACCACCCTTTTGCTACATGTTTCTCTAGAAGATCTTACAGAGTACTGATGCTGTTCGATCGATATGCAGAGCATATTTAGGTTAGTTATTTTGTATTTGTTCATCTTACTAATCTTTTTACCATTATATGTAAGTTCACTACTTCGTATGCTTGTCTTGTGTGTTAGTTATTCCCAGAGGATGAAGAGTTGCTGAACAAAGATATCCCACAATTCTTAGCGATGTATATGCTCTTCGATAGGGGTGTGATGCCTGGTTCACGTAGAAGATACAGAAGCGGATCTAACTGGAGGGGTAGAGATCGACACGGTACTGCTGCAGCAGCAAGTTCAAGAGGATATTCAACCACCACCGGAGGGGGGCTTGCTCCTAACCATGCAAATGACAATGATGCTGATGATGACGATTTCGTATCACCTCCACCTCAACATTCAAGCAATATCGAAACAGGCCGTTCAAGCACTACTACAGAAGGCCGTTCAAGAAACAATGCAAGATGCGTTCAACCACCACTAGAGGCCGGCTAGCTCCGAACCATACAAATGACGATGATGATGACGATTTCATGCCACCTAGGCCAGGAAATTTGTGTCCTCGGAGTCCTCCAAATTCTGATGATGATGTTACATCAAGTCCTATCAGCGATCCAAGCGTAATACCCTGTCAGCCACCAATATATAACTATCCTGTTTTTGACCATTTGTACCAACAACCATGGCCATAGAATGTATGGTTTTGTGACTTATGTTGTATCATATTTTTATGAATTCTCTAAGGTATGCATGTACCTATGTTATATCCCAGTTTTCTGAATTTTTAACGTATGTACCTATATTGTATCGTACTTTGTGACTTAGCTCTGCACTTTCGAATATCAATGTCGAGTTTTATTCAATAGTACTATGATTCGTCGTCAAATTTGTTGTACACCGAAGGAGAATGGACAACGAAATTTGATTTTCTTTTCCTGAAAACAATTAACTGACAAATTATTTGATTTGTTGTCAAATTTTTTTCCATACCTTAATTGCCTCGTTGTCGCCCTCCTAACAGGCGACACAGATGACCGTTGGCTGGGCTGGCAGAGCTCGCCCAATCAATGGGCGACAATGGGGCAAATCACCGAACCATAGGGCGATATTTACCTGTCGCCCAACCAACGGGCGACAGAGGTGTATTTTTGAAATTTTTCGGATTCGAGGTTGTAACATCCCAAAATTTTTCACTAAATATTATTTTAATATCACTTGTGCATTTGGAATTTTTCTAGAATTTATTGGATTTTCCTAGAATTTATTTGAAATTATTTCAAATAATGTATATTGACCTTTTGTGAAAAACAAATTAAATATATATAAGGTTTATATAAAGTTTTGTAAAAAATATTTTATTTGAATCCAGAATGTCTCAAAATATTTATGAGATTTTTCTTGGATTTTTCCTGATATTTTTATTGCCTAAAACTAATTAAACTAAATTCTGTAATTATTTTAAATCGAAAACCCAAGAAAAATCGGCGGAACAGTATTGGACCGAAGCCCAGCACTGTGCGCGTGCGGCCCAGCCCATGCAGCCCGTTCGGCCCTCTCCGTCGCTGCCATCTCGCTCGGCCGTTGGATCTTCATCGGGTGGTTTTCATCAAGCCGCGTCACCGGTGCTGTGTCAACCGTTGGATGGTGAAGGGACGCGTGTGATTTAAAGATGAGCTCAGAAACCCTAACGCCTGCGAGCCGTTGGATCAAGATCGTGCGGAAGAGATCATTTCGCGTTTGTTTTGGAAAGGTTGGATCATATCCGTTGATTTTGGAAGGTGCGGATCAGATCAAATCGACTGAGATGTAATCGTGGCTGTTCATCGCAGATCGGACGGTCCTCGTTCATCGTCTCTGATTCGGTTTCCGAATCCACCGCCGTTTAGTCGCCGCCGCCGCGTGATTTAGGGTTGCCTTTTCTGGGCGCATGCCGAGGTTATTTAAAGCGCGGACCGCACCCCGAGGACCGTCGTTCAGTGCGCATCCGTAGCTCCAGCCGCCATCGTTGTGCCGTCGCTGTTTGTACTTGAGAGCTCGCTGTAGTTCCCAAGCGTCGCCACTTGTTTTTCCGTCGTCCCACCGCCGTCGAGCCTCCATCCGCCGTGTGGGTTCCAGTTTCGGATTCTTCACGTCAAGCTGCACCGGAGCTGCTACCTTTCATCAGTGGGGGGACCTAGTTCGCTGTCGGACCCGTCATCGTCTTCGTCTCCGGGAACCCAGCGTCGCCGCAACTTCGCCGTGTCTCGAAGCTTCGGTCAACCGTGGGATCACCGATCGACACCTCGGATCGTGCCACGTCGCTTCATCTGCAGTGTTCTGCTCAGATAAGCTTTGGCCGTTAGATCTGAGATGAGCGGTCAGGATAGTGCCACATAGGAGTAGATCGGTAGCCCTCGGATCGTTGCGCGGATGTGCGACGCATGTCGGCACAGAAGGTGAGGAGTTGTGCGTCGGGTGCATGGTGGGCAGGCGCTGTGCCGTGGACGTGGTCCGTAGACCGAGCAACGTGGCGCAATCCGATTGGTCCACGTGTTGCGATGACGTCATGCTGACATCAGCAGGTCCACAGCACAGTACCTCGAGTCCACGGTGGATCAGCAAAGTTTCGTGGACTGAGTCCATGCGCCGAAGCCACGTGTCAGCCTCTAGTTGGTCCACGTGTCGCTTGCGCAATAATGCGGTTTTTCTTTATAAAAATAATTCAGGAAATTCGAAATTTCTAATTTTCAGTATTTCCAGAATTTATTCAAACTTTGAATAGCTATAACTTTTGCATATGAACTCGGATTTGAGTGATTCAAATTTCTAAAAAAATTTAAAATCAAGATCTATTTATTGGTGAATTTTATTTTATTTTTGGAGTTTGTTTACTCTTTATTTTTATGTTTACTTGCTACTCTTGCCTCGATTCGCGTAGACGTTGCTTTGTTCGATAACCTGGAGGAGAATTCGACGCTTCAAGACTCAAGTCCAAAGCAGGATCAAGACTTATTCCAAGGCATGTTGGGCTTTGATCATGTTGTACCTAGGTTTACAAATTTGCTATATTGTCTTTAAACTATTGCAGATTATTTTATGTGTACAAATAATTTCGATTACTTTGGGATCTAGCTATTATACCAAAAGTTGAATTATTTACCCTACCTTGTCAATTGTATGCCATAATCTAATTGTCACCCTAGGATGGTTAAATTACTAGTTGGTTAATATTAGCAATTAACATGGGTTGGTTAGACCGTGTTAGTCTGCTTAGCCATGCCACGTACCTGTCACACATTTGAAATGAGTTAATTTTGACTAATGGAATATGGAACAATGTTTTGAACTTGTGTGTCATGTGTGGTCACACAGTGATGTCGAGTTGTAGTGACGGGGAGGTCACACAATGAGATCAAATTGTTGATGGCATGTGGTGCTTGGTAATCAACTGGGATGGGAATGATTTTAGATTGGGGCAAGTGGCAAGGGACAGTGTGCCAACGTGGGCCAGGAATGGCAGAGGGTATGTGAAAGTCTTGCCTTAGTCACCCTAAGGACTTAACCTTGCAAGCCTTTGACCTGAGTCTTTCTTGCAACCACATGTCTGGAATGGGACAAACTAGCTGACTAATTTGTGATGTTTAAATTTCGGTACTGTCGTGGTGATTAGTGAGTCTCGGGTGTACGGATTAACTCACATGGCGCAAGAGGGGCCCCTGTTGTGGTGGTTTAACCCTTCAGTGTTGAAACCTTAGCGAGCAGTACTAGGTCTAAATGGAGCATTGTAAAGGCTTTGTTACAATCACTCGCCTTGGTGGTGTTTGGTTGTATCGTGTGGGTAAAGTGCATAACCTCTGCAGAGTGTATAATCTATTCGAATAGCCGTGTTCACGGTATTGAGCAATGCTCAGGAATTACAGTCAAGGGTTAAACTTTTGATTAATAAAACTTGGAGGGGATGGCGGTTCTCCATTGGAAATTGAAAGAAAGAATATGAGTTAAACCATGTTACTTGAGAAATATTGCAAGTTATTTATATTGATAGTTGTTTTATCGCTTTCAATCTATTTACTGTATTCTTTAGTAAATACTGCTTTGCTGCAAATTAGCCTTGATAGTTATCCCTTTGGAACAAGCCTTGCATATAGTTATGTTAGAATTGCATGTTGTGCACAACTTGTTGAGTGCTTTATGTACTCACCCCAACAACAATAACCTCATAAGATGAAGAGGCTATTCTTGCTACGGAGGAGTATCAAGATGATGCGAATGCTTAGAGTTCGAACCTCGTCAGTTGCCTGTGGTGAACTGGGGAGCTGCTACGCTTATTTTTATTTCCGCTGTTGTATATTTCTATTTTTTTGTCTAAGCCCTGTGTGGCAATAATCATGTAAGACACAACAGTTACTACTAAATAATGGAACTATTACCTTATTCCGCTATGTATGATTGTGATAACATCTATGTTGAGCTTGTGTGCACTAGCGTGACCCTGGACTAGTGCGGTATACACAGAGGGTCCAGATTTGCATATTCGGGTCCCGACAGAGGTATATTATTGTAATTTGGATAGAAAAAGTTATTATTCCAAAGAAAATCCTCGTACTATTACCAAAACCATTTTCTACTTCAAGTATCGAGCAAGTTTTTCCTCTTATCATCACTTTTCAATATCATTCATTACCTTTACTTGGTTTGTTCTCGATCCCCTGTCCATTGCTTGTTGAAGCTTTTGCCAGTTTGTTATACCTTCTCTTGCATAAGCAGCTTTCATTTAATTCTTTAGAAGAACCCTTTACTACAGAACCTCACCTATTGTGTGCCGGAGGGCACGGTAAGTGTAAATGATGTCGATCACATAAGCTGATAAACACCATAGTAGGCTTTTGTATATCCAGCACCTTCTGCTCCATCGAGAACATGTATTATCGTTTTGGATAATTTGTTGATAAAATAACAGCATACACACACCTTTTTTGGCTACGAGCTTTCTTATTTCACGGCCAACGTTTCATTTGACTTTGATGGGTTGTATTGGCTACACTCATACTAATGATCTTGTGGACACACCCACACATGGATTATGTGTATTTTCATTCAACTGCATACCTGAAATAAGGTGGGCACAGTGTTATTTTAGGATTCTATAGAATAATAATTATAAAATAATTAGCTCCTATCAATGGTTTGCTACTAATTCTAAAGAGGGGGATATTTGGTCCTACATTTGGAACAAAGACAACTTTTTATCTACGAAGACTTGAGTCGCAAATGGGTGATATGGCTTTTAGATGTGTAGTATTTGGCAAAGCTCCTGTAGGCCAAGACATTTAGAGTTTTCTTCTGGCTGCTACTTTGTGATAGGCTAAATACAAGGAATTTTCAGAGAAGGAAAAATTTTCTATGATGTTCCAAAAATATATAAAAGAAGAAGAAATCTTGTGGGCTGGGCTACCCACCGAGTCGGTCTCGACGTGCGTGCTGAGTTGGACTTGGTCTGGCTAACCATAAATAGGGGCACAGGGGGAGGGCCTACCAAATCCTAGCCACCTCCCGCCAGCCGCTGCACACGTTGCTTCAAGCCGCCCCCGCTCCGCACCCGTGCACATCGCCTAGCCACCGTTGACTAGGGATGAAAATAGATCGGATACAGATGGATAATGGCTCTACCATATTTGTTTTCATATTTTTTTCTCAGATATGGATACAAATACGGTCACGGATATTTATCAGAAAATAAAAACCCTTTAAATTATACACACAAAATAAAAAACGTAACTAGTTTATTTGCTCCAAACATTCATGAAGAACATGTAATGACCCAAAATTTGTATTCTTTTTTGAATTATGTTTAAAATAATAAATTATGTATTTATGAGTTTTTATGCATTTTTAGCTACTTATTTAAAATATTTTCCTATTAAAGACAATACTGTTGGAATTTCTAACAAAATTTAAACGTTGATACAATTTTGAAAATAATTTTTTAAATGTTAGATTGTGTTAGGAACTTCCCTAAAAATTTCATAATTTTTGGAGTTGGTTTACCAATTTTAATAATTAAAATTTGACTTATGGATTAATTATATTAGAAAATGATTTTGAAAATCAGAAACATTTTTGGGCCAAAAGAGTAGTCTTGGCCCAACCCCCATGCATATCCGAAAAATCCGGTCCATAAATATTTGGATTATCTAGATCCGTATCCGTATCCGTATCCGACGGATAGTGAGCTACCGAATCCATATTCGACAGAAAAATATGTATCCATTTCCGATCTGATTCTATCTGACAAAATCTATATATGAAAATTATCCGGATCGGTTGGAAATTATCTGCTCCGTTTTCATCCCTACCGCTGGTGCCAACGTTGCCTGCCATCCGTCGACCGAAATCACCAAGACGTGCCATGCCATCTGTGCTGCGCCACGGTGGCCACGCCCTAGGCATGCCCCGATGACGTCTCAAAGGGGGTATTCACAGGCTCAAAGCAGTGACTTCTGGCATACATCTTATGGAAGCCGTATGCCCTCCTATGACAGTCATCATCAAGCTTATGAAAGTCATCATGAGTTTGCTAAAAGTGGAAATGACAGAGAGCCTAGTGCTCAAAGTGGTAACAAAAGTAAGACTTTAAGCTATCATAAATCTGCTCATCCAAGGTCTTTCCCTCAACCTTTACCCTCTACTCCAGAAGCAACAGAAGTGGTTCCTGGAAGTGAATCATGGAATATGGATGATGCTGCCACTCTAGTTCTCTCAAGCTCAGTTGATAGAACTTTTAATGAAGAGCAATAGTTCTATCACCTTCAAGAGTCAGCAGCCGCAGCAAGGTTCATGGAAGCTCAAGCTTTCAGGCCAGGAGCACATGAGCATGAGGCAGGAGGATCTGGTATGCCCCAAAATTATGAGTCATTTTATCCCCCATCATCAGTTCATCCTGAGCATGATCAGAGGGATACCTTTCCTGGTTAGGAAAGTCTTTTTGACTGTCAGTATCCCACCTCATCTTCTCCAAAATATAATGAGCAAGTACAAGAAGACACTTTTTAGGCTCTAGAAAACACTTTTGACTCTCAACTTGCTTAGTTTTCCACCTTTGAAAACAGTATTATGCTGATCAAAGAGGATTTCAAGCAAGATACATGGAGGATCAAGCAACAGCAGCTCTGAGATATGAAGAACAAGCCAAATTTCAAAATGAAGTCTTGTCTAGATTTGGTCAACTCAGCAGCAACCAAGGGAACCTAAGACAATATATCTAGCAGCTTGGTACAAATCAAAATCTGCTAAAAGACAGACTATATGACATGAATCAGAAAATTGATGATCATTACAAGAGTCTAAGAAATCAAGTTGAGGCTGCCAGCACAACAAATAGGAGTAATCAGTTATGGATCAGACACAGTTTGGACCATCTCACAGAATTCACTTAGGATGCCCTGCTTGACCATACTCGATTGGCACAATATTGCAGTTATGATGTGGGATACATCCTTGCAGAAACAAACTCCTTGAATGAGTCCTTGAGCAAAATGCAGTTAGATCATAATCTGACCATCCAACCAGGTGAACTAGATTATCTGAGCTAGCATGATCAAGCCATGTCCCAAGAGCCAAGTACTCGAAAATTGTTTCTCCTCCCAGGAAGAGCTCAGTTCTTGGTCAGCTCAAAAGAACATTCTCTAGGCGCAAATAGGAACCCTTTTTTGGCTATTGATGCCAAAGGGGGAGAATACTTCTATACATAGTTTCCTAGGTTCTGTTATGTAGGTTGGTCAAAGTATTATTGCATTGTCAAAAGATAAGTATCTAAATATCTTATATGTCTCTGACTTTGTCTCTGACTTTTGTGTGCTATATTGCTGCTCTATGCTCTAATACTCTTTTCGTTTTATGCTCTGATATCTTGCTCTGATACTTTCTTCATAATACTTTGATACTTACTTTGTTTTGTGCTCTAATACTTACTTCATAATGCTTTGATATTCACTTCGTACTTTGACAAAAATTATGAGTATTGTTATTTTTTTAGGATCTAATATAGTCCTAATATATCATAACTGTCAGAATTCAGATCAAGCATTCATTAAGGGGGAGCACATACATTCATAATTTCTGCAGTTATTCTATCTAGCTAACTCTGTTTTGCAGAATGAATGAGATATTATTAACTAAAAAGGTATGTTGTCATCAACTACCAAAAAGGGGGAGATTGATAGCATCTAGGCCCCCTCAATTATTGTTATTGTGTTTTATTATAGTTTTGGTATTGATGACTAAGTTAATAATACTTAAAGCTTTGAAGAACATATGCTGGAATCAATGATGAAACAAGTTGGACTAAAAAGATTAAGGTGCTCAATTTCTAGTTTATGACTTGGGAGTTGATTCAAGTCAAATAGCTAGGTTTGTTTTCTTTTTTGGTTGTCTAAAGAGGGACTTTGCACAAGCTAGTGGATTGGATCATAAGACAAAGACAAAACTAGATTTCTCGAGGCAAAAGACACTTAGACATTGACCTTTGAATCATATTTTTAGTATACAACGGACCAAATTTCAGCTATCCACTTCTTTAGTCCGTTGCATACACAGCATATCTTCTCAAGTCAAAAAGATTCTTTGGTCCAACATTGAAAATCTTCTGTGTCGAAACTCCCATCAAAATACCTGCTCTTCGGACCAAAACTCTTGTTTTCATAATTCTTTCGTCCTTGGTAAAAACTCCTTTTAAAAAAAATCATCTGTCAACCAAGTGATTATCTTGTATGACAGACCAAATAATTTGGTCCGGCATACATGTAAAAGTCACTCCTCTGTGACAGACCAAAATGTTCTCCGTTTCCCATCTACAGCAGACCAAATATTTTGGTCCGGCACTCATTCAGTTTATAAGCTTTTGACCAGACCAAACTTTGAAGTCCTACTTATTGAAACCTTAAATGGATATTCTTTCTCTTTCAAAAGGTTTTTGCTTTGATAACGGACCAAACATTCTTGCTTAAAATTTTAGTCCGTTGCTAAAGTAAATCGCTTGGATAAAACTTATTTTAGTCCGTTGCTAAGGTCTTTGGCTTCTGATCTTTAAAAGTCCATATATGACGGACCAAAATATTTGGTCCGACGTACATGTATATCTTTCAGTTGTATGCCGGACCAAACTCTATGAAAAGCCCATGTACAACAGACCAAAAAATTTGGTCCGCCGTAAATGTTCAAATTTGGTCCGTCATACACATGTCCAGTATCGCTAGGCACTGTTGTTTAGTCCGTTGTACGTATATATTTCTGACATCTGACACGTCCAACGGCTACAGTAGCAGATGTAACGGCTATATTCATTCCAAATGGCTATATAAGCATTTCCTGAGCCATCTACCAACATATAGAACGAACTCCTTTACATTTTAGCATTGAAAATAGCTCTCATTCTCAAAAGGAGTCTGTGCTTCACTTTCAAACCAAAATTCTCAAAGATCTCTAAGTGTTTTAGCTCCAAGCCAAAGTCTAGCTGTGTGATTTGCGAAGTGAACCAAGAGACAGAACTTGTGCAAAGTTTATTACTCTTGGATCTTACTGATCCTAGACAGCTTGGAGGAAGTGAACAGTGCGACCTGTCCAAGAGTGATTGTAGAAGGCCACTGTGATTGTGAGAGGTTTGGAACTGACCTTACTGGAGTAGTGAAAGAGTTACCTGATTGATCACGAGAGCTACTGCGACTAGCTTTGGAGAAGCAATACTTCGGAAGAAGTGCTTCAACGTGTATTAGGAGTGCGGCTCTGAACCACGGGATAAATCTTTGTCTCATTTGTGTTTTATTTCTCTTATTGCTTTCGCTGTGATTATTGTTTGTATTTATCAGATTATACTGTTGTGAGTTATTCTCTTATATAAAATAGTGAATTGTTTTTAAGAAGTTAAAACTTGTAAAAGTTGCCTATTCACCCCCCCCTCTAGGCCAACTAGATCCTTCATAGGTTTACCTACTATAGGATGTGTAACTATGGGTTTGGCTTCAACCGCACACCGTTCCGTTCCTTGTGGGTAAAAAGACAAGTGCATAATAGAATGATGACATAGGTTGTTAATTCTTACTAGTTTTGTTGAAAATTTGTTATCATATTGCTTTACATGGTTCCTTTTATCTATTATGAAAATAATACGATAATGAGATTAATGGAGATGACGAAGTATGTTAATGTTGATAAATCATGTTATTTACATATGTTACATTTGTGATGGAAAGAGATGACCCGTGTGGGTCTCTATGACCTACTTGGTGCAGGCATAAAAGACATACTTCGGCAGGCACCTCCATAGGATAGAGGGATCAAAAAGGTGCGACAACGACAGATATGTACTCAGTGATACCGGTATACACTATGTGATGAGCATATAGACATAATTGCATGGTATCTCTAATGAATAAAGATGATTAATAAGCTAAATGTGATAAATGAATATGCTATTATTTTATTATGTACTTGATGAGTCATGAACTCACCCTTACTTATTTTAATATTTTAGATGATCATTGAAGGCGATTTGTATGAGATAAGAGTAGTGTCATTATGTCACATGCCACATCATCTTCCACAACTATCTAGTATTATTAATTAGTCTTGAGATAATAAAGTTTTAAGGCTAGTTTAGTTGATGAACCTTTGCATTTATAATAATGGTTATGTGAACTTAGCTAAAGTTTAATGTTAAAGGAGGTATTTGTTTATTTAATTATCTCTATATTTTTAGTCATCGTCGTCGTCAAAGATAACTACTAAATAAAAACTTATATTAAACATCTCATAGATAGTTTTTAAAAACTATTTATATTAAATAATATCACACACGGTTGATAGCTCAATGTTGTCTCCGTAGACCTGGCCAAACGGGCCGTGCCAAATGGGCCGGCACGGGGCCCGCTACTGTGGGCACGGCCGGCACGACACGCCCAACGCTAAGCGGTAGTCTTGACGGCCAACCAACCGTCTTGCCGTGCTTGGGCGGAGGCGGCGGGCGGCAAGACGACGACGGCACTACACGGCAAGGCCCAGCACGGCAACGGCCCAGCCCGCGCGCACGTACACGGCATGGCGCGGTCCGCCCGTTTAGGCCCGTTTAAAAAAATAGCCGTTTATAGCCGTTGCAGATTTAAAAAATTCATAAAAAATTCAGAAAAATTCTGAATTTTTTCCTATAAATAGGTGGCTGCCCCTCCTCATTTCTACACCAGCAACCTTGCATTCTCTTCTAATCATTCTCTTGTGGAAATTCTTTTGCTCTTAGTGGTAATTTGGCAAAATTAAAAATAGTTTTGTCAAAAATCCAAATTCGACTTTAAACTTCACAAGAAATCAAGGTGATAATTGTGATTTATTATTTTATTTTGTTAGTATTTTCAATCATATTTTAGTATTAATAGCGTCATTATTTCTTGTAGTTTGCTTTATGGAGCAGAGGATTTTCCGTCGTTCGACTTTCCGATTTGGTATTTCACCCGAGGAGATTCTTGCATCATATGCAAAGAAGCTGCAGGAGCTGTGCCATCTTCAGCTCTACAAGTGCTCTTTGCGTCGGCAAGCACCGGCGAAAAGAGCAAGACGCAGATACATCGGAGTCCGGGAAGATTTCACCGATTTTGAGATATCAAACGACGTCCAAATCGGTATCTTTGTTTGTAAATATTGCAAGCATAAATTAATCTGCGAAATCTTGGTAGAACGGGGCACTTGAAGAGGCATGCCGACAAATGTAGAAAAAGCGGGAATGGCTTGAGGGCGCGATCTGCAGATACAACCCGACGATGCAGTGCGTGAATCGGACTACAATCCTGAAGTAGCTCGTGAATCTCTTTGTCGTTTAATCGCTTCTCAAGATCTTCCTTTAAACTTTGGTGAGTCAGCTGCGTTTGAAAACTTTATTAGGACCGCTCATAATCCTAGATTTTCTGCGGTTTCTAGACAGACAACAACTAGAGATTTGATTAAATATTATAATAATTGTCGCAATAAGCTAAAAGAAAAATTTAGTACATGCTTTTTTCGTGTCTTTGACATCGATATATGGAGTGGTAGAGCTAAAGAGGATTACCTTAATGTAGTTGCTCATTATGTAAACGATGATTGGCAACTAGAAAAGAGAATCATAGGATTCAAATTAATTGATGTAGCACATACTGGTGAAAATATTGCTGATTGTATTGTAAAAGTTGTGGAAGATTTTGGACTTAATGATAAGATTTTGCAATAACATTAGATAATGCTTCCGCAAATACTTCGCCATGAACATACTTACTCCGCTTTTCAATTCATATCTTTGAATCTTTCTTATTACATCGCGTTGTGCTTGCCATATTATTAATCTTATAGTTAAATCTGGTTTAAAGAGGTTAAATCAAGATATTGAACCTTTTAAATCTCGCAATATCTTTCTTAATTCATTCTAATCAACGAGTAGTAGCATATAAAACTTATTGTATTGCAATGAATGTACGTCCGCGTAAGTTTGGTTTGGATATGCCTGTTAGATGGAACTCTACTTACTTGATGCTTAAGAATGTCATACCATATGAGAGCACATTTTCTGCTTTTTTATTAACACGCACCGTCATACAGGGATGGTCAACCGGTACTCACAGAGCGACATTGGTATGTTGCTAAATACTTGCTTTCATTTTAGAACTTTTTTGATTCCACTTGTTGTTTTATCTGGAGTTTATTATTCAACCTCTCCTTTAATTGTGCATCATATTTTAGAAATTGCTACCCACTTAAAGAGCTACGAAAATGATAATATATTGCGGGAAGTCATTTATGCTATGAAAACTAAATTTTTAAAATATTGGCGAGAAATTCCTATGTTATATGCATTTGCATTTATTTTAGATCCTAGAGCTAAAATTCGGGATTGATAATGTTCTCTCACTTCTAAGTGATGCGGTAGGTCTTGATTATTCTAGTTATTTTCAACCGTCTGTGTTAACTTAATCAAGTTTATGATAAGTACGATCGGAAATTTGTTTGGAGTTCGCATGCGTGACCTCCACCAAACCCTACAATGTAAGAAGAAAACCGCGTGGGAAAGATATAGGGTGCAGTGTCTCTTCCTCAAGGAGTTCAACTACATCAACGACAAGTGCGGACACATCAAGTAGTGGGGAGCTAGCTGCCTATCTCAACAGCGACACTGTCAACTACCAAGAGAAGGAAGAGGAGTTCAACATTTTGCAGTGGTGGCACGAGCACAAGATAACATATCCGGTGCTTTCCATACTAGCACAGGATGTGTTAACAGTTCTTGTCTCCACGGTTTCTTCGGAGTCTGCTTTCAGTCTATCCGGAAAAATAATCGAAGAGAGAAGAACAAGTCTGACTAGTGAGATGGTGGAAATACTTCTCCTTTGTGAAAGATTGGGAACAAGCTAATCAACGAGCTCAACATACTGCGAGAAAATACTTGAAATGGGCAGAGACGTTCAAAATCTTTATCTAGATAATGAGGAAGAATAATTGTAATCTTCACTTTTTATTGTATCACCGAGCTATAGGTCGTACTCTTTTTCTTTGCCAAGGTTTTCTCGTGTTGAGTTTTTACTTGGCAAAGTTTTTAACGAGGCGACCAAACATCAATAAAGATCATTATTTAATTCAAATTATTTGTCTTATTTTAGAATTTATCTTGTATTTTAGCTTTTTCTTAATTTATATATATATTTAAAAGTTTTTATTCATCATTCGAGTTTTTCTAATTATTCTAAATTTTCCCATTTTTCTGAATTTTTCATATTTTTACCATATTTTATCTATTTTTCTAATTTTTCTATTTTTTCTAATTTTTTCAAATTTTCGACGCTAAGCAGACTCTGGGCCGACCGTCCGCTTGACCCGCTGAAAGACCGGCCAAACGCGGCATGACCCGAGGCTCAAGCGGGCGTGCACAGGCGAAGGTTCAGACGCGTGGGCGACGCGTCGCGCCCGTTCTGAGCCGGTCTAAACGGACCGTGACTAAACGGGTCATGCCCCATTTTTAAACGGCCGTGCCATGCCGGACGGCCCGTTTGTACAGCACTTAAATGTCTCCTGATATCATCCGATGATTTTGGTACTAAAACCGTCTGTGACGTGTTCAGAGACGTCACAGACGCTACCAGTATCAGTCTTCGCCCTTGGCGCCGTCGTCGATCACCAAGGGCCGCTGCACTGGCCTGGTCGCCGCGGTGCCGTTGCTGGTGGTCTGCTCCATCTTCCTGCCCCTCGCCTTCCTCCTCGGCATCCACCGCCCCGGAACAGACGGTACCTCACTAACCCCCAGGTAGCCCCCCTCGCCTCAGATCCGTGCTGATGTCGTGCCTTCTTTCTGCTTCTGCCTATAGGGTACGGATCGGACGAGAGCGCCGCCGTCGTCATCAGCACCATTAGTTTTTCACACCAATTTTGTTAATTACCTTCCTGTTCTGATGCTGCATTTTTGGAGTTTGACTTCCGATTTCTATATCCTCTTAGTTTTGGAGTTGGGTTTTGGAAAGCATAAGCATCCGGATGGAGGATGAAACACAAGCTGCTAAAGGTACTACTACTGTGCTCTTCTTTCTTTTCGTGTGTAGTGGTAAATAATTACAATTTTGCATGCATTCAGCACAATGTGGTCAATTTGTGTAAGCAACAATCATGCTCAATTTTGAGGTCATTTTTCCGGGTGGTTTCGGAAGAATAAGAAAAACTATCTACTTTCCTTTACACATTTAGTTCATGCACTCCGCGTGTGCATGCTTTCGTGGTGACTGGTGTATGCTTGCTGACGCTTTGCTACCTACTCGCTTTGCAAGCCAGAGCTCTGTTTCCATTCTGATATGGGCATCACAGAAAATGGAAATTTGATGATGTCACTGATAAGTGGACTTAAAACTGCTTCCTTAGACATTGCAGAATTCCATCGTACCTAGAAACAGGTCCTGTTTCCTGTTTTGTTGTTTGGCCTTCTCTATATCGTGTAATCACCTTTTCTTATACTAAACATGCATAGTTGTGCCTTACTTTCAGTTCTTCCAAAAGCTTGAACAGAAAATCCATGAAGGAGATTGAACAAATGAATTTGCAGGCAAAATCTAAGGTGAGAACTACTTCCGTATAATTTATCTAAAACCTTTGCCAAGCTTTTACAAGGAGCAGCCTCCTAAAGTTGAGCTGAAAAAGGTATTGAGGTCGATTTACTTGATGTGCTGAGGTTGCAGATAATCTTCAATGTGAATTATTCCATATGATTCAAGTGCATCCTACTTTTCTGTTTGGATGCAAAATTGTGCTCAAAATGCTTGTTAAGTTCGCTTAATTTTCTAACCTTTTTTGGAATGCTAACTCATATAGTTATCTCTGAATCTTGATCAACAATTACGACTTGCTGAAGAAAGATGTGAGGAAGCAGAAGCTAGAGCCAAGGAGCTTGAGAAACATGTGAAATTGGGATATAAAAAAATTATGTTGCTCACAATTTTTGATAGTTGGGACTAGCACTCGAGAGAAATATGTAGCGCAGAACATATAAAGTTGTATGTAGTATAACATAATAAAACTTATTATCTGGTTTGGTGCTTACTGGTTAGTTTACATTATTTTTCCTACCTCATGTTTATAATTCGGTATACATGCAGAAACTCTTGTATTTGAAGGAGTAGAGGTGACAGGATACCAGCTTTTTTAGGATCCAAAGGTGTTAAAGCAGTAGAAACGTTCTCATTAAATACTTATTCACCTGAACTTTATCATTTTTACTCTTTAGTTTGACATTCTCAATCCTGTGATACAGGTGCAGAAAGCAATTGTATTTGTAAGTACAGCTCACATTGGGCAATTTAGGAAAACATGAGATTCACACTGCATACATACTGGGAAAATCTTAACTGCCTTGGTCCCATCCACTGAAGAAAGAGTATGGCTTCTCTGTCCTTTTGTTTTCTATATGCATATTGCTTCACTTTGTTCTCAAAGGCTTTAATTGATGAATGTTTAATTGATGAATGTTTTTCTTCTTAAGCAGCCTGTGGTTCATGAATGCGGTATACTGTCATATTGCCACCACTTTTAAAGTTCCATTTCAGTCCAGTTTTTCTCCAGGTGCTGAATTATGTCAAATTGTTGACCCATTGGCTTTAGGTGTCTGAATGCTCCATATACATGCCAATGCCTTGTGTCCTTGTTGCATAATGTAGCTCATCCTATCCTATTGGTCTATTGAAAGATCATGTATGTCATTTTAGCATTCTCATTAGTATATCGCTTGCACAATATGCTTTTTAATCTGAAATATTTAATATTTCCCTTAGTGATTCAATTGTTATATGTATTGCTTATTTATTGTTGTTTTCCTTTACTTTGACAATATCCTTGTCAATATTAGCATTATTTCCATTACTTGGATACTTCAAAATTTATCGTCTGTGATGTCGGTTTCGAAACGTCTGTGATGTCATTTTCTATAGTAGTGGGTAAAGATTGCTCTCGGGCGCATGTGATCTGGGCATACCCAAGTGCGAAGACTTGGGCGTTCTCGAGCACGTGGAATCAGGCGTGCTTTGGCATATGGTTCCAAGGTTTATTTATTTTTTGTTTTTGTTTATGTTGTTATGTAAATTCCTGTTAGTATTGTTTAGTAGAGGTGCTAATTGTTTTAAAATGCTTGCTGAAATTATAGTTAAAATCATACTGAAAGTGATGAAAAGTGTAAATGGTAGCAATACCTTGAGCACATGAAGTGGTGGGGTGTTACACTTCACATTGAAGGCAATGATTATAGTTGTTTGCTCTGTCAACAACATGAGGAGACCCTTATCCATCTATTCTGTGGCTGTGAATTCAGCTCTGGCCTGCTGGAGTGAGCTCAGGGTACATCTGAATGTCAATTTCTCCATTTTGGAAATTTTGGATCAGCTCAAGACTTGTTTCCAAGTTCCCTATTTTGTATAGACCATTGTGCTGGCTTGTTGGGGACATTTGGACTGTGTAAAATAATAATGTCTTTCAGCATGTTATGCTTTCTTTCGAGAGTTGGCGAGCTATCTTCGAAATGGAATTTGCCTTGGTGATCCATTGGGCAAAAAATGTATATTCCTTCAATTAGTTCATGGTTGAATGGTTTTGGTTAAACTGTGTGGCGTTTTATCGTTCTATGTACACATAAGTTTTACTTTTTTATATAATAATATAATATATGCACAGTAGAATCCTTTTCTGCTATTTCTCCTACAACAAAACTATAAAATAAATTGATTTGATAACACATCACGTTCTCTTGACCTTGATTGCACGTGAAACCCTCATTTGCCTGTACAATCCCAGCACCCGAACGACTGCTTGCCTTCTCGACTACTCATGTTATTTTGGTAAGATTGGATTAATCTCTTGCAAATAAAAAACAAACTAGTGAATTATACCCACAATTTTATTAGAATAAGAAATCTATCCAAATTTGTATATTTGCTAGTTAGATAAAACAATGCCTAATCTATCCGTAGTTATCTCGAAAGCTAACAAGTTTCTCGAACCTAGACTAGAGGGGACTCGTTGCACAAAATAGATGTGCATTTTTAACATCCCAATTTTTTAGTTTTCAAATTCTTTTGGGTAAATTAGATTCCCAAAAAATTTCACCAATTTTTCTCGAATTAATAAAGCTTCATTTGAAATTTCATAAAATAAGATAGTTTAATTTGAATAATCTAAACTTCAATTAAAAAAACCACTTTTATTTGGGTTCCTTTTACTCGGAAGTATTTTCCATATTTGTCTAAGAATGCTTCGAGTGTATTTGCTATTTATTAGAGGTCTGTTTGATTTATTTATTTATTTGTTCTGAAATTCGAAAATCAACTCCTTTCCAAAAATCCTTTTAGGCCAAATCTCGGTTTGACCCGTTGCCTTCCCTGCTCTCTAGCCATCCCCACTAGCCCAACTCTCTCTGTATCTCTCCAGCCCAGCCCATTTCCATGCCGCGCCAGGCCCAATTCCTCTCCCTTTGGCCCGCTTCGCCTCTGTCCAGCCAGCCTCGCCCGTGCACATGGCCCAGACCGTGCAAGCTACTCCTATAATGTCTCCAAAGAGTCCAGTGCCAGCATGCCTCCTCACTGTGCTTACCATAAACACCTCCTTTGCAACTGCCTTTGTCTGGCTATATAAGTTTGTCTCGACCTACACATCCACCTCGCTTCCTCGCGCCACCCATGAAGGCCATAGCATTGCCCCAAGATCATGCCTAACCATCGTCTTTGTCAAGGCTGAGCCGCCACTGCCATTGGAGCTGAAGGAGGAGCTTGCCATTCCCACTGTTCCGTTCCGTCTCCGTTTGATTGGACCGCGTCATATCGTGTTCCGGAGCTCCCTCACTCGAATCCCTTAATTAGTTGAAGTCGGGGAGCTTCGGCTACAAAGATCAAGGTCTTCTTCCCCTCTGCCATATGAGTTTCTTCGCCATTAGATTTCGCCGTCTTCGGTGAGTTTCCGCCTTCACCACCCTTATCTCTAGCTTTGCCATCCCACATTTTCTCTCATGCTCGTGTTGCTTTCACCAGAGGACCTCTCCATCATTGCACCATCATGACTCATGGCCGCACCACCGCTTTCTTTGTTGCCACTAGCAACTGCCATCAATCCTCTTTTCGTTGGTATGCACTGCGTCCCCTAAGCCACTGCCCTCCACTGCCGCCTTCGTCGCTATTCTCTGAAAGCATCTCGGAGCCATGCCACCCCATTGTGGATGCCGCTATCCCGACTCTTCGCTGGCTGAGCCATCTCCACCACGGGGATCATCACACACGAAACCCCAGGTTAGATGATTGTGCACGTCGCCATCGCCGCTATTTGCCGGAGCACCGCCGCTATCGTTGGTAACCATCGGTCTCCGTGCGCCACCATCATCACCATGCCAACGTGGCATGCGCATGTCATCGCCTCCTATGTGCCATGCCTTGCCACCTCAGCTGAGCTCCCCCACCGATGTTAGTAAACATGTCAGTGTCCACGTCAGCTGTCGCCTCAGCTCCATGTTAGCTTTGTCGTTGCCTTGTCATCCATGTATTCCATGAGCTCGCTTCACTATGGACCATTATCCTTCTCTATGGACTTGATCCATAGACCAAGAGCTCACATGTCAGCCTCTGTCTTTTAATTAATTTAAATCCGAATGAATATTCCCTGTAATATTTTCCTCTCTCTCAATAATTAATATTTTCCTTCCTAACCAAATTTTTGGAAGCCCGTTCTCCTTCATACAAGTTCCGATTGAACCCGTTCAAGCTTCTAAATTCATCTAAAATCAAACCCTACATTGCAAAACCATTCATTGTCAATTTGGAGTTTAGTTGACTTGTCTTTTTTATTTTTATTTTTATTTGTATTTTCTCTCTCGATAGACGTAGATGTTTGGAAGTTGCTCGACGAAGCTGAAGTTCAAGGAAGTAGAAGATTGAAGATAAAGATAAAGGAACAGTAGCATAGCAAGAGTAAAGAAAGTTGTACTTTGACCACATTGCACCTAATGTAATATTCATAATGTTTTTTAAAAAAGGGTTGGGCCGGGACGATCGAGTTCGTCCCGAACTTAGGCTGGACGGCTATTTACGGGCGCAGGGGGAGGCTGGCCAAACCCTAGTCGCTTCCGTCTCTAGCCACCACTTGCTGCCTCCCATGCCATTATCCTGTTGTGCTACCGCCATTGCAGACCGGTGCTGTTCGAGATGTTGTTGTCGCCAAGCCACCACCGCTGTGTCTACAGTAAGAGGTGAGCTGCCGCCATGTTGTACCCACGCTGCGCTGATGGCTACTCCTCTTCGTCTTTTTGCATTCCTAATCAAATCGTGCATCGTTTTTTAGATCCGTTCACATCACCGTGTGCAGAAGGCATCGAGGATCTTGGGATACATGATGCAGGAGTTTCAAGGAGTGAGACAGTGCAGGCAACACATGGGGATCATGGAGGACCACTACCTTCAACATTTTCAACAAATCTTTAAGTCACAGGTATAAACCTTAGGATAACTATCTGGACTCAAATATGCAAATATGGCCATCTGTGTATACTACACTAGTTCAGGATTGTGCTAGTGTACACAGTGGCAACATAGATGAATATCACAATTATACATAGCGGAAACAAAATAAAAGACAGTTAATTGACCTTATAGTCGACTTTACATTATTATACCACACAGGGCTTAAACTCTACTAAATGAAACAGTAGCGGAATAGAAACTTCGTAGATAACCCATCAATATGCCACAGGCAACTGATAAGTTTTGCTCCATAGTAACTCACCTCCTCTTGGTACTCCTCCAAAGCAGGTGTAGACTCCTCTTCAACTGATGATTTTATTGTGGCAAGGGTGAGTACATAAATCACTCAACAAGTTATGCACAGAATGCAAATCTATTATAACTATATATAAGGCTTATTCCTACTGAATGACTATCATGATTATTATGTAATAAAGCAGCATTTTCATTTGAGTACAATAATTAAATTAAACAAAAACAAAACAAATAATAATAATGATAAATTTCTTAGATATTTCCAAAGTAAACTGACACACATCCCTAACCAAGTTCCATACTTTCATTGGCACACAACCTCCCTTCACAAGTTTTATTTTATAAAATCTAACCCTTGATTGAAATTCCTGAGCATTGTCCATAATTAGAGACATGACTATCTGAATAGATTTACACTCTGCAGAGATTATACATTTTACCCACAAGATATGATCAATCTCTTAATGGCATGCATTGACATGTACCCATCGACGTACCGCTAAGATCATAACAAAATATTTCGAAAACTCCATCCGAACATTGACCCTCTCAATAAGTCTAAACTCGCTATTCCTTCCCTCACACATAGCAAAAGAGTAGGTGGGGCTTATTGTTGGACTAGGAACAATACGTGTTCAAGATGTGTGGCTACAGTGACACACCTTCTCCAGACCACACAAATAGTTTGGTCTTCCACCTGAGGCATCGCATGTCAAGACTTGGTAACTTACTGAGTTAGGTCTGGTCCATGACAGACATGTGGTTGTATGATTAGCCCAGTTCAATGGTTTGCAAGGTTAAATCCTTAATTGATCGAGGCAAGACTTCCATCAACATAAACCCAAATATCACACAGACTCACCCTGGCTCACAGCCTCTTGCCATTTTCTCCAATCTAAATCATTTACCACCCCAGTTGATTACTGTGCAACACATACCATCAACAAATCAACATCATTGTGTGACAACTGACAACATATGATGCACCTTTTCATAAACATGTTCCATATTCCATTAGTCAGATTGAATTTGCACTTCCAAAAGACATCAATTATATGTGGTATGGCTAAGCAAACTACACATAATCTAACCAATCCACATTGGTATCTATTATAAATCAACTAATAATTATCCATCCTAGGATGACAAACAATCATAGCATACAAATAACAAGGTAGGTAGGTAAAATCAAATTATGTTGAATAGCTAGTTTCCAAATTATTTGAAAACAGTTCTAAGTATAAAATATTATGCAGTAGTTTAAACAATAGAAAATTTGCAAAACTATGTTCAACATGGTTAAAACACAACTTGCCTTGGAACAACTCTTGATCTTGATCTGGACCTTGAGCTTGAGTCAACTCTTTACCCTCGTACGCTCCCGGCACTTCAACGTCTATGTGAAACGAAAGGCGAATACCAAAATAAATACAAACTAGGGACAAAACAAACTCTAAAAATCAAATAAAATTCACAAAAAAGTAGAGCTTGAAGTTAGAAAAAAATTAGAAATTTGAATCGCCTCATCAGAGCTTGTATGAAGGAGAATAGGTTCTTGAAAGATTAAAACTAAAGAAAAAGAAAAGAAAATATTTTCTAAAATTTTGGAATTATTTTTCTGAAAAAAAAATCAAATTATGACATCATGGGTTATTTTAATTTTCAGCTAAATTATTTTTAATAAATAAAAAGCCAAAGAGACTGACATATGGGCCCTACAGGTTAGTTCTGCTCAAGGTTCAAAATCTCGCCGAAATTTCGCAAGATCTCGTCGAGATCTTGGTTTTTGGACGTGGACGAGATTTGAAATGCCACCCGGATTGAAAGAAATAAAAAAGTTAAATTGCTACAGTATCTCAGAAAATCTCAGCGAGATCTCGCTATTTTTGACCGAAATTTGATGTTGAGGCATTTTTTAAAAACTTCAAAAACACTGTCAGATTTTTATAAAATTATTCGTCATTTATCTTGATCTAAAAAATTTATGGTACCCTAAGAAGCGTAGTATCATACAGGAAAATTTTCAAAACAATTGAACTTCATTTGTTATCTTTAAAAAATCAAAAAACGAATGAACATAATTAGGACAGTAACATTGTCATATTTTTATAAATTTTCTCGAGTGTGATCATGATCCAAAAATTTTATTAGAGCTTAATAATTGACTCAGTACCATTATATAAAATTTTAAATTTTTTTGTTTGCTCAATCAAATCTATGTATGTATTGAACTTCATTTGTTATATTTAAAAAATCAAAAACAGAAAGAACATAAATGGTACACTGTACTTGTAAGAATTTTATAAATTTACTTGAGTTTGATCATGATTCAAAAATTTTATGCGATCTTAATAATTTCCTTTTAATCCTTATGAAAAAATTTCAAAAATTTTAAACAATTTTTGGTTGCTAAAGCAAATCTATGTAATTCATCATTAGGCTTTTAGACATAACTCTCTCAGAATGTTTGTAACTCCTTGAAGCTTTATCATCAGATAAAAATTTTATAAAAAATTTATAATAAATCAAGACCATCCACAAAAAATTTCAAAATTTTCTAACATGGTTTGTACCATTTTTCATTTGGTTGAAGTTTCCCGGTAAAACTTTTATCAGCACAGTAGCACTCTCCGAATTTTTAAAAATTCATAAAGCTTGATCATCATCTTAAAATTTTATGGGAACATTAGTGATGCATCACAACCATGTAAAAAAATCAAAATTTTATAACATGTTTTATTTCATTTTTCATTCGGTTCAAACTTGCCAGTCAACGTTTTATTAGGATAGTAGCAATGTTTGAATTTTTAAAAATTTCTCAGATCTGACAATCATCTAAAATTTGTATGGGAACATCACTGATGTGTCAGAAACCTACAAAAACAAATTTCAAAATTTTTCGATGTCCTTTGAACTATTTTTTGCTCGGTGCAATTTTGCCGAGATCTCGGCAAATCTTGCCGAGATCTCAGCAAAACTGGCCGATATTTCGGTTTTCTTGGTAGAAAAAACCGGTTTTAATTTTTTTTTGTATTTCGTCCGAGATTTGTTCGAAATTTTTAAATCTCACCGAGATTTCGTTCTCCGGCCATAGACGAGATTTGGAGCAAAACGAGATTTTGAACCTTGGTTTTGCTAACGTCATCAAGACGTCACCATGCCACATGGTGACCATCGGCAGGGGCGGAGCTGGGCCTCGGGCCAGTGGGGCCTGGGCCCGAGGCCTGGCCCAAGTAACAGTACAAAATACTGTTCACTATTCATTTGGGCCCGAGGCGCACCGCCCACCAAAGATCGTTGCCTAGGGCACGCGACGACTCGATTCCTCGCCGCCTCGCCGGTAGTCACGCCGCTTGGACCGCAGAGCTCGGGCCGCCTCGATCTGAAGCTTCGAGCTCGGGCGCCATACGCCGCTTCGCCGGCCGGTTGCCGCTGCCGCTCCGCACTGCCCCTCGCCTGCTTTGCTCGCCTCGCCCGGTCGGTGCTCGGCTGCTCACAGACGCGTCTCGCCGCTTTCTCCTCCGAATCAGCTCGATCAGCGATCCGAATCCAGCTCGCGCCGCCGTCCCGCTCCGCCGGCCGTCGCGCTCCGTCCCGGCCTCGGCTGGCTCGCTCCGTCGCTGCTTTGCTCGTCAGCCACACCCCGCGCCCGTGGCTCGGCAGATCCAATGAGTCCCGCCGGCCACCCCGCACCGCTCGCCGACCGCCTCCTCAGCTCACGCCCGTGGCTCGCGCCTCCGCCGCGCCCGTGGCTCATGGTTCGCTCTGTAGCCTCTACTCTCTACTCACCGGACACCGGTTATCTACTTGTCCGGTGATAAGGTGATTGGTGAATCCATTATCCATGAATGAAATTATGAAAATGAGCACTCACCGTTGTCGCTTGTCACTTGTCCGAATGTTTGGTGATTCGAATGTTTGGTGATTAGTGAATGATGAATGAGAATGAGTAATAATCGAATGCGTAATGCCCAAATGAATGGTTGAATCAATTGTGATTAACTCATTAATTGATTATTGAATGTTGAGTTTTATTGTGTTAATGTGTTATGCATTCTTGTCTTTAATATTTTGATCATGCCATGTTGTGAATTGTGATGCTGATGCTGTTATTCATGATTGCTAAGAATCAAACTGTAGTTCAAGTGTTATACATTGATTTTCTAGTTGTGTGATGAACATTTGTTACATGGTTGCTTACGTGCTAATAGAGTTTTTTTTTCAGATCCTCTCTTGTACTCTTTATGTGATCATCTAGTTCTCCTGGACAAAAGTGAAACTTATGCTCTAAAGAGGTACATAATAGTGGAAACATTGAAATCTTAGATAAGTACTAGTTGCATTTGATAATGTTGTTTGATATATTTGCATACAGGAGCGTATAACCATAATCATTCATGTGATGTTGCTAATTGCTAAATACATGATGAAGAGGTCGAAGCCATTATCATCTTATTTTCCGTCACAGTCCAACCAATCCCCTTCTAAAACAGTAGGAACTGGAGCTAGTAATACCCAACAAAATAATCCTCATGTTGTGCTTAATTTGGAAGATATTATTGCCGATCCTGGGCTTCGAAGACCAATTGATGAATTCGATGTGGACATTAGGGATGCTGTTAGAAGGGAGTATTTGCTACGGGGACCATGCCAACAAAAAGGTCATACGTTTCCACGGAAATTTATAGGAAATCATAAAAGAAGCTTTCAAGAAGAGTGGTTCAAAAGGCATGATTGGTTGGAATATAGTGTTGCTAAAGATGTCTGATTTTGCTTTTATTGTTTTCTATTTAAGCAATGGAAACATGAAAACTTTGGTAATCGATGCATATACAAAGGCGGGTTTAGTTATTGGAAGAATGCAATTCAATCCTTTGATGAACATGTTGGTAAAATCGATAGTGCTCATAATAGAGCTAGGAAATATTGTGAAGATTTTAAAATCGAGGCAAAGTGTCACACATGTGTGGGATATACAAGCAAGAAGAAGGAGGAAGAATATTTGGGTCAGACATATTATTTTAGGTGTTGTAAGGTTTCTTCTATTGCAAGCTCTTGCTTTCCGTGGGCATGACGAGTCTTCTACATCAAACAATAGAGGAAACTTTTTAGAGATGCTGCAATGGTATAAAGAAAAGGATAAAAATACTACAAAATTGTTAGATAGTGCTCCTGGGAACCATTTAATGACTTCGCCAGAAATACAAAAGCAGTTGTGCAAAGCTTGTGCAAAAGAGACCAGTAAAGCCATTGTGGATGATATTGGGGATACACAATTTGCCGTCCTTGTTGATGAGTCTCGAGATGCATCTATCAAGGAACAAATGGCTGTGATTTTGAGGTTAGTATGTGCTATTTAGAATTTTTTGATAGATTTTTAACTATGCTTCTTGCCCTCATAAAAAACTACACTTCTTTCTTCATATAGGTATGTCAACAAACAAGGGCAGGTGATTGAGAGATTTCTTGGGATTCAGCATGTTAATGACACAACATCAGCTTCGTTGAAGGTAGCTTTGGATGCTATGTTTATTCGTTATGGTTTATCTATCCATAGATTGCGAGGGCAAGGATATGATGGCGCATCAAACATGAGAGGGGAATTCCACGGGCTACAAAGATGGGTATTGGATGAAAATCCATATGCATTTTACATACATTGCTTTGCTCATCACCGCAATTAGTGGTTGTTTCATTGCCAAATGTTGTTCTTCCGTCTTGGATTTCTTCAACTACACATCTTTGATTGTCAACACATAATGCTTCTTGCAAGAGACATGATCAATTGGCCCAACAACACCATGATAATCTTGTGAGTAGATTAGAGAGCGGTGAAATTTTTACAGAAGAGGAAAAACCAAGAAACTAATCTTGCAAGACACTGGGATACTCGGTGGGGTTCACATCACAAAACCTTGTGTCGTCTTCTCCTGATGTGGGATGCGCTTCTTGAGGTATTAGAGAACGTATGTGATGATGCAACAAGTACAACACAAAAACCACAACTTCAGTCTGCATTGCGACAAATGGAAAGCTTTGAATTTGTGCTTATATTGCATCTTATGATCGTAATATTGGGTAAAACTAATGATCCGTCACATTGCTTGCAAAAGAAAGATCGTAACATTGTTCGTGCTATAGGATTGGTTGGGGCCACATTGCAAAAATTAATGACATAAGGCAACATGGTTGGGATGAGCTCTTTCATGAGGTAAAGACATTTTGTCCGCAACATAACATCATTGTGCCAAACATGTCGGATACAATAACAACTAGGGTCGCCGAGGGTCGTGGCGACCAATTGGTAACTTACTACCATCATTTCAATAATGAAATATTTAATGTGGTACTTGATCAAATTATTGTCGAGTTAAACAATCGCTTTCTTTGAAAGATCTACTCGCTTATTGAGATGTATTGCTTGTCTTGATCCAAAGAATTCTTTTGCCAACTTTGATGAAGACAAGCTAATTGAACTAGCTAAGATGTATGGCGCCGACTTCTCCCAATATGATCAGATAGTACTTAAGGACCAACTTGAGACATTCATTGTCTTGATGTGAGAGCCGATCCGAATTTTTAAGTTGTAATGACCTTGGTAATCTTGTTGTGAAGATGGTTCGAACCGATAGACACACGCTTTTTCCATTGGTATATCGCCTCATTGAATTGGCCTTGATTTTGCCCGTTGCAACCGCAATAAGAGAGAGAGCTTTCTCGACTATGAACATTGTCAAACCGAGTTGCGCAATAAGATGAATGATGATTGGATGAATGATAGTATGGTATGCTACATTGAGCGAGATGTATTTGCAAGCATTGAAGATAACAAGATTTTACAACGTTTTCAAAATATGAGGTCTCGTAAGCAACAACTACCTCGTAGTCTTCGTGCTAGTGGTATGTTACATTCTTCTTATGCAATTTGCCTTAATGGTTACCTTCGTAGTTTTGTGCGCCTAATTTACATGTGCAATTTCCTCTTTTGCGTGTTCAGTTCTTGTTCTATTGTTGATGAAAATATGATAGTTTCAGATGCACCAAACCTTCCTTAATTAGGTATTAACTTTTCTACCACTCCGCTACGCTATATTGTTTTGACATATTTTATCTATTTTGTTGAAATGTTAAGCATGGAATTCAAATTAATTTTTAATTGTGTATTTGTGTAGTGTTTTTGTTGTACCATGGTGTGAGTAATATTTGGCGTTAGTTATTGTCGCTTAGTTTTCGGCCCGAGGCTTGAAAGAATCCTGGCTCCGCAACTAACCACCGGGTCATGCCATGTCGGCTGGAGGCACACACAACCCTATGGATGTCGGTGGTGACTTTAGCAACCACCTCTGGTGAGATCTCAGTGTCACGCACCTGATGACACGGTCTAATTGATCTTCGGTGACTCCAAATAGTGGCGACGAGCTTCGAAGCGACAGCAGCTCGGGCTTCACGACAGCACCATGCTGCGACAATAGATTGACGGCGCCGAGGTGCGCACAAGGTAGAATGTAATGAGGCGATCCCAACAGACCAAAGATCAAGCTTTGAGGTTCACCAGAGATGATGAATCGACGGCGAGAAGACCTCGGTGGTGCATGACAAACTTGGCGAAATCCATGCAAACGGCAACACGATCTCCTCCATTGATCGAGGGTTTAGGTTCACGGGGTCCAGGCGAACACGGTGCATCCCTAATATTGGCCGGGGAGACCTTGCTTTAGCTAGAATGAAAGCGAAGTCCGTGGCGGACAAGGCCGGACGCGGACTCCGGTTGACAGGCGGGCCCCGCTTGTTAACGCACGGACGCGCACAGCAGGCCAGGCAAACGAGCTAGCACAGAGCTAGGCCGAGGCACAATAAAATGGGCCGGCGCTACAGATTCGGCCCAAGAGCAAAATCCGGATTTTCAAACCTTTTCCATTTAAATTAAATACATAAATTCCAATGGTTCAAATAAACAGTAAAAATACTTGGAAAATTCCAACAAAATATCATAAAATATTTTAAGATATATATAACTCAAATGAAATATTTTTGGATAATAATCACTTAAGATTTATCCAATTTAAGTACTTTTTGACAAAAGTAAAATTCCAAAATAATATTTAAATTTAAAATAAAATCAAAAAATTCCAAAAATTCTAAATTGTACAAAAATAAATTAACGGCAAAAATTGAGATGTTACAACAATGTTCCTCATGTTGGTCGTGTAGTCATATTAGCAGTAGATGGAGTAGTTGGGTAGCACTGGGAAAGGTGATTGGTAGTGGTCAGAGACTAGTAAATTACGGTGTCTATTTTTGGGGTTAGTTTTCAGGCATCTATGGTCTATTTCATAGCTTGGATAAATTATAAAGTGTATATAATTATCTAATATTTATATAGAGTTCAAGAGCACTAAAATTTGATGAGCGGTTAGAAAGTTATGACTGAGAGAAGGCTACTATCCAGAAATTAGTCGTTGATGGTCGCAGTCGTGGTATTATGCTGATTGGGCTAGGAACATTGCTGAATTAAATTGTGCCCATAACTAAAGAAAGCTATATAAGTTTTTATAGGTTCCATAAGTGTTATGGTTTGCTACTTTTAGAGTTGTATAAAAATAGATAGAAAATTGATAAGTCTGCTATCGATAATTTAACGGGACAATCTTCGGTGTTGAAAACGAAGGTTTAAATGAATTAATCGGAACCTTTGGCCAACTAGAAAATTGTAGAAAATGTTTTGTAGTTTTTAAAACTTTTATGGTTTGCTAGGTGTGGACTCCTGAACTAAGAGTTATAGTTTCTCGACCATCGAGACAATAGAGTAAGTTGTCCAGTGGAGAGAAGGTTAGGTTTGGCTTTTGTATGTAGGAGCAGCATTTTTAAGTTCAATGTTATGTACCGTTATGGTAAAATTTTTAGGTGTTCACTTCGTCTCACGTGGTGTTGTAGTGCTCTTTCTCTCGGTGTCCTACCAGGGCATGCCACATGTCTGTGGTTGTAATTCTCCTCTTTAAATTGAATGGGTAAAACTCCTGCCATCCGTTTCAAAAAAGAAGTTATGTTATTTCATCAATTTCCTTTTTGTACATAACAACAGAAGATGCAATCTTTGCAGTAGTACAAGTATCGAAAAGAATGATTTACTTATAGGGAGTGACAACAACAGGGGCACTGACAGTGCTTCTAATCTAACTTGAGGTTATAGGCAAGAATCCAAACCCCCTTGGCTTTTGTTAAAAGTCAGAACAGTATTTGAGTATTCGTGTATTCATGATTAACTAAACCACATTCCTGGCTTTGCTGTTAGTTCGCCAATCTAATTCTTGCACTGGGGACTGGGGCCCTTCTTGAGGGCATGGTACAATCTGTCCTGTGTTGAACCTTCCTCATTATGTACTGATCCTTGCTCAGCATGAGGAGCAAGGTGTTGTCAAAACCAAAATATCACCAGATCTCCAGTGATCCATATGCGCACCAGCAAAAGTAGGATATGGAAAAAGGGGTTCCTACTTAGCTGGTATGCATTCCTTCTCAAGTTGGCTGAATATCTTCTTGAGGCGAGAAGATGCATTTGATGCTACCTCCTGCGTGATCTTCTTACGATTCTTGCAGCTCTTTAACCACGCTATGCCAATAGATACTTGGACAGTGCATGTCTTCTGTTTGGACGCATTCTGCTCCAACTGATATCGAATATGGAGCTGCAAAAAATGTAGAGGGCAGCACAGTTAGGTGAGTCTCGGAAAATTCAACATGTTCAGTTGTGACAAAATGGTGAAAAAATAGCTGATCATTGCCTAGAATGAAACTAATTAACTAAGTATAGGTGTAATGCATATTCATGTAAATAATGTGATGCTTTTGTGTATTTTGCAATGAAAATGTACATGTTTTCCAGAATTTGGGATGGCCCTCTTTATTATAGTCACAGTAGTAATTTTATTATAGGGGCCAAAAACAAAGCAATCAAGAAGGAACAAATGGCCAATATCCACTGCAGACTGCACTAGCTAATAAAAAATAAAAAATGAATAAATGCATGGAAATAAAAAGAAAAGCATAACAAAGTGAATTGTTTTGACTACAAAGATGTCAACCATCAAAAGAGGATGACGTGACCAAAAAAACAATGAAAGTGGGTCAGAATAATACTAGATAAATCTGCAATATAATGTAATGCATAATTAAAATATACAACTAAGATTAAAATGTATATAACAAAAGAAATAATATATGCCAGGAAATTGCCTCTTACATTGAAATATTCACCAACTGGGATACCTTCGAGTGCCATCACTTCTTCGACAAGCCATCCATTCTTATCAGGCAATGGGGACTTCTGTTGTGTGCTCATTACTTCCCCCTCATGTCGTGCAAATTTCTTGTCAAACCTGTAATGAACTTGCCTTTGGTAAACATCAGCCCTAATCGATTCCCATGCTGTAACAGAGTAGTCCATACAGCCAACTTTCTCCATCACTTGATGCTCCAAAGGACCACCCTCAAATATGTCCATGAGTGTTGATACCTAATGAAACATAGAAGTTGGTCACAGAGTAAAGTTGTAATTCTTTCAATCTTTATGCAGTACACAGTGGATTGCACATCATTGTCAGGAAAGAGTAAGGAATCTTACATCAAAAGGTTTTATAGATGAAAATACTTCTGACATTTTGGCATCCTCTATCCCTAAGAAAGATCCGCTTTCCTCATTTTGGAGGTCTTTCGTTTCTGATTCCTCCTCTGCCAGCTGAACTTTCTGTTCAGGTGTCAAGGACCTCGCCTTCCAGAGTGCCATTATTGTTCTGCAAAGGATGCAATTGGCAATTTTGAAAAACAGATGACCAGCCACATATGACAGGATGAGTTCATGTTTAACATCCAAGAAAACAGACTTACTTATGTGCCACATTGAATGACACAAAAGATTGGAAATGAAACTTGAGTCTCCCTTCATTGTCCAGTTGCTTTGCTCCATGCCTTGCATCCATTCCTCTGCCCTTGCGAAGAATAATCAACAGAGATGGGCTTCCCATTGAAGACAGGGTTGCAGGGACCACTTGGACGTCTTCAATATCTTCCCAAAGAAAGAAGAATTTTGTTTTGTGACCAAATAGATTCGTGTAGAACCCAATAATTCTTGGAGATAAAAACAAGCGACCCTGCAACACAGACATAGGTCTAAGCTCTCGAGTACAGTCGCATCACAAAACATAAGTTCATGTCTTGTTCTGAGGTAAAGTCACAGTAACAAGGCCATGTGAAATATGACACTAGTTATCACCTCAAAGTCTCGTTAACAAAAAGGCTCTGGTGCCTTTTGGTGCTCAAAGATCAGGATAATTGGAACAAGACATGAAGATGAATAAGTTAAATATATTGTTTAAACAGGGTGATAAGAGGAATAATTTTGAATGCATTATTTGTATTACACCAGATTGGATAGTGGGTGAAAAGAGTGACTACCACCTATTAGATTTGCATGTTCTGAAATAACAGCTGCGCCAATAGGCTATAGCTGATTGTTTGATTTGAGAACACTGAACCCCTTTGTCAGCATAGGGTACTGAAGTATCATGAAATGAATGAAGGCTTGCCCACATTTAGACAGAAAAGGATTGCAAGCAAGTAAGCATACACAAACAACATACCTGTGTGAGCATTTTACGCTTTAAATGACAAGTAAAATCATTGATAAGAAATTCTTCTGGTGGCAAAGAAAAGATCTTCTGGAACGCCGAGTTTGTGTGAGGAGACCTCACAGCAATCTGCACAATCAGTTTTCATAAGTCAAAATGTCAAAACAAGGTGAAGATAGTATGCCATTTGCCCCACTCCATGATAAAGTCCTCACCTTTTTGCCAACCTCTTTCTCCATTTTATCTAGGTAATCCTTCATGACTTCAGTACCCCTTGAATTGTTCAAGAAGATTCTCAAATGCAATTTTGACTGACATGCTTGAGCCAACTTCCCCTTGAGAGGAACCCAAATGTCGGCAAGCTCGGATATATTAGATTTCAAGAAATTTACTTCAGCATGACCAAGGGGGGCAACTTCGTCAAAGGGTCCATCAAAATCATATACATTTATTTCCATCATTGATGGTGGATCTTCCATGGCATCAAATTCGAAAATTTCTGCAAATTTTGAAAATGTTATAAACAGAAACTTGCCAATTGCGAGTAAATTATAAATATAAAGGATCCTTAGAGCCCAGTGTTACATTTTGGTTCTTAGAAGTTATAAAGGTGTATGGTTAGTGAATTAAAGTAAAATGTTGGCAAATGTAGATAGGTCAGAGAAGCTGGCTTCAAGTTTTACCATTCCACTGAGGCTCCAGGGTGTGAAACTTAATCGAACTTGTCTTTGTCTTTCCATTGCAAGTAAATACAACATATGGATCAGAGTGACAAGATGATTTGGTTGCTGCTAAGTTGGTTCCATCGATCAGAGCAACAGTCAGCAACCAGCCATCCCCTTGTGCTTTGACTCCATGATCACTTCCTATACATTCCGAAAGACCATGTAAGCAAAGTTTGGTTAATATCTGCATATTATGAGAGTATATGTCCAGAACAACTGAAGATTTTTTTAGTGCAACTGAAGGTTTTATTGAACAAAAGAAAAGGTGATAGTAACCCTTTTTCCTATCAGGAAAGGCCTAAACAAGCACAGTTATGGAAGCCTAGTTACATGGTAACTTGTGACTGTTAAGTGCCATGTACTGTAGGATCTATCTGCTAAAATTCATTACTCACAGTGATTATGATAAATAACACTTGAGTTACGCACACAGTTTCTATTCCCACCAGGAAAAATAACAGCAACAACAGAAAGGAGAGATATGTGCTACCTCTCTGCCTCTTAGCCTGGATGAATCGTGCAATCATATTTAGGACACGCTGTCCTTGTAGAACAAGAACTCCACAAACTACAACTTCACCAGCAGAATCAGGCAAGTCCAGGCCAGGGAACTCAAGACCTTGAATTATACTAGGACTTGCAAGGATGATGTGTGCAAAAACATAAATGAACGCAAAAATTGAGGACACAACAGTAAAATTTCCAAAGATTCGAAATGCCAGTGTCCAATCAGATTCTTGCTCTGGTTGCACTGAAAGCAAGACTTCGTTATTAGCTGTTGTATCTTTTATATCAACAGGCCTGACATTTTGAGCCAGGAGCTCAGAGAACTGATTGTAGTTGTCCTTCAAGCCTTGTTTTGCCCCATTTTCAATCATGCTCTTCATCATGGTACTTTGGAGAAAATTTAAGCGCCAAGAGACTACAAGACGTGAAGATTTTTTGTCATCTGGTAGTTCAGGCCCTGGCATTATACAGGTCAAAACCTCCACCCTAAAAGTATTGCCAAAAGGAACTTCAGGAGTACTGACGTCTGCTAAAACTGCATACATCTGCCTATCTGCCTTCAGATATGCCATGTCCTCCGTTGCTTTCACAGCCTTAACTAGTTTAGTAGGAGCTTTTATGTAGCTTACTACCCTCTTCAAGATCTCACCATCATTTTCAAGTCTCCATTGTTGAATTTCCAAAGCAGTAGTTCCTTGCATCTCTGCTAGTGATTGCAGAAAGTCTGAACTTGGTGAGAAAAGGAGTGCATTCAAGTCACTGGGTGCAACAGAATAAACTTTATCAAGAAGAACTCCACCCGACAAATTTTCAGGCATTTCATTCCCTTCATGCTGAGTCTCAAAGGCTTCTAATAGTTCATCAAAGGACATATTTACACTAATTTCACAATCCTGCTTATCAGGAAGTTGTGAGCTAGTTGACGGTGATTCTTTGAGAATATCCAAACTGCTATCATGCTTCGAGAGAGGTGGACCAGAAGCTTCTGCATCTTTTGGTTTCACTGAAAAAATTTGATATAGCCAATTTACAAACGATGGACCACCATTTGATTTGTCCTCCTTGGCGATTTCTATTTCATCACTACCTGATACTGACGTGGATAATTCTACTGGGATATTTGGCAAAGAAAAACCCTTCTTTAGCTCAGTTGATTTGTCTGAATTTGATGCAAGGTCGTCTGAAGCACAATGTGCAAATGTCGTTGTCTCTTCAGGGTAATTTTGAGAAAGAGATATAGCAAGACAAATTTCTCCTACAAGAGTCATTAGCAGCATGTAAATACCCCACATTAAAAGTTAGGATATAGACAACAAAACTGAAAGGCTAGTTACAGAAAGGCAAATAAGAATAAATTGGAATAACCAAAACAAGAGAACAATGGGGCTAGCAATCAGCCCAGTGAAAGTAAGTACAGACAGTAAGACAACCATAACTCTAATAGGCAGCAAACTATCTTGAGATTCACAACTGAGTTTCAGACGCTCTTGCAAGGACACCAAGGAACCACAGTTGTCTTGTTCAACAATTATTTAACTCATTTCAGCCAGAAAAAAATTCCTCAAACTGGTAATATCGACATCGATATCAAAAAGTCCTCATGAGTCTTTAGAATTGAATGGATAATGAAAAAGTGGGGAGTACTGGAAACTATTCACTATTGTGATAGGCATAACATCGACTATTGCATTGAAAATGGCAGATGTTTTGGGCAATTTAACAGAGTAAATTTTTTTTGGGGTAAATAACATAGTCAAAGATATGGTAAGAAACTTGCCGAGAAGAAGATGAAACAAGGATAGCAAAACTAGGCACAAATACTCATCCAGCACCGCATCACTAACAGTCATAGTATATCCATTTCTAAGGCAAAACACACACATTATGCTCTCCCACTACACAACCATAACAAATTATTATCATGAGGTAACTAACTACTAAAAGCAGTACAAAATCAATGAATTGCAAAACAAACATAATTTACAGCATATCGTTACCGCAATCCCTGATCTTGGACTTCCTGCTCTTGGGCTGCAGCTGGTACCACTGCGTCCCGAGCGAGCGGTTCTCGGCATCGAGCACCGCCGACAGGGGCACCTTGACCTGCCCCAGGAAGTCGTCGGAGAAGTACTTGTCCTCGTCGAGGACGCAGACGACGAGCTCGTCCTTGAGGTCCCCGACCCGGAACGCGAACTCCTCGTCCCAGGCGGGGCTCAGCGACTTCCTGATCACCTTCGTCTTCGCCCGCTGCCTCCCCAGCTGCAGCTTCGCGTACGGGTCGCTGAGCCCGTTGGCGTCCATCGCCGGGAGGCAGCGGGCCTCGATCACATGCACCAGGAGCTTCATTTCTAGGAAATGGGGTACCTTCTTTTCTCTCTCTAGAAACTCGATTTGGGCGTCCGTGTGGTTCGAATCAAGAAGCTGCGATTCTTCCTTCGTCCTTCTCTATCTTTTCGGCAGTTTGCAATCCAGATTGGAGACTTGGAAGCGATTGAATGCTTGCAGTTAGGATAAAAATCAACGAGAAAAAAATCACAAGAAATCGTTCGTCTGTTCGGTCCAAGAAAACACAGCAGGAAGCTTAATTAAGCCACTTCTAATCAATCAATCCAGATCAAAGCGCCATAAATCCAGGAGAACGACAGGACGCTCAGAAAGACTTCACAATGGAGCAACGCAGTGAAAGAAATCCACCCTCAAGAGAAAAAAAAAATCAGAAAAAAATATCGAAGAAAGAAATCGGAACAGTACAGCAGCGAGTGCGCGGATTGGGGTTGGGAGTGGGAAAAGACGAGGGCCGAGCAGGGTTTGGATTGCGGAGAGCGGGGTCGCGGTGGCGACGGGACGATTTCTTGGGAGCTTTGGTTCTTGAGGGGGCCGTGGAAGGAGTAGGCGGTCGGCTTCGGGCATTGAAGACTCCGATTTGAGGTGTTGGGGAGGGAGAAGAGAAGGAGATGAAAATGAGGAGTCTCCCCGCGACGTCTCTGCTGACTTTCAAACCGCCCAGTTCGTACCCGTTCCCGTTAGCTTACTTTACCATGATAAAGAAGCCAAAAATAATAATAATTGTCTAGGCTTCATCCGGATGTTTTGTTTCTTACAAACATCTAAATTTTAGACCTTTAAATCAAAGTATCAAACCATCCATCAAAACACAATCCCACCTCCCTTCACATCTTACGGATCTCACCGCAGATCCAATGCTCCAAAATTTGGATGTTTTTTTTGCTAAGAAAACATCCGGGTGATGTTTATCAAAACCCTAATAATAAATACCTCCCAACCCAACCTCTCCTCTCCGCTTTCAATTTCAAGGAAGAGAAAACCGGAATTACCAGTAGCCGGACGTCTGATTTTTTCGAACACTCTGTAACATTTTTTTCTATACATGAAATATTTTTCCTTCGATAACAGTAAAAATATACGCGAAAAAAAAATATTGCACATGTTAAAAAAAGTATTGCATCGAGAATCCGATATAACATGTTGAGATCGAATGTTCGGATGGTAGTTCTCCCTAAAAGAAAGCTCACCGTTTCAACGAATTATTTCAGGAGCCTGCGGAACGAACCTGTCCACAAGAGCAGCAGCTCTTCCAGAAGTGCGTGCGTGCGTGGTGTGTTTTCCATGCCACGTCAGCTGTGCAACTCATCGGATAGGGACACCTAAGACATGAACTAGAGGAGAGAAGACATCAAGGGGTGGTGGTAGAGGCGTGCGTGACCTCGCCCGAGAAGACAGAAACGTTGGAGTCAAGGACTGGACGTTGCGTTGAATAAGGAATTGATCGTAGTTTATTAATTCCAATGTCGATCAACGGTAATAGATCAACACTAAATATGGATCTCATCTATTTTCTCTTCATTAATTGAAGATTGATTCTCTCCTACAATTTAGGATGATATTTATATCCAAAATCTCTCGATGGTAGTTTTGGAATTCGCACATCAAATAATTCGGTTATATCTCAATACTCCTCTTTAAATGAATTTAGAGTTGTCCAAAGATACATAGAAGTTACGTATGAAGTCTACAGATGTATAGAGGTTACGGTTAATATTACACACAGAGGTGTGTACTTGAATCTGGACCATTTTTCTCATTTCTTTGTACTTGACTGGTAGGATTGGAGGGACATGCTGTTTATTGTTTTTGGATCGCTGTATGTTTTTTTTTTGAGGAAGAATCACTATATTTTCAGGATAATTTCTTCCCTCCAAAGTTCAACGATCCAAATAGGCTCAAAATAATGGTTCTTAAAATTGTTCGTCAGGTTTTCATGTGCCTAGTGTTGCCATCATGATTCGTTCAACACGAGAAATCTGGGAGCTGTGACAAAAAAGCGTAACCCGGCACCAAGAATCTTCGAGAAACGATGATTATCCATGCTAGAGGCAATCTATCATTGCATACGTCAAAACTAACTTCAAATAGGCAGCACGAGATGCAGAACTTTAATGTTATACACCAACTAAACTTTTTGTAATATTCCAATAAGAAATTTCATGGTGTCTGCAGCTATTGGCATGACTGGACTGGGTAAAGAAGAGGCAGCTTGACAGCAAATAATTTTCAGCTGGTAAGGTTTGAAAGGAGCATGTGTGTCAACGTCAATGAACAATAGATCAGCAGTTTAACAAACAAGACAATACTTGTTAATAGCTTCTCTAACTCTAGACCACCCATAACATCGACGAGAAATGGGGACTAGTCAATAGGCAAAATAAACTGTGCTAAAGATATTTTTTTGGACCATTATGGCCTCAAGAGAGCACAGACTCCACACGTGCTTGTCGCAAGGTGAATTTTTTGAAATAATATTTTTTAATGAAAAATTATAGAAATAATATATCAAATTAAAAAATTACAAATATACATCCTGAAATAGCGACAGACTCTGTCGCCAATTCAAATGACGACAAAGACTCTGTCACCAATGGTTATAAACAACTATAGAGAGTTGTCGTCAATGATCACAGCTCTACATTTGAAATGGCGACAAAGTCTTTGTCGCCATTTCAATTGGTAACAGAGAACTGTCGCCAATTCAAATAGCGACATGAGTGTATATTTGTAATTCTTTAATTCGGTATATTATTTCTATAATTTTTTATTAAAAATATTATTTAAAAAAATAATTCGTCGCAAGGTTACGGCTTGACACGGTTGGTCAGTACTTAGCTTTTCAGATGAAGATAGGGTCTGGAAAGTGATTAGATACTAAACCTCGTAAAGAAAAGTTAGAAAAACATAGAATTATGAAGTAATACGCCCCATAAATAAAGGTTAGAAAAGTGGAGGATAATGAAGTGATTTCCCCACTTCTCCTTTCGAAGGACATGGAACTTTTCCTGTAAGTTGCGCATAACTAGAAAGCAAGTTACTTCATTAATCAAGGCCAAGTTTAGATCAAAAGTAAAGCTACAAAGCTTTTTTGTTCACAAGCTAACACAATGCATGATATATGAGAGGTGTTTTCATGCTTTTCTTTTCTACAGTTGCACAAATATTAAATTATGAATGAAAGGTAGATGATGATTACTTACCCCTTCGCTTGCTTTAAGATTTGTGCAACTTGTATTAGGAGGGAAAGCATTGAAGCACTGCTCATGATATATTAATCATCACAAAAAATATAATGTATTAATCGATATTTAGTTCCAAGAAACAATTCAGGGTAAAATGTTCAGATCAGAATTAGAGTGCCACACTAAGAAGTGAAGTACTGCTCGTAGACAAGTCTGAAGCCTGGAGGTTACCACTGGCAGTACAAGGCACCTGGGTTGCTTGTACAGATGCCCAGCTCTGACTCTGGTGATCTCTTCCGAGTTGTTTGCTACTCGATTCTTTCACGAAGCATAGCACAAATTGTTAAGTGTGAACAACAGCAAAAGAAAAATGCCTAAGAAACAACTAGTATTACTTGCACTGAAAATTACAGAAGTTGGATGCAACAGGTGCATATGAACTAGATGAACATAACATCAACAAATCACTATCTCAATTTTGTTTCAATTGAACATAGCATCGATATCACTAGAAATACTGTACAAGTTTGGTTTCAACCAAACAGAGGGGCAATTCCACAGATAGCAAAACCAAATCGCCAATTACAACAAGACGGAAAGAGTCACAACTGATGCAATAGCTGCGCATACTCGGGTATGGTACAAGAGAAAAGACATCATGAAAAGAAAAACTGTAAAAATCATACGCACGTGTTCTCTTCAAACATGTTGCCTTTCATCTGATGCTAGCTGCTAGTCTCTGTGTCAGCTAGCACAAACTCTGTGTACAAGTTCTTCAATGCTATCACGACCGTCATTATAAGGGGACCTAATATTGCACCCTGCAGAATAACACCAAATGATAAGCCCAATGTGAGTGACCAAAAACACAATTATCTGATGCACGGTATAATAGCGGATTTTTATACACCCTATCGCTTTTGAAATGAAATAATATTTTTTAATGAAAATTTCAATTACAGAAATAATCGAGTATTGGCAGAAATGCACTGATGATTGCGATCACAGTGGATGTGTACACAAAATGCACCTTGAAGAACTTGAATAACAGCCATGTCAGGCATCCCTGGAATATGGCAATCTTGGCAGTGGCTAACATGACACTACTAATGGCATGGTCGATGACCTCAACACAACGGTCCTTTACTTGTTTTGACACTGGTAAAAGGTCAATAACCTGCTCTGTAGCCCCGCCTCCCTCTACGGTGATGAGGTAGTACAGCACCCACAAGAAGACCATCAACTGCGACACGAAATTAAACACCTCAGCTGCACCGGAGACAATGCGGAGAGCTATGGATAAAATCAAATTGGCACTACCACCGAGCACTGATGTGCTGCTAGACAGCAGCCTCTTTGCAATCTCAGTGCCATGCAAAGCCAGCTCCTTGGCCTTCACCAACAAATCCTCCCTTGTGATCAACAGCTCCCTAAAGAATGAGTCCAACTCCTTGTAAATCTCCACCCACTCCCTGTTCTTCATACGGACCACAATCGCCTGCAACTTCATGGAGTATGGGTGCGGTCCTGAAGTGATGAGTGCCTTGCTCTTTGCGCCAGATGGACCAACTGATTGGCTCATCAAAAAATGCCGGAATCCGCTAGTGAAATCAGTAAGGTTGTACTGCACTGCCAATTGGTCTATCTGCTCCCAGACAGTGTCATAGAGCTTCGCAGAGTATTGATCAACCATGCCGGGGATGTCATTGTCTTCAAGCCACTTCTTGAGCCCAATCTTTTCAGAGTAGTTGCCCTTCTCTACGTGGGACTTGAGGGACATGACCGCGTCCTTGCCCTCGAGCCCGATCTTGTAGGTGAAGAAGACGCTGCCGGCTAGGAAGCCGGCTATCATGCCGAGCATGAGGCCAACGGCGACGAGGGTCTTGAGGTGGCGGAAGATGCCGCCGGTGAGAAGGAGCCCGCGGGAGGATGGGGCTCGACTGGAGATGCGGGAGCAGGCGGCGCGGGAGAGGAAGCGTCCGGCTCCAGAGACAGCCCGGCGATGTCCGCTTCGCCCCCTGCCGCCGCCTTCTTCCCCGATGTCGGTGGCGGTGGCTTGGGCGGCGGCGCGTCCTCCTCCTGCTTGGGGCGCCGGAGCGACGCGGAGCGGAACATCTCCGACCAGGGGAGGGTCGGGGCCCCGTTCTTGCACGCGGCGGGGTCGCCGTTGGGCACGAGCGCCATGTGTTCGACGAAATGCCGCGGCGGTGGCTAACTCCGGCTCCGCGCCTCCGCCCGCCTCGGCTGCTCCCCTCCGTGTCGGGGCAGGTGAAATGCAAAGGAGGGGGGGATGGATTCGGGGGTAATTAGCGCTGGTGGGGTAAACATAATGGCGATTAATTAAGAGGGGATTAAGACGTCGTCGCGTTCTGGAAGGGGATGAATTAGCCGATTGCCAACTTGGGGGACCCGATCGGCAGCTGACATGTGGTTCCGCGAGGGGTAATGACACGTGGCGGTCCATGGCGGTCCTTTTGCCTTAGTAAACGTTGCTGTCAGCCTGTGACAGCTTGGTCTTTGTCTCAGGCTTTAGATCGGAGAAAATTTCTTATTTGCCATTTAAACTTGGTTAGATCTTTAAAATACTATCGTAAAATTGCTTTTTTCTTCATTATCATTAGATCTCAACTCTTATCCTATTTTTATCACTCCCGTCAGACGGTTACTTTGGCCATAATTTGTAAGTGAAAAGACGATTATGCCCATCTTTATCTTTATTTAAATCTATCAAATATGCTTAGAATTTTATGAACATTTTTGGAGATGATCTTAAGACAATGCTAACATTTCTTTAAAAATTTGAGAGTATGATCAGCTCTGTGAATTTCTAGAAAAAACTTTTAGTGATTCTATCTTAATGAAAGAATCCAGATTTTGATTATTTAGAAGAAATAATAAATTCAAAATTTATGAAACTTTTTGGAGGGATTTCTTGGATTATTTAGAACTTAAGTAAAATACTTCTAGGCTTTTAAATATTCTGAATTCAAAGCTTAAAAAAAATTCTGTTCTTTTCTGATAACCTAGTTGTTGTTCTTATTTTCAAACATTGAATTAAAAATATTTAAAAGCCTATAAATATTTTATTTAATTTCTAAATAATCCAAAGAACCCCTCCAAAAAAATTCATAAATGTTTTAATTTATTTAGTGCTTCTGAAAAATCAAAATCTAGATTATTTCAATAAGACAGAATCACTAAAAGATTTTTCTAGAAATTCACAGAGCTGATCATGCTCTGAAAGTTTTATATAAATGTTAACACTATCTTAAGATCATCTCCAAAAAATTTCACAAAATTATAAGCATATTTTCTAGATTTAAATGAGAATGAAGATGGCATAATCGTCTTTTCACATACAAGTGAACGGCCAAAGTAACAGTTCACTGACGAAAATGGCAAAAATATGATGAAAGTTGAAATCTGATGGCAATAAAGAGAAGAGCAATTTTGCGATAGCATTTTAGAAATCCGGTCAACTTTTAGTGATAAATAGGTTAAGAGGTGGCTGCGGATCTCAAAGCCTCGGAAGTCGGAATGCCGAAATTCCTAGCAAAAAGAAACATTCATTTGCCCTTAGGCCTTTAGTGTGTAAGAATTTCTTCTGATTCTTGCGATTCAAACTATTTTCTGTAAAATTCTTATGACATTCACAAGGACCTTAAATGTGGGATTTCTGTGGCACTCGAACGGGGGTCTTGATAATTTGTTGTTGAATAACTTTACAAAATAAGTACAGAATTAATTTTAGTGACAACTGAACTGCAACAGTAGTGTATGTTCCGTTAACGACACACATTACAACTTATGGCGCACAAACCGACACATGCTACTTGTAGATACGTCAAAACACGACTTCCTTTTACGTGTATATATACTTAGAACATGTTTAGGGTGCTGGATTTTCACATGAAACAATGTAGATCCCGTAGAATTCTAATGGAAGTCCTGTCCGAAATGGAACTCTAAATCATCAAGGGGCACATGTAAATGCAGTGCTTCCCGCATGTATGCTAGGATTAGAGCACGATGGCTCCAAACCACGGTGTCGGGTCCGAGGGTAGACTTTCCCTTCAAAGAGTTCGTGCTAAGATTTATTATTGTATTTTTTTGTGTGAAAAATCATTAACAACAATCCTCCACGACATACAATATTAACTATAAATAAAGTATTAATTTGATGGTAACTCTCTATTGATATTGTACGGTAATTTGATGACTCTTCTTTTTCTCATGGTAATGGCAAATTCCACGAAAATGAATTTGTATTTCTTTTATAAAAAACAAATGATCACATGGACTTTTTCAGAGAGAGCATGGATTTTTAGTAGTGTGAATAATTGGCTAGCGTAGTTATTTCAAAGCTCACAACCCAATCATCAAATCTCAAAAATCATAATCGGAAATAAAACAGAAAAAAAAAACCTAGTCAATTTTAATTGAAATATGGCTATCAGCCAGAAAACCAAGGTGACACAGAAGTTGGACTACGCAGTTGGTCAACTAAGGCCACGTGGATTCAGTCTAGAGAAGAGTAGCGCTGTTTCAACCTTGCGAATCCTTGTTGACGCTTCAGTTAACTAATCTCAAGCATTCCAGTGGATTCTGTTGTAAAACGACTTCGTTTGCTCCTTATCAATCATGATGCATTAAAGAAAGCAAGTATAAAATAGAGAGCACATATAATATAAGGAGGCAAATCAATTGTCTCTCTTTATTAAATTGATTCTCTTGTACATATAGATGCTATATTTATAGTACAATACAGCAAGAGATAGATTCAGATTTATCCCTATAGAGATAGAGTCTAACCAAATTAGGACTTCAAGTTCATCCATATCTCAACACTCTCCTTTAGGCGAATACCGTGTAATACACATGTCTCATTAAAAACTCCTATCAAAAACCCAATAAGAAAAAAAGAGATAGAGAAAAGAGTAAATTGCACTCGCACACTGTGTTACACTAGTTATCTTATTAAAAATCTTAATATAAGAAAACTTTAGGAAAACTTACTAAGAGAAAAAGAGTGCAACTTATAATCTTTTGGATTTAAAGTATGATCTTCAGGATCATGCTTAGGGTCATAGTTAATGGATTTACTTTCTTTGAACTCTGCATATCTCTACTTCCTCCGTCCTGAAAAGTAAGGGACAGAAGAAATTTTAGGACAGATTATGGTTTCTGCCAAAAGACTCTAATGCCCCTATTTAATACTGTGTCTCTATTAATTGGCAACATGCATGAATTAATTAATCACGATTATAGAGAATGACCTGCTGCGTTTTTGTTTTGGAATATGTGTGGTCGCATGTATCTGCGTGCATCTGCATGCATGGGTACAATTTGAGAACACAATTTAAGGGGGGAGAGCTCTCAATCTCTAATATTGGAGGATACAATTTGAACGCTTCTCTCCCTTACTTTCAAGGACGGAGGGAGTAAGTCGTCTCATTCCAATGCCATTGATATATCTTTGGAATGTACATTTTGGCAAGGACTTAGTAAATAAATCTACAAGATTTTCATATGACTTAATTTGTAGAATCTTTACCTCACCATTCTTCTAGAGTTCGTAAGGATAGAAAAGTTTAAGAGCAATATGCTTCGTGATACTGCTTTTCACATAACCCATTTTCATTTGTGCAACACAAACAACATTATCTTTATAGATAATTGTAGGGGTTTCAACGGTATTAAGAGCACATGATTTCTGGATATGGTTAATTACACGCCTCACTCAAACATACTCACGTGAGGCTTCATATAAAGCTATAATCTCTGAGTGGTTGGTAGAAGTAGCTACCAAGGTCTGTTTAAAAGGCCGCCAAGGAACAGTTGTACCACCACAAAGAAATAGAAAACCAGTCTGAGATTTGGCACTGTGGGGATCAGGCAGATAGCCAGCATCCGTATATCCTACTATGGTTAAGTCTTGGTTCTTCTGAAAAAACAATCTAAGATCTTGAGTATCTTGGAGGTATCTGAGTAAAGTTGTAACACCAGCCCAATGTCTTTTGGTTGGAACTGCACTGTCTAGCTAGCAAATTTACTGCGAATGCAATATCAAGTCTTGTGCAATTCGCAAGATACATAAGTGCTCCAATGACGTTTAAGTATGAGACTAGTCCTAAGACTTTCTCATTTTCCATTCTTAGTCTGAAAGGGTCTTTATTTACTTTGAGGGATCTTACTACCATGGTGTTTTTCAAAAGATGAGATTTATCTATATTAAATCTTTTCAATACCTTCTTAGTATAGGTAGACTGGTGTATAAAAATTCATTCTACGAAATGATCTAGCTTCAGGCCTAAGCAATATTTTGTTTACCTAAATCTTTCATCTCAAACTCCATCATAAGGTTAGAACTTGCTTCATTTATCTCCTTTGTGGTTTCAATGATATTCAGATCATCGATATAAACTGAAATGATACAGAATCCATTCTGGGATTTCTTTATAAATACATAGGGACAGTTGGAGTACCCTTCTTAGGAGAAACTCACTAAGTCGGTTGTACCATATCCTCCCCGACTGATTTAATCCGTATAGCGATTTCTACAGTTTGACGCTATACATGTTGCGATTTCATATATTAGGATATGGAATTTTGACTTCTTCAAGGACTCTCATATAAATATCCGTATCCAATGACCCATATAAATATACGGTTACTACATCTAAATTACGAACCCAAGTGACTTTATCTAATAAGATAGTCCATGCGAATGCACGGATTGATAACTAATTTCTCACCAAGAATACTTGAAAAGCCAAGTTCAGACCCTATTTGGGATAGATTTTGATTCTCCAAGAAGCTGGTGGGTGACAACTTCTGATTTTGTGTACAAATCTACTTCTAATTGTAGGAAAAACTATCTAGAATCTCTTATTTAACAAACAATCTATTTTTCTTTTAAGTAAAACTTGTGCAGAGACTGTCGGCATCAATTGAACAAATTCTACTTCTAGCCCATAAATATAGCCGTGGGGTGTTTGGGGGTGTGTGTTGTTGGGTTGTGTGTGTTTGTAAACCGTAAATATAATAAGGCGAGTGCTAGCAATCGGACGCCTGATCACTGTTCATTTTCTTGGACACGTCGGTGCAATATTTTTTCCTACGTGTGCAATATTTTTTTCAACGTCTGCAATATTTTTTTTCCCGCGCACATTTCTACTGTTATTGAAGGAAAATGTTGCGCGCGTAAGAAGAAAATGCTGCACGCATGGGAAGAAAATGTTGCAGCGATCCGGATCGATATTTCTACTGTTATCGAAAAATGTTGTAAGCGTAGGAAAAACTACTGCATACGTAGGAAAAAAAAATTACAAGTGTCTAACAAAATCGAACATTGAACCCAAGTCATTCTGATATAAAGGAAACAACAAAATGGGAGGCTCTCACAAAACAGCGATATTAGTATATTTAGGGGTGTTTGGGATAGTTCCAGCTCCACCAAAATCCGTGGAGTTGGTGGAGCAGGATATTCCTAGCTCCAGAAATTTATGGAGCTGGAGCTATGGGTACATTAAGAGTGTTTAGGTGGGTCATCTTGTTTACATTTTAGACTAAATATATAAACTTAATTCACTTTATTTTAGCCTACAAGCTCCAGCTCTGAGGTGGAATTGGGATCTGGAGCTATACCAAACAGGGCCTTAATATTACCATCTTCTCCCCAACTTGGCAAGTTCCAAATCTTCTCAAGCTCCCCTCCCGGTTTCCACTCCCACTACCGTCCTTCACCATCTGCTGTTTCCATAAATCTCCATGGGGGCCTTGAAACGAGCTCCAGCTTGAAAGTTGAAATAGCCCAGCCTAAGAACCGCCGCGCGCTCCCCCGAGGCGGAGGAAGCAAGCTGTTGGCTGATTTGTGTTGAGCCGCCGGTGGTGGGGGCAGGCTGGCTGATGCGGCGGCGGCAATGGGCGTGTGGGAGTCCATCCTGCGCGGCGGCGGTCGGCGCTTCATCAAGCGCAAGGACAGCAACGCCGGCGAGGCTGGTCAGGGCCCCTCCTTTCCTCTCTTCTGCTCTAGTTGTTCTTGTGTCACTGTGCGCCTTTTGGGGGTTTGTCGACGCGGAGAGATCAGAGATGGATGGTTATTGTTACTTTAAACTAGACTTTTGACCTTAGAACACTAACAGGTCAAATTTTAGATTTTTATTTTAATAAGTAAAAGAAGTCAGCCAGCCTGCTACCGCACCAATGTGGTTTCATGGTTCAGTTTACTCCTCTTTCCTTTTAGTTATACAGATTTTGGGTTTTGAGTGCTTCGATGGTGATTGGTGCGAGAGAGTAAAAACTGTTGCTTTTTGGCCGTTGCTTCATCGTGTGAGCAGCATTGTGGTTTTTTTTCCCTGTTTCCTTCTTCTTTCAGGGGATTATGATGTGAAAATTAGCTAACGTTGCTCCCTCGTTCATCTTATCACTGACAAGTGGTTTTTTGTTTTTGAGGTTTTCTTGATTTCTACCAACAATCAACAACCAAACCTTTTGTCCCAAACAAGTTGGGATAGGTTAGGTTTTCTTTTTTTCTATCGGGATAAAATGGCGTGGAAGTTGCATCTGTTTCACATTATGTTCCTTTTGCCTATGGAAAAAAAATGCCTTCTTAATTTTGGTTCACTCTGCATTTCCTGGAATTTTTAACTTTGCTATATTTGTACGAGCGAATCCTGCAAACGTGCCATCTCCAGTTGGTTCCACTTCCACATTTGCTATTTTAATTTTTAATAGCCAATGTGGGAAATGTACTGGAAAAGAAAATCTCATGAGGATTCCATTAGACATAGAGTAATCAGCTGTTCAATTTGTGTAGATTTGTTGTGCATAGGACAGGCAGCTGGCATGCTTAAGCCCAGTTGCTATCTTTTGCCCTTTGTCTGGCTCATGTGTGATAAATTCCAATATTTGTTGCTTCTCCCTGGTCCCCAAATCACAGAGTATGGCTCTGTACCCCCTCTCGTACGTGATGAGATTGTTTCCAAGACAATGGCAGGCCTGCCATGTGAATGCTGGCTTATGCAATAAATGGTGCTTTGGTTTTGCGTTGGCGTAGACTTCATGGCAAGTTCACTTAGTATGATTGGATGGTGTTTAGCTTTCCTTTCTTTTATGGTATTGCTGGCTATGCATAATGCACATGGTATTCATTGGCCACCTCAAGAAAAAGTTGAGCTCTTTAACGGCATGGAGAATGTTGAATAGAAAAACTAATGCTCAATTGTGAGAAAGGGCTACACAAGGAAGTCATTCGTAGTGGAGGAAAATAGTAATCGTTATGCCAGTATTAAGTGCTCGCAAGGCTGGACTGCATGTCAAGAAAGTTTGTTCTTCCCCCATTGCCCTAATTGTTGTAATTCAATTTTGAGTGGCAAGATTCCATTTCTAATGATGCTTTCAATGATATTAAATGGTGACCTGTATCACTTTGTGATCGACAAAAGCTGGGTTTTTTACTCTTGGCTTACTCTTTGACCTACCAGTTCGGGCATTGGAGGAGCTGAGGGGTTCGCTCTACAATGAGTTTCATACTTCGGAAGGGGCCAAGCGCCAACAGCAGAGGTTTTGTGGCCCGAGTGTTGCACTGGCATTTAACTTTGTGGTTGCTGTTGGGATCATCATGGCAAACAAAATGGTCTGTGTTGTCTTTTCAATTATTTTACAGTTCTTGCTGTACTTATTTGCATTTCTTTTTCACATGACATCTGTTTTTTGTAGGTGATGGGTACTGTTGGGTTTAACTTCCCAGTTGCGCTATCGTTAATTCATTACATAGCTGCTTGGGCCCTAATGGCCTTCCTCAAGGCATTATACTTGCTGCCCATTTCTCCTCCTTCGAAATCCACTCCTTTCTCCTCATTATTCGCTTTGGGTGCTGTCATGTCTTTTTCCACTGGGCTTGCTAATATCAGCTTAAAGCATAATAGGTGAGACCAATAATGATGTCTCTCTGTTTTAACAAATGCAACACGTTCTAACTTAAAGTTATGCTCTATGAGTTTGTCTCATAATGTGCTCACTGTTCTCTGTCTTCAGTGTAGGGTTTTATCAAATGGCTAAGATAGCTGTAACTCCAACAACTGTTGTAGCAGAATTTATTCTTTTCCGGAAAAAAGTTTCCCTTCGAAAGGTAGATCTGTTAGAAAATTTAAGCTTCATATGTTGTTAAATTCTTTAGTTGATCTAATTGGCATTATAATACTTTTAAGTTCCTCTCTGTTTCATATAATTCAAGGAGGATTTATCTTTTGGATTTCAGGTTATCACACTGGTGGTTGTGTCATTTGGTGTGGCTATAGCAACTGTTACTGATTTGGACTTCAATTTTTTTGGTGCCTGTGTAGCAGTAGCTTGGATTATTCCTAGTGCTGTAAACAAAATACTGTGGTCAAATTTACAACAGAGTGGAAACTGGACTGCTCTTGCGTAAGTTGTGATCTATCTCTTCTGAGATGGCTCATATTCCATATGTTTTCTTCTAACATTCTGGTTATTTGATCAGGTTGATGTGGAAGACAACCCCAATTACGATATTTTTCTTTCTTGTTTTGATGCCTTTGCTGGATCCTCCGGGCTTGTTGTCTTTCAACTGGAATTTCAAGAACAGCAGTGCAATTATGATATCTGCTTTGTTTGGTTTTCTTCTTCAGTGGTCTGGTGCTTTGGCACTTGGGTGAGGCATACTATTTCTAATTTTCTGTCACATGATTGTTCTTCCTCCCATTCTATTGAGACGATTTTTTTTCCTGAAATGAAATTGAGATACATTTATCTGTCCAAGTTTGTTACTAGGTTATGGCTTTATGCTCTTTCATTTTAAGTTTTTAACTTCCATCCTATGACCTTGCAAATAATCAACAATATCTCATATTTGAATAGGAAAAAATGTTGGGTACGCATGTCATGTATACTCACATGCTTAGACTATTAGCAGTGACATTGGTCTGAAACAACCCGCAATATGCTGAAAAGCACATCTTGTGTGGCTTTTGGCTTCTAGTTATATGGTGGCATAGGCTTTTTCAAAAGACTGTTCGAAAAGTCACTTATTTGTTTGAGCTTTAGCTTTTTTTTACTTTTAATCTAAAGCTTAAGCCTAAACAAACAAAGCCTAGATATGAGCACACAGAAAGAACCTCTTTGCTCCTCAACATAGACTCATGACATGATTATAAACAGGATTTACAATCTCTTCTTAATTGTTTTATTCTTACTTCCATGTTCCAACTGACAACCGCACTACTCTCTCTGTTCATAAATGTATGACGTTTTGGACATCGACATGGTCTCCAATATGCAACTTTGACCACTACATTTTTATATGAATATGTTCATAAAAAATATAAAATAATTATATTATGAAAATATTTTTCATGACTAATCTAATGATACCATTTTCACATGACCAATCTAAATAGTTCTTTATATATTAGTAATCAAACTTAAAGATGTTTGACTGCATGCTTTCTAAAACATCATACATTTACTTTACGAAAGGAAGGGGTATGTTTGGGTACAACTGGTTATGTATAACCGATACGCGATACCGGTACGGTGATACGCAATTTTCCAAAAACATGAATCCGGTGATATGGCTAGTATATATGTATAAAAATTAAAAAATGTAAATAGACCAATAATTAGGCGATTTGTGGCGCCGGGAGCTGGATGTTGTGCGAGAGTTCGCGATGCGCGACGAGGAGAAGGGGGCTACGAGGGAGAGATAGATTTTTATGGTTAGGGTTGATGGGCTAGAATGAGCTTTTCCTTTGTTTGGGCTTTGTGTTATGGGCTCAGAGGTATCGGGGAGGATCGCGGGGTATCGTAGAAGGATCGGGGCTTTTTTAATTAATTTTTTATGCTCAATTTCACCTATCCTTGTTGATCTGGGATCCGGGAGGATCGTGGTATCCGATACCGGTACGGCACCTTCTTGAATGATCAGTGATTCATAGATAGGTGGTATGCACTACCTTGACGGTAAAATCTGTTTTTTCATCATTGTGCTGACAAGACCTATAAAGTTAACTGACAGCAGAAAGCCTGTCCATCAGGTACACACCAGCAGCTTTGCGAAAACCTTCGACTATCCAATCCTTTTGTCCTATCAAAAGCATAATATTCACATGCTTTGTGTATTTAAAAGGATGAAATTAAATAATTTTGTCATTCATGCATTCTTTTCTGTTTTCTCGATCGCAAATTCCCAATTTTGAAAACCTGTGGAAGTGAACATAACTTTGCACTGGCTTCTGCATGATGCAGTGCAACCTCGGCTCTATCTCATGTTGTGCTAGGCCAATTCAAGACTATTGTCATAATGCTGTCCGGTTATCTGGTATTTAACTCTGACCCTGGACTCACCAGTCTCTGCGGAGCTGTCATTGCCCTCGGAGGCATGTCAGTCTACACTTACCTAGGGCTGAAAGAGTTGGCCACTGTTGGTATGAGAACTTCAACATCCAGGCAAAATTCTCATTTGCTCAAGTCCAAGGTTATTATAGACGGAGAAAAGCCAGAAACAAGGCACATGGATTCTGTCTAAGTTGAAGAATTGATATTCAGAATGCATTTGTTAAGTTTCATGCACCAACCACCTCACCCGCAAAAGCTTGAAGTTGTTGTGGAAAGACAGACAATCAATACTTAATTAGCATTCCTCTGAGTCTGTCTTTTTTTTCTTCTGTTATTTCTAGAATGCCATCATTCTGTTTTAGCCAATTTTGGTCAACTGTTGTTTGTCATTGACCGTATCCATTGTACATAGAAACAGCTATTATTTTATAGTGTTAGGCAATTTTGGTCATTTTTTTCAATCTCGGTGTTTGGTATGCCACTTGTCTTGTGGCTGCTTGCAATTTCAGAAAATGGACAACGATAGGAGGCCCTGGTTGAATTTCATCTTGTGCAGGGTTCACTGGGAAACATGTATATTACACAAGACCAAAAAAAAAAGTACATACATGATGTGTTCTTTCCTGATAGGAGATATGGCACACAAAGTTGGATCAACCCCAATTAAACAAATGTCTAGCATTACCTGAACCGGCACGCTCGGGCAGCAGCAGCAGAAAGCTTTCCAATTTCCTTGTTTGAAACATGTCTATTGAAGTCCAATATTAGCGTAAAAAACTGAACATCTCATCCTGAAGTTTGTTCAAAACAGCTAAGCAAAAAACCTCATCTGTGAGACCCTAGATTTACCATCCGGAATCTCCTGTGTATTTCTGTACTAGTCCTAGATCAGTTGCTAGTACACACAAGGAAGCGAAGATTATCATAACGAATGAACGAAGAGAAAACAAAATATAGCATAATCATAAATTACCAGCCACATGGCTATTTATTACATCTCCTGGTCACATGACCAGAGTGCTCAGCAGCGGAAACAAAAACAACAAGATAAAACCCAAAAGACACCACAGCGATTTACTAGGAGCGCGCTTAGTTATCTTGGCGATCTCCAACGAACTCCTCGCCATAGAATTCATTGTCTTGATCGCATCTTGATAATTCTCGATGACAAAATTTTGTGTAGCATGTGAGTACAAACGTACTCCGCAAGTCTGGGAAAATGCATCATGAAGGGCTTTCCAAGGAAGTCTTAATAGGGTTCTTTTGCACAAAGCCGGATTTAACAAACATTATTAATAATAATTTTCACAAAGCAATTTTAACAATTATTTGTACAATTGAAATTATTACTAACTCTAGTGAAGGTTCCAACTACCAACACTAGTATACTGTGCTCTAACCGCCCATTTTGAAAGATCTTGTTAAACCATCACATGACTCCATCTCATCATGATTCAAAACAGTTCCATCTACCGGTTGGCTCAATCATTAAATAAACATTCGAGAGTTCTAACCACTCCCGAATTCCCAAAGCATCGCTTATTTTGAAAACCAAAACCAAGTCTACCAAGATGAAAGCATTCTTCGCTTTGCCTTTGACCGTAGGCACGGCTATTCGAATAGATTTACTCTCTGCAGAGGTTTTTACCCACAAGATATGATCATCTCTTTAATGCCAAGCGCTACGAACACACTTCCTTTGGTGTGCTTGGCAGAGAGATCATGACAAGGCCTTTACAATGTATACGCCTAACTCGACCCACTACCGAGGTTTCACCATTGTTAGGGTTCCATCCGCCAAAGATCTGAAGCCCCTCTTGCGCTGTGTGAGAAATACGACTTGCCTCCATCCGCACTCACATTCCACCAACCGCAAGTCTAAGTTAGGTTTCTACAAATTATTTAGCCAGTCGTACCCATTATAGACTTGTGGTTGCACGGTAATGCTTAGAATGGACAATCATAAGCGTCGGTCCTTAAATTGATTAGGCGGCTTTCACAAACTGAATCGGTGCTCCATCCGCACTACCGACAAACCATTCCGCCCAATCTAAACCATTTTTATTTTATTTTTATTTTACAATCACAGCAGCAATCACCTTGCTACAGCTTCGATAAAACACATTTCAACAATATTTTAGAATTTATCCCACCATAGGCATTTTGATCAACGTCAATCCTAAGCACGATCTATCGTACTAAACAAGATTAATCACATAATACATGATTTCATGATTAAATCTTAAGGTTACAAAGGCATGGTAATCAAACAAAGAAGGATGTTATTTGAAATGGGCATAACTAACATTCTATATTTTAACATCATCGGTTTATGTAAATAGCCATGCAAGTTGCAAACTTTTTATAAAACAGTTATAAACAATGGGATCAACGTGCTTCAAGGAGACTTGCCTTCGTCAATGAAGTGCGCTGCGTTGTTCTGGAGGTCTTCTCCTTCGTCGGCGACGACGACCGCTTCTTCGACTACGCGCAAAACGGTGCATGAAATGAATAAAATAAAATAAATAGAAACTAAAAATTATAATAAAAATACTGGCAGATAGAGGATGAATTTAGAAATTTGAATCACTCGATTCGGAGTTACGACGGAGGAGAAACAATTGTTTGAAGTTGAACTAGAAGGAAAAATCACAAAAAGGAAAAAATACTGTAGCAACACTGTTCACTCGCGAATAACAGAGCGACATCCATGGCGCATGGGGATAGGGCGGGCGGCCGCCAATGAAATGGAAGATAAGGTGAGCATCATGAAGAGCTCGACGCCGCGAATCCAAAGGTGAGACCGGATTTCGAAGAGGCTTACCGGAGACGACGAATCGACGCCGCAAAGATGGTTAGGCCGACGATGTTCAAACGTCAAATTCGTCGCCGTCCTGTAATGAAACCCAAATTTTCTTGAGGGCTTTTAATATCTGCGACAAGATGCACAAAATGACGCGAACGGAATTTGATTTGGCTCACCGGATCAAAAGTTAGCTCGCCGGTGTCTTTGGTCGACGTTGGGCTGCGATTTTCGCGAGTTTTGGAAAAGAAAACAGATCAATCGGTGGGAAAAGTGAGCATGGGGTAGAGCACAACAAGACGAAGCTTTTGAGTACCCGCACGCCCGGAGAGGTGAAGAAACGCCCGAGATAATGACCGAGCAATGAATTATCATTAACTCTTAATTGCGGCCGTTTCGCTCGGATTAAGGATGGGTAACGGCAGGGAATTGAATCCTTGCATCAATTCGGTCGCAACACTTCAACTCTCCCTTGATTTGATGCGAAAATGAAGAAGTTATAAATATTTTTTTCTTTTGGACATAGAACAGGAGAGCTACGGGAAAAATCCACAGCGCTGGAGGTTGAAGACGCACTGTAGCTCTGACGAGTGGGTCCAAATGAATAGTGCTGAGAATAAAGCGCGAAGGATAAAATAGATAGAAACCTTTAGAAATCTTGGAAAAATTCTCAAAAATACTATGGAATATTTGGAACCTAACAAAATTGGTTTCGGAATTGTTTTAGATAATTTTGAAATTTAGATAATTTCGGGACGAATATAATGGGTTTGATGAAAGCGCGAGAGATAAAATAGCAAAGAGATTCTATAAATCTTGGAAAAATTCCCAAAATCATTATAGAATATTTGAAACCTAATTCAATGGATTTTGAGATTTTTGGAGCATTTTGGAACTTGGGTGAAATTTTGGATAAGGACCGGAATATGAAATTTTAACTTTGCGGACAATAAAGAATTAAACTCCAGTTTCGGGAGGATATGGATGCCAGGTTAATTAGAACACCGAGGAAGATCCAAATTTTGAATTTAATAAATTTTAAAATAATTTTTGGAACAACAGAAAATCTGGGATGTTACATCATCTCCCCTACTACGAAGGCTGGATGTACCTATATGTCAAAAACTCAATGGTCTCAAGGTCTGAACAAATTTGAAACAACTCAAACTAGTCAAATGAGAATAAGAAATAAAACAGAAATGGTTCAGGATGAGCAAATCTGATGAGAATCTGATAAAACAAAAACATTTTGAACCGGAACAACAAAATCTGATGCATTTCAGTTTGCACAAAACCTGAGCTCTTGAATAGCACCAGTCAACAATTGTGAGACATTTCAGCATCATTTCCTTGTAGAATCTGCAAAATGTGCATCCACAAGAACAATTTGGCTCGAGAAACTGGGAACATCTCACAACAATATGGCTCTAGACTAAACCAGCTCCCGGCACCCTTTCTTCTGTCAACAGGAAAAACAATGAACTAAAACAGGTAGCATAGTGTTGGCACAAACAATATACTGGCTGGGGGAGCAATATGAGAGCCCACAGCTTCCATATATTTGAAAATACAGATGAGATTTGCCAATATATCTAATTCAGTTAATTACGTTACATATTTAAAAATAATGTACAAGAACCTGGCCATGATCTAAACAAATAAACAATGCAAGTTCTGAAAGACAACTAAAACTTGCCTAAAAAAGAAAGATAACTAAAACAAATATGTAAACAATCTTATTATGATGATATGATCTCAACAAATATACAATACAAGTTTTGAATACAAATTTGAACTAAAAAGGAACATATATTCAGGACATAAATATTTTCAGATGCACAACAATAGTCCATGTCAGAAATTTATACAAATCCTGAATACAACAAGCAAAATAACTGGTCCATTATATACAAATGCTGAAACTGAAGATCCCATCGTTTTTGTTGGGATTTGTTTGGGGGATGATGTGTCCACATCATCTTGGACTTTGAAGTAGCTGTCCGGACTCCAAACAATCTGCATAATGTGATACGGGGGTTGCTCGATCTTCACGTTGTAGGATCTGGATGTTCATACACTCGCTTGATGAACGCTAGCTGATCCTCAGCTGCCAAATGTAATGGACTTACAACTCTTTGATTCGCCAAGATCACATGCGTGTTGAATTTTATGGACATCGAGTAAAGTATATAAATCTCCCATTTCTCAGTGGAAAAGTAGAACGATCTTTAGAAGAAGTCACCCAATTCCCCCATTCTATGCACATGCAATAAGGAAGAACAAGCGAAGAACGTTACTAGATGCAAAATAGCTATCATGCGCATAAAGAGGGGGAATTGGGTGACTTCTTGCAAAGATCATTATGCCTTTCTTATGGGAATTGGGAGATCAATACATTTCATTCGGTGTCTGTAAAGTCCTACACACGTGTGATCTTGGAGAATCAGAGTTGTAAACCCATTGCATCTGGCATAAGAGGATCAGCTAGCGTTCATCAAGAGAGCATGTGAGTATCCAGATCCTGCGATGTGAAGATCGGGCAACTCCCGTATCATAATGTTTGGATCAACCAAAAAAGATCATGCCATTGTTGACAAATATAGAAGAAGCCCTTTAAGTGCTTGTTATAATGCCTCCGACAATGAATGGAAGATTAACTAGATCTAGTTAAATCTGAGAAGGAACTGCTTTGCACTTCACCATTATTTTAAAATTTTACTTCTGTAAAAACATGTCCATGAAATGATTGAAACTCCTGAAACTTAAACAAGTGGGGAAAAATCTTGTATAACTCATAGACCAATTGACTAAGGCCCAGTTCGTTTCAGCATCTGGATTATGAATTCTGGATTATGGGAGAAGCTGCTTCTGATTGTGGGAGAATCGGGCTGGGCCGGCTGCGACTTCTAGGTTTCGGACCGAGCCGGTGAGAATCAGCAAGAATCAGGTTCCAGTCAGATTCTGATTCTATGTAGAGGGCAGCTTCTGATTGTGGGAAAAGCTGT